>OX371224.1:110674995-111016985 GCA_947310385.1 Nephrotoma appendiculata
CTCAAAAAAATACGGCCCAATCACACCACCAGACCACAATGCGCACCAAACAGTGACTCTACAATCAATTGTGGATTTTCTGAGCCCCAAATTCTACAGTTTTGCTTATTAACGTATCCACCAAGCGAAAAATGAGCTTCATCAAAGAAAATTTTGTTCGAAAAATCAGCTTTAATCAGATTTAATAATTTTAACGCGTTGGTCGATTGTTAAATGCTCCATATTCTTAAATGGCAGAATGTCAACTAAATAAATAACAGCGTACTTGACGTTTATCTTTGACAGATGTCGGTATACAGATTTCTACTTTATCAACCTCGAATTGGATAACCCTGTATATACATATATAGATAGAAGATAACACTGATTTTTAACGCAATGAACGAAAATCAGTGCGCGGTAGCAATCCTGCAGCGAAAAATGATGTTTGATACAACCAAATATTGGATAAAACTCAACGCTCCAAATTACTGGATATATGTAGTTCTCCATGAAACAACGGTTGATGTCGTATGTGAATCCAAAGTCCACTCATATATTTTTCATGGATCCGGTTTAGTGACAATGAATGCCGGCTGCACATTAAGTGACGAAAATCGTCAAATTATTTCCATTGGCACAGCATGCAACAATATCAGCAATGACTTTCACAAGTCATCTAAACGTATAAACGGAGCTATCAATCTAAAGGAATTCGGTTCACAAATAAAAACCAGAACAATAGTGAAAGATAATCCCAAATCAATAACGGCACAAGACACAACAAATTTGGAGAGAAGCTGGAAATAATAAAAGGAAATCTACAACTGCCGACAAAATTTGTTCTTTCAAATTTAAACCTCAGTCAGCGCCACCTCTTCCTCAACCAAATTCACCGTAAAGAACACCCACAGAATCCAACTGTAGCATAACCAATAAGTTCATTGCTGCCTGGGAGTATGTTCAACTCATGGTTGAACAGTATAAAGTCATTTCCGGTTTTTCCTTACATCGCGCTAAAAATTAAATTTATAACTCAGAACTAATCGAAACATAATTTTGCTAAAAATGCATTTGTGCTGTGATATAGTGTAATCAATGTAAACTGTTGTTAGTATAATCTACGGCAAAAATTGTATAAAACCAGGATATTTTTCTAAATAAATTCATTCTGTTCAGTTTACTTAAAGTGTGCAGTTTCTTTCTTAGAGTACTTGAGGCCTCACCCGTGGTAACCTCAAATACTCTCCAAAAATTAAGTCCAATAACTATCTGGATTTAACACAAGGGTTTTCCAAAATAATTATCCTGATAATAGCACCACTCAACGAAATATGTAATTGAATTAAATTCTGTGTCCAATTAATTTGAGAACGGCCGCTGTACTGTGATTAATATTTTAATACAAAAGCCATTTATAGTCAAGGGCCATAATCAAATTAATCCGATATAAAACTAAAATCAATTACGTATTTCGTTGTATTTTACTTTTTTCGGTTGACAGTAATATTTTTTTGAGTACCATGACAGAATAATTTTTGGATTGATATACAGAAAAGTAAGGAAATCATCTTGCTCTCCCTCCAAAATTAAGCCAAATCTAAACGGCACGGGTAACAGCAAAAAAAAATTTGCAAATAAATATCCAATCGTCACATACTTCACGCAATAAAGAAAATAATCTGTTTCGTTGTGAATGAGCGGCAAATTCGCAAACCAAACTTCAACCACAATTTAATTTCCATGTACTAATTAGCATATACAAATAACAATTAAACGGTTGGTTTAGTGCCTCGTGTGCGATAAACCATATTAAAATTTGCATCTTTATCTTTGTCATAATTAGTGCGCAAATAAAATTTGCAACGAGTTGTTTTGCCCTCCTTAATGACTTAATTTATGTAAGTGTTATAATTACATATAATTTGTATACATGGTTCAAGCATCGTTCTCATATATACCAGACATGTATGTATATATCGTTACATGAAACCAAACCAACAAAATCCACAACGTGTTCGTATAAATTTATAAACTGCAATACAAGTTGGTCACGTTTGTAAATTAACTGCTGCAACATATTGTTTTTGGTATCAGATTTTATGCACCTCAAAATTATACGAGCGTGTGTTTCGAAGAAGCCTTTGAAAGCTGAATCTACACCTGCTCGAGTTTAATCATGACGAATTGTTTTTCCAATTTTCACGTGTGCACTAACCAATCATAAAGAGAAAAATTTTGTGTTTTCCAAATCTAAAATATTCCGCTACCTACATACATATTCCTTTTACTCATATTTTGCGTTCCTATATATGTATGTATGTTCATACGAACGAGAATATTTTATATTTTATATGTCTATATTATGTATCGAATATATTGATTTTCAAGTTCGTCAGGATCAAAGTGGAAATCGGGGAAAGGAGCATCGATAAAGGAACAATAAAGTAAATACATGTCTAGGTATTCATAAATAAATATTAAAGGTATATAGGTGAAATATAGATCAAAGCATTTTTGTGATTCCTTTTGTATATAGAGTTAAACTTCTTAAGGACATTTTGTTTTTAAAAATGGTTAAGTAACGTAATTTTGAAAAATAATCACATACCCACACATACACATAGACACAAATTTGATTTAGAGCAGAGTAAAAAAATAAAACCATGGAAATTGGGTTTTCGGTTTTCCGGCGAATTAAATTTATCACTCAAGTATTTAATTTTTTTTTCTAGCTAGGATATACAAATGCCAGTAACATGATTAAGCTTTTCGATCGAACCGAACGTAAAATACAAAAAAAAAATATCGAATTTCTATTTCTACTATTCGTCGTTTACAAAGATTGTTTTGAGGTTATATTGGTTTTTATTTTTAGCAGAACACAAAAAAATTATGGTTGAATACGTCTCTTATTGATAATAATTTATAATATTAAGTCCAAACCATTCAACTATGTAGTTTCTATATACTAAACACTGTAGGTATGTGTAGAGAAATAAAGTCTCATGGGTCGATATATATTTTTGGTATTATTACGTTTTTGCTATATGGTTGTCGGTCTAATATTGGTCACATCGCAGAAGATTTTCACAATATTCCTAAATGAAATTTTTGATTTTATGTTTAGAAAAAATTTTACCCAGATTTAACTAATTCTTTGGAAATCTTTACAAACAGTAAGTAACTATTTACGGGGATGACGAACAAATGAACAAGAGTGGGCCTATATCTTTCAAAGCACTTTTACGTATTGCTTTATTAACTTGACAAAATTAAAATTTTTAATAACTCGCGGTAGCGGCAGTTCTTTTTACAGCATCGACATGGTTCACCGTGATATCCTAATCGTTTACAAATTTACAAGATTTCCAACTAAATTGATCCCTGACATACAGATAATATAAAATTCTAAACGAATTCTAAGTAAATTGTATGCAGTTTTGGAATCAATATACATAGCATTACTAAATGGGGTGGTTTTTATTTTGGTCGACCTGACCAAGTCTTCATTTTGTAATATTCAAACAATTTTAATAGGGTTTCGGCTTTAAGAATCAACGTTTACGTGACATCTCCTTTTACCATCAAGCATCATAGATTTGTATGTGATACACAGAATTTTAAAATTTAATGACTGAACAAAATTTGTGCGTTTGCTTTTTAAACAACCTCCACAATCATTTGAATTAATGCTGTATATGACAGCGAAGACTTGTCAGCGAAAAACAAGATATTAGCAGCACTATCACAGAGTGTCTGTTGTTATTTTATAAGCAGCAGAATTTTGTTCTGGCCAAAATCTCAAAAACTCCCTTAAAACCAATAAATCCGGTTATTTCTCTAATATAGGTTGGCCATACTTAGACCACAAGAGAAATTTATTAAAATTGTATCAGTTAGAATTTCAGTATAATTTTATGATTTTTTGTGGCCATTTAAGTTCTTTTCAATTTCTTACTAACATGTTTTTAAAGGGTACCCCACTAAATCCTGGTTTTCAAAAGCTTGGTTGCATTAAAAGCCTGGTTTTTGAAAAAGCCTGGTTTTTGAATTGCCTGGTTTTGAAATTACTTTTTTTAAAAACCCTGGTTTTTTAAAATCATTTTTTTAAAAGCCTAGTTTGTACTAAAAAAAGCCTGGTTTTTTTAATTTTTTTTCTAGCCTTAAATTTTTTGGCCAAGCATTGCAAATTGACTGTTGCGACATTTTTTTGAAAATGGACATAACACCAACTAAAAATGTAAACAGTATGTGCTGCCATCTAATGGATATTTCACTTTTTTACGTATTATTATTTCCGCTTTGGTTTAAAATTTAATATAAATTTGTTTAAGTGGTTATAATTTGAACTAAAAAATTGTTGATTTAATTTGATAACGAATGCCACCTTAGGGATATTTTTATAAATAAAATAAATTTTAATATAAAAATGAAAATGTATTTAAATATTTAACGAAACAAATTAAAATACTTAGTTTAAAGCAAAATAACTAACCAAAAAGTGTCTTTGTTTAGCATTTTCTGTATGTCAAACTACTGCCATCTATATAAATATAAATGAACTAAAATTTAAAATTTTGTTTGTTAATCGGTGGTAAAATTGTTGATTTAATTTGATAAACAATGCCATCTTATGGATATTTTTATAAATAAAATAAATTTTAATACGAAAATTTTTAATTTTTTAAGTTTACGTTATCTTCGATTTTGGTTTTGAAAATCCTGGTTTTTAAAAACATCTTTATTTTGATTAATTCGGACCGGCCCGAATTAATCAAAATAAAGATGTTTTTAAAAACCAGGATTTTGAAACCAGGATTTTGATAAACCAGGCATTTGAAAACCAGGCTTTTAAAAACCAGGCTTTTAAAAACCAGGCTTTTAAAACCAGGCTTTTAAAACCAGGCTTTTGAAAACCAGGCTTAAGAGAATCAGTATTCAGTAGTACATCCGTTTTTAAAATGTTACAATCCACAAGTAACCAATAATTTCGGTTGTTCACAGAAAATCGAAAAATTGTAATGAAAATTTTAACCCATAAATTTTCCTCAAAACTCCCATGTACTCTGAGTAAAACCTCCTAAGCAATTATAAAAACAACCGAAAGTTTAGTTACTTGTAAGAGTTTTTGGGATATTGGCCAGAAACTGAAAATAATTTCAAATCGAGGTGAGGTTACCAAGACGTTGGAAGTTTGCTTTCGAGCTAATGATGATGATACTTACTTAATGATACTTTGCTTTACTTTACTTTTTTAAATGAAAAAATTCGGTTGTGTCATCAGACTGCAGTAACTAAACTACAAAAATTTTGAAAATACTTTGAACTTGCATGCAAAGTAAAAATTCGCAATAAGATCTGGCTATCACCCAGAATAACCCAAAATTTTAAAATAATTTATACGGCTGAAAATTCTAGTTCGGCCTTAACTATTAGAAACAAACCGAAGGTATTGGTTTATAATATTATAGTCGGTTATAGTCGCTTGAATATCGTCTCACAGGCGAATCACAAGCACTTAACATATACCCCAGGTTCCTCAAAGTGTTGACCACAAAATTGAGATAATTCCGGAAAAATTATATCTGTAATTATCGAGATATAGTCGCTTGAATTACGCCTTACAAGCAATTCACGAGCACTTGACATATGCCATCGGATTTGTTGAAGTTTGAAATACGAAACAGAGATATTTCCAGAGGAATTCTATCTGAAAATATTTGGATATAGTCGCTTGAATATCGTCTCACAGGTGATTCACGTACACTATAATTTCTGACAACCTAAAAATGCCAAAAAACTTTACAACAGCCCAAAAAGTGTAAATCTAAACTTTCAAAAAAAACGTGTTATGCAAAACGAAATAAATTGTTAAAAATATAAGTTCACAATTTAGCCATAACCATATGCAATAACCATTCTCTATGTTTTATAGAAGCCAACATATTTATGCGAAGTTATAGATTTTTTTTTTAATTTTAAAATTTTGCTATAGAAGAAGTAGTGGTGCTTCGATTGTCAATAACAAAGCATACCATGTGAATTCATCAGCCAACCACTTGAATTCATTATCGATGGCAAATTCAAATGCTGACGAAATAGCATACTTCGATTTACTTAGACATCTCTACGATACCTTGTCAATGGTCTTCGAATATTATTTTTGATTTTAATGGCGTAAAATAAATTCAAATAAATATATTTTCCAATATTTTCGTTAATTATCTTATTGTTCTTAATTAAAAATTATTGTTACGATTTTGCCTTGTCACTCAAGGTTCGAATCACTGGATTGTGAATAAATACAACTGATTCAAATTTGACTCACACAAATTTATTTACACAACACAATTTATTATACAACACAAAATTAACAATTAATTATTGCAATTATAACACACTTTTTAATTATCACTTTAATAATCGCTTTAATAATCACTTTATAATCTTTCTATTTAACCTTCACTGTATCACGTTTAAAATAAGACTCAGCCTCCCACATCAACGTACGCCTTTATATACCAAAATATTTGTTTCTAGAATAATCCTAAATGCGCATCGAGCAAATATGTTAGTATAGAAATGACGCCTAAATGTTGAACCAAATCATAAATGCAATTGAACAATTAATGAAATTAACTTATTCTATTCTAATCTAGGTGTCACCGTAACATTATGTTTAAAAGGTGCACCATTCTGAATTTGAAGTGTAACATTTTCTCTTACACTTTTTGGCTGTTATACGGTTTTTTGTCAATTTGTCAGAAACTTAATTTACACTGCCTCCACGTACACCACCGGATTCGTTGAACTTTTGAATATACAAACCTGGGATGTTCCCAGAATAATTCTCGCTTGAATATATTTTAACAGGCAATTCACAAGCACTTAACGTATACCACAGGATCTATTGAAGTGTTGGCGATAAAACTGCAAGATTCATACGACTATATGCTGATAATTTCAAATAAATTTGTTCTGTAAATCTCTCACTTTGTAGCTTCATGGAGGTCAATTATGTAGTTCCGATTACTTTACTTTATTTACTTTTATTCTGTTACAATTTTATGAACCACACACCCCACTTTGAGCATATCAGCTCAATTATAATGGAGTGTCCAGTTTATGGTCCAACTACGAAATTGTTTGTCCTCGTAATTACATATATTATTTTTCTGGGTAGCCCGAGTAGTGTGAATGTTGCATAAATATGGCAAATTTTTTGTTCTGCTTTTGACTACCTTTAATTAACACCTATGTATCTCAAATTTCAGCACCAGAATCCCAGTTTAAAAAATAATTTGATGCTGTTTCATTATAGAACTACACTTGTCCAATTTTACTAGTACAGCTGCTTGGCACAAAAGTCAAGGCCTGTTGAGTTCCCGCATTCTGTTTTTAAGCTGAGGTTAATACCCCATTTACATGCGACCAACATTTTTCTTCTGCAAAATGAAAAAGATATAACATTGAGTTTTTGCAAATGAGAGACAAGAAAAGAAATATATCCCAACAAAATTTTGCTGAAGATTTTTAAGTCACTATACAGCAAAAACCACTATAAAATTCTGCCATAAAATAAATGTTGCCACAAAGTATATTCGATCCGAGTATTTTTATGGCAACATTTTTAAAATTAACAAGAAAAAAATTATTTCGTGTTTATAAATGTTGAGGATTCATAATAAAAACAGACGCTATAGATCAATATGTAAATTTCGCATTTAAATTCATTAAAAATAAATTAATAATGATCCTATAAAAAAATTTCGCAATTATTATATATGTATATTTCTTTCTGGGATATTGAATATATTTATATAGCGGATCCTTCTTATTTACCTACAAAAATTTGTAGAAGAAAACAATTTTCTACATGTAAATGCCCCATAATGCTGTCCCAGGATAACTTAAAAATATATAAAAGTAATTTTTAAAATTTCGTGCTGAATGTTGTAAAAGTCAGGACAGTTTATGATGGCACTTTTTAGTGTCGCGATATTGTTTTTTTTTCGGACAGAGATAGAAAACTATACCGATAAGGATAGTTTAGTGTTTTTTTTTTGTCTCATGACCCAGATCGCTAATAGGATTTAATTTTTTTTTTTACAAATTTTAGAACCTCTTGGAAATAATGTAACCATTTTTTCGTGGACTAAATTTTTCGTGGATCTAGATAACTACAAAAACACTATATTCTACAAAGTTGACGAATTGTCTACATAGTCTACTAATTGTCCACATTTTCTACACTATATTTGACACCATTATGCAAACAATTCTGAAATACGCGTAAACGTAAATCACTCTTGCACATCTTCCGATCCAACAAGTATTTGGGAACAGCACATATGTATCCTTAGTGAAGAGATACTTCGACAAGCACGTCACGCCATGGAAACATTGTATGACAGAGGTCCATTACGAGAACAACTTGGTGCACTAGGAGGAACTGGGAAAACATTCTTCTTAACTTGATATTCGCTTAAATTTTTTTTTTTTAATTTTTTTTTTTTGGTTTTTTTTTTATTTTTTTAAAGAAAGTATTAATTGGCCAGTGGATTTATTGTTCTTTGAAGGTCAATTAATACCCCCCATTTTCTTTCACGCACACACCACCCATTCACGCATAATCATAGTATACCACCTACATTGCAAGCTTCATGTCAACCTTATACTGACATGGACGGTGGGTCGGCGATCAATTCTGTAACAATAACAGACCAATGGGAGAAGCTCTTATACTGGTAGCAGGTTTTTTTCGTCAAACTTTGTCAGTCATTTCACGATCAATATACCTGCTGTTGAACTCAATTACTGAACATGTTACGAAAATTATATATTTTTGCCGGAACATTTGCCAGACAACATTTGTATATGTTTAACGTAAAATTTCCAATTGATCCCATAACATGTGTCGTTCCCGCCAGATTTTAGACAAATGCAACCGTTAATTCAGGACGTTGTAATGAAAGTTTTTCTAAACAAGTTCAAAAAACATGGTTGGCTTTGCGGACGTTCAAATAAATAATGAAATTTGATCGGAACTCCCCGGTCAATAAAATGAAATACAAATTTATTGACACAGTTATTGATGAGGATCATGAGTGAGGAAACTGATGCCGAAACTGATTGAAGCAACGATTATTACTGGTAAAAGTCAAGGAGAAATTTTACTAATTCCGCGTATAATCACTGAAAATTACTGGTGTGAGTTTGGAAAATCCATGCTTTTCACATGGTCACCAAATGTAAATCCCACAAATATTGTCTATCCAAATGGTTTAGCAATGAACCTGTTCTCTAAAAAGACTTTTACAGTTAGGAAAATACCTTCCGAAAATATCTGTGCTAATATACGTGCGGATGTGTTCCTGTCATATATGATTGCAGCAAGTACAGCGACACCGAAAATGCAAAATATTCCAAGTTCAAAATAATTCTAATTTATCTAGCAAATTTCTAAATTACAAATCATTACAGTAAAGCTAATTATTATTGACCAGCCAAACGAGTGTTGTTATACGATTGATATAGAAAAATTTACTAAACGTCACGTGAATGGAAAAACGTAATAAAATCCATTCATATTAAATAGTTATGAAAAGGAAAGTGGAAATTGGATTCTCTAAAATAATATTGAGCGAAAATGATCATTGCATAAACCAGGGAAGTGTAGTTACAATCACACTAAAATCAGACGTACTCATCAGAGTAGAATGTGTAGTGTGTGGTACATGCACTATGAACTGTTTCCACCTACCGCCGAATCTAGACAGTCCGATTACCACTTACTTCTTACTCACTAAGTTAGATGATTACCCCACATGCAAGCATAACTAATCGGTATGAAGTAAATAGGTGGAAAAATTAAGAAGATGAAAATGAACTAGTCAAAGGGTAACATAGGATAAAATAGCAATACAAATAAAGGCATTTAAAATAAAAATTTGTAGTAGTGCCTACATTTCACTAGAAAGTGTTTTAAGTGTTGTAAACAGCTTGAGTTTGAACCAATCGCCCATTTTATCAAAAACAAATTATTTTCCAATAAACCAAACACACTCTATCTAGCTATATACAAGGCTTTCAAGAACCTACCAAATAAAAAATTTACTTTGTATAGATACAGAATCCACATATGGTGTTATCATCTCTCTTATATCTCTAAATTAATAAGATATCTGGTATTTGCTTGTATTATTAACAAAAAAAAATAAATATCGAAATGAAAACGACTTACATAATTTAACTGTAATCGAATTCAAATTTCATTTCCACAAAATATAATAAAAAAATATAAACTTAGAAGTATAAATAAGAAATAGAAAAATACAAATCGAACGAACAAAAAACCTAAATAGATAATTAAAATAAAAATATTGGAATATTGAAAATTTGCCAAAAAAACCATATCGGGAAAACTACTCTACACTCTGCGCATTCTCGTAGAACATGGTATATAATACACAAATATTCACAGGCACCACATGCATTAAAATTTCACTGTTTTCTTCCGATTCTGAATTATTCCCTCGTCTTATAAATGTGTGTATCGTCTCATAATATACAAGTCGATACCGTATATTTAATACCAAACTATTTTTTTGGCAATTTATCATAAAATACACAATCAACGCAACCACAGTTTCAACGGTGAAAAAAAAACAAACGCGGAAAAGGTCGGTCAGTCTCGGTTAACCGTGAAAATTGATTAAGAAGAAAAAATATTTAAATTGCTCTAGTTTTCGCGCCATGCACGTTCAATTACCCAACATTTGGACGTATATTCAATTAACTTGTGACTGACCTCACTCGAAAATTCTTTGGAATTCTATTGAATTTTTATAAATGGGGTTTTTTAAATTAATTAATTTCAATTATAGCGGTTGTCAAATATTTTCGTTTGATATGCAAATTCTAATTGTGTACAAAACGTGGTGTAGAATAGGCAGTTTTAAAATGCAATATAATTTCAATTAGTGTTTAAAATTAACTAATGAAATTGCTTTGATCTTTGAACGCAAACTCGTAACCACTTTATTGACACTTTAAAAATTAGGAGTTTAAATTAAATGAGGTGTCTGACCGCTAAGAAAAATTTCTCGACATAATTACATCATAACCAAATACCTCAAAACTTGGTGTGCGTAAAGGTCAGGGAAATTGAGTTCGCACTAATGTATGTAGCAATTGCAAGAGAATATTTAATTTTTTAAATTTCCTAATTACCTAATTAAATCACGGCACCAAGTGCTGACCAAGGGTTTTGTGGTGAAACTGTGGTTGAATTTAGAAAGGTACAGATTTTTTCATATTCTCATCAGCGAACCTTCAAGAAGGCCAAAAACCCAAAATTACGCTTGTTTTTTGTTTATAATCTTCCCAGCTTATATTCATGAGTTCTGCACTCCCACAGGAGACCATAGTGCCCTCGAAATCCTGCATTTAAAAATCTCAGATTTCAACATACGATTTTAAAAGTAAACGAGTTATATGCTCAAATTCATCTTAGAATAATTTTGAATTTGTCATACTGATTGAACATGACTATTTTTTAACCGATTACAGTCAAATTATTAACGATGGGGATTCTTACTTGAGACGATGTTTTTTAATTTTGCCTTGCTGAATTCAATTTGCTTATTTCATAACCAAGTAAATTCGGTTTTTAGGATTGTATTGGGGTTTAAAACGTCCCT
Source organism: Nephrotoma appendiculata (assembly GCA_947310385.1). Lineage (NCBI taxonomy): Eukaryota > Metazoa > Arthropoda > Insecta > Diptera > Tipulidae > Nephrotoma > Nephrotoma appendiculata. Next base: position 110,686,680 of record OX371224.1, read on the forward strand.
AATGCTATCAGAATCAATCCAGCGGAACATTACGGGATATACTCTGGATGAAAATTATGGCCAATAATAGGTCAATATGGATCATTGGGTCAATTAAATGCTCTTTAAGAAAATTAAATGTATATTTCAAATGTTGGGTTCGATCCTTTCCAACTACGACGGGTTCTGCTAGCTAAATTTAGCAGAACCCATATCAAAAAATGATTTAGAATTAATTGTAAAAAATCCACTAATTTTAGGCTAATTAAATGTCGCTTTAATTTTTTTTTGCTCAAAAGTCGTTTTAAGTGGTGCATTAGGCTATTGTAGCATTAAGCCTTCAAAGCTGTAGTAGGACCAAAATCGTGAATTGAATCAAACCTGAAATTAGAACGCAAAAACAGTTCTATCTATTGACACATAAATGATTAGAGGACTTGGTCAAGAACGAGCAGATACCAAAATGTTTAATGGACTATTTCATTAGGCCATAATCAGCCTTAAATTATTTGTGTGTCAACAGAACTTGCTTTTGTATGATTTTCATTTTGGGTTCTGCTGGTGTTAAAGTTATTGACCTATAGCTTGGTCAAGAAAACGTTGACACCAAATTTTTAAATGGGACATTTCATTACACCATAATAAGTAAGCCTTTAATTATTTGTGTGTCATCAGATTTACTATTTTTAAATTAAATGACCAAAATCTTGGTCAAGAACGAGTGGAGTCCAAAAACAAAATTTTTGACGGAGCTTTTGATTACGCCAATTAATTAGCTGTGTGTCAATAAATCTTAAAGTTTAAATTTGGGTTCTGCTAGTTTCAAATCAAATATTATAAAACCTGATCAAGAACGAGTGAAGTCAAACATTTTTTTAATGAGATATTTGGTTAGACCATAATGAGCCTTTAATTATTTGTTGTTTTAACTATGATTATTACAGTTTTACTATAGCTTTGAAATAGAAAAGCCTAGAGGGAGGGGGGGGGGGGGTTGATCATGGGTTCTGATAACTTTAGGGATGTGATTTAAAATTTAAATATGAACCATTTTCTGAATGTCCTTTTTAATCCAACACCACCGACATACGACCATGCTGAATGTATTTTTGAATTTTTTAAACAGATTTGGGACAAATTTGGATTGTATAAGATGTGATTGGAATACTAACTTGCATTTTAGAACAAGTTCTGGAATTTAGCCAAGCTTGGTAGACCTCCATTTTCTTAGCTGATTTGGGTCAGATTAGAATTGTTGCATGTAATCAAGATTTATATAATTGTCTGTCTATAATTCTGCAAGTTAGACGTGCTCAGTTGATCATTTCTGAACTAAATTCTGATTGGAATTGAACTAGAGGGGGGAGGGAGGGGGCGTTGACACAAGGTTCTATAAACATATCGTAAATATATTACTGACGCTGTTAACTATTTCATCTCATTTTATTTATTTGGTTGGAATTTCTATTTTCGGGTTTTTTCGGATCAATTTTTGAATTTCCGAGTTCTTTTCCGAATTTTATCTTAGATTTGGTTTTTAGGGTAAAACGTAGTGACTCATACCTTAACCAAATATATTACAACGGAAAATCAGGGTTCTAGCTCTGCTTTCAAACCAGCGTTCACACATAGCGTTGTAAAAGTAAGTTTAGTGCTTTAAAGTATTAGGTACAACTTTCGGAAATTATTATAGAAGGACAACACTGTCTTAGAGGAGTTGTCTTCTTATCCGGCTGAAGCCGGCTGAAGAGTTTCGCAATAAGTGCTGAGCTCCACCCAGCAATGTTTAATGGAAAGTGACTTTCGATAATAAATCTCCAATAATACCCCAGTTTAAGCTATCGATGGGGCGCTCGGTTTATAATTAAGTAGTTGAACTGATTTGTAGATAATCCCCCTAAGATGAGATATAACATAATAATCTTCAAAACATTCTTGAGTTGAATTAGTTGAGTGCTTCAACAAACTAAGGGGTAGATGCAGTCCAGGCCAAATTTAAGCGTGCATAATTTAACAGAACTTCATAATTCGCCCTGGCTGAACAGATATTAATATTAACTAATTCCTTTATTCAGAAAACGTTTGAGAAAAACCTGGAAATGTGTAAAAAATTATTATAAAATGCACATGTATTTCAACTTGGTTGGATAATTTAGTTACGGGTTATGGACTTTGAGCCACACAATTTACACTTTTGCCTCTTATGCCAATCTTAACCAATTGATGCATTGTTTGCATCGCTTTTTACAACTGGTGGTAACTTTAATAAACCATTGACTACATGTCAATCTACAATAACGTTTTATTAATTCAAGCAATCTGGCGCTACCATTCGTCAGATAGTCACAAAACTACGGAGAAATAAAAATACAATCTACAACTTTTTCTAAAAATCCCCAAACATATGACACAATAAAACGGCAAGGACCAAAGCGAAGTTGACGCAAAAAGTAAAAGGGAAATAAGACGTCTTGCAGTTAGGGAAAATGAGTCCATCCCAAATAAAGCGTGACTTGCGTCTGAACGCCACTAAACGAAGAATACAACAGATTTTTAAAACGGATGTTAATCTGAAATATCAGAAACGAGTATGTGAACTGGAAGGGCACATGAATATAGTTTTGTGAGAAATTAAAATTTTGGGATGAAGAGTGGCGAACAATAACATTTTCGGATGAAAAAAAAATTGATTTTGACGGACCAGATGGATGCCAGAATTATTGGCGATATATTCGTGAGTCACCTCAAACACGTCATTCGCGCAATTGGAAATTGCGGAGCATTCTTAGTCAGGGAATCTATAAAAATGAACTAGTTTAGCGGTGCTCAAGATAGTCATTCAAGAGGAATGAGCAAAAATTAATGTTCAAAAAAACAATTAATGTTCTCCAAACCACGACGATTTATGGTTGTTATTAACAACAATGAATGTCATACAAACTACTAAAATGCACTTTTTGTTATTAATGAATAAAATATTGTAAATGAATTCTTTCTTCTACAGTCTGTCACAAAAGTCTACATACACCATTAAAATTTGCAAAATCGATATAAATGAAACGCACTAAGTATTGTAATGTTAATTAAATAATATATTTAAACAAAGAAAATTATTATTGAACAAAAGAAAAGAAAAACAAAATAATTTTCAAAAAATTCATAAAAATTGTTATCACAAAAGTCTACAGTACAAACAGTAAATAAAACCATTGGGATCATGTTCAGACACACTTAAACATATTAAGGACAAAGCCGTAACTACTATGGCTTGAAAATCTGAAAATCTGAAAATGGACGCGAACATATTAAATAACATATAACACGTTAAAAACACCCAGTCGCAACTTTTTACTAGTCACCACCAGGAATCGAACCCGGGACCCCCGAATAACAGAGCAAGCACTCTACTTACTAAGCTAACGAGGGCGACAAAAACAATTAATATTTATTTGGGCCACCATTAGACTCAATAATAGCGCTTAGTCGCCTGGGCATTAAAAAAATCAGAGGCCGTATTCTTGAAATTGGTGGAAATTTCCGCAATTGGAAAACGATTTGCTTTGAAATTCTCTACATTATTTGAATTTTTCGCAGGCTACTTTAATCATGTTTTTAAATTTTTATATTCAGAATCATAATTCTTTCCCCCTACTAAGGCAAAATTCCGACTGGATCAATCGATTCGAAATTATTCCGTTGGAAGGGAGACAAATATTACTAAACTCGAAAACAGATTTGAAAAAATGATTAAAGAGCTGGCGAAAAATTCAAATAATATAAAAAATTTCAAAGCAAATTATATTCCGATTGGGGTAATTTCCATGCGTGTGAAGTTAGACCTAACTACAGTAGAACTAATAATAGGAATAGTTTAGCACAAACTTCACACGCCTGTACACGCTTTTGAAGTTAAAACTAAATTGGACCTAAACTATAAAAAAAATGAGAATTAGTAAAATAAAAATTAAAATGGCATTTAGGCGAATTTTTAAAATATTTGAATAATTTTTTTTTAGTGGTGAACTATTTTGGGATAAGTTTTCTAACACATCACTAACATAAACCGGAAGACTTATATTAATAAATTTAATATCTCGAGAATTATTAGGCTTAACACCTAGTTCTGTATGATTTTCTGAAAGGTTCAGATTACAACTTTCAAACTAGTAAACCATTTAAAAAGCTAATGGGACTCACGTGGTCCAATAAATACGTAAGAATTTAGAATTTTCTACAGAAATTGAATAGTTTGAGATTTAATATGTTTATCGTCATTGTCGCCAAATTAGATATTTTGTTGGCTGGTGTCGACCATTATTATTACAAATTGAATTTAGAATCTTTTCCTTCTTAGTATGTCTTCTTACATGAATTCACAGTCTTCTCGTAATATTTGCCGGAAGTTAAAAGATCCTGTGTAAACTAACACTTTCGGTAGACCGATTTCAAACAAAAATAATTGTAATTTAATTATTTATAGTGAAAGCCTATGACTGACATTTCACCATTTGATTAGCCAATTCTTCAGGGGCTCAATCATTAAGTTACGACAGACACACTTTCGGATTTGTAAAAATGTCGAGGCATACATTTTTTATTATTACTGTGTTTTATTTTAAAGGAAAATTACATTAACCGATGGTTTTATGTTTGGTAAAACATTTAGGGTACTGGTTTTTGACGGACATTCTACGTGCATTTTAACGTAAACTGTTATACAGAAAAATCTCGATTTTCAGGCCTAATTTGGGACTGGGGAGTCCGTTAAATCCGAATATTTTTTATATTTAATCAATTCGATCGAATTTAATCTGGGACGGAACTCAGGCATTTCTTAACCGATTATGATGGGATTGGGAATGCTTGATGCTAATGGGATTCTTAAACGATTCTGAGAAGAAGTTCTGGAATATGGCCACCTGGGACGGAACTCGATCAATTAACCGATTATAAAGGGATTGGGTATGTTGGATGGAAATGTAATTCTTAAATGATTTTTGGAATGTGGCCACCTGGAAAGGAGTGTGCTGGATGGAAATGGGATTCTTAAATGATTTTGGGAAGGAATTCTGGAATTTGGCCACCTGGGACAGAACTCCATCAATTCTTAACCGATAATGATGGAATTGGGTACACTGGATGGAAATAGGATTCCTTAATGACTTTGGGTGGGAATTCTGGAATATAGCTACCGGGGACGGAACTCGATCAATTCTTAACCGATTATGATGGGATTAGGTATGTTTAATGGGAATGGGATTCCTAAATGATTTTGGGAAGAATTTCTGTAATATGGCCACCTCAGACGGAACGTGATCAATTTTTAACAGAATACGATGAGATTGGGTTTGCTGGATGCAAATGGGATTCCTAAATGACGTTGGGTAGGAATTCCGGAATATGGCTACCGGGGACAAAATCAACTCTTAACCGATTATGATGGGATTGGGTTTGTTTAATAGAAATCGGATTCATAAACGATTTTGGGAAGAAGTTGTGGAATATGGCCACCTGGGACGGAGCTCGATCAATTCTTAACCTATTATAAAGGGATTGAGTATGTTGGATGGAAATGATATTCTTAAATGATTTTTGGAATGTGGCCACCTGGAAAAGAGTGTGCTTCACGCAAATGGGATTCTTAAATGATTTTGGGAAGGAATTCTGGAATTTGGTCACCTGGGACAGAACTCCATCATTTTACCGTACAAGTGGCGCAGTGGTTAAAGCTTCGGCACTTGGACCGGGAGGTACTGGGTTCGAATCCCACCAGAGGCAGGATGTAAAGCGAATTTTCATCATCGATTACGATCGATTAGGATAATAAACACAACTTAGACCCTCTGTTGGAGTGCAAAATTTAGTGCCGACCCACCGTCCATGTCAGTGTGCGGGTTAACATGGAACTTGCAACGTGCAGGTGGTATACTGTAAATGTGTGAGTATAGATGAATGTGTGGGTGAGTGCGTGAATGAAAAGGGGAGTATTAATTGGCCTTAAAAGGACATTAAATCCATTGGATGATTAATAAAAAAAAAAAAATCTTAACCGATAATGATGGGATTGGGTATGCTGGATGGAAATAGGATTCCTAAATGACTTTGGGTAGCAATTCTGGAATATGGCTACCGGGGACAGAACTCGATCAATCCATACCCGATTATGATAGAATAAGGTATTCTGGATTGAAAAGGGATTTTTAAACGATTTTAGGAAGAAATTTTGGAATATGGCTACCTGGTATGGAACTCGACCAATTCTTAACCAATTATGATGGGATTCAGTATGTTGGACGAAAATAGGATTCTTAAACGATATTGGGAAGAAATTCTGGAATATGGCTAGCTTGGTGCTGGGATGGAACTTGATTAAGAATTGATCAACCAATTATGAAGGGATTGGCTATTTTGGATAGAAACAAAATTCTTTAATGATTCTGCAAAGAAGTTTTAGAATATTTGCACCTGGGACTGAACTCGATCAATTCTTAATCGATTATGATGGGATTGGGTACGTTGGATGGAAATGGGATTCTTAATTAATTTTTGGAAAAGTTCTGAAATATGGCCACCTGAAATGGAATTCGATAATTTCTCAACCGATTATGGTGAAACTGAATATGGTGGATAGAAATAAGATTCTTCAATAACTTTTGGAAGAAGTTTTGAAATATGACCACCTGGGAGGGAATTCTGCAATTTAAACTAGGATGGACAGAACTCGATAATAAGCAGGTGTCTTTCTGGAAGCAATCCGCTCGTGATGTTTAAATGTTTCTGATAAGGCTGTATGCTTCAATATATATCACCAGTACGTGACATACTCATGTAATTAGTGGGTTGAGATGCAGTCTAACTACCTGCTCTCACAAAAATCCCGTTATGAACCCTACACAAAGGGTTCGGATAAATTTATAGTATTCTTATCAACAACGACCTCGAAAACTATTCACGGGAACATGAAATATGATGTCTTCTAAGACCTTGAGATTTCTAGACCCTTTCGAACCAAGCGGAAGTTTATACTTTTGAGGTACTTGCAATAGAAAAGTATAAATGGTCTGCGAGTTAATTCCATAAAACAACCAATAATTACACTCTCCACTACAGCAATAATCAGAAAAGATGACAATTATGATTTGGAATATCATCTTCTGGCGAGTACAGCAGTTTATAATTTTATAACCCCATATTTATCCAACGTGCCGAATTCCATCATTATCAGTTAAGCAATAGCCTTGTCCCGTTTAAGGCGACCACATTAACAAACTTTTTTTTAGAAATCATTAATAAATCTCTCTTCCGTTAAACTAGGTAATAATCAGGCGAATTCTCAATATAATTAATTTGTTAAGAAAATCACAAATTCTTACTATAGCGCAGGTCATTAAAGTATTTATTTGACCACGTGAATCCCATTAGCTTTTTAAATGGTTTACAGGTTCGGAAGTTCTAATCTTAACCTTTCAGAAAATCATACAGAACTAGGTAATAATCAGGCGAATTCTCAATATAATTAATTTCTTAAGAAAATCACAAATTCTTACTGTAGCGCAGGTCATTAAAGTATTTATTTGACCACGTGAATCCCATTAGCTTTTTAAATGGTTTACAGGTTCGGAAGTTCTAATCTTAACCTTTCAGAAAATCATACAGAACTAGGTAATAATCAGGCGAATTCTCAATATAATTAATTTCTTAAGAAAATCACAAATTCTTACTATACCGCAGGTCATTAAAGTATTTATTTGACCACGTGAATCCCATTACCTTTTTAAATGGTTTACAGGTTCGGAAGTTCTAATCTCAACGTTTCAGAAAATCATACAGAACTAGGTAATAATCAGGCGAATTCTCAATATAATTAATTTCTTAAGAAAATCACAAATTCTTACTATACCGCAGGTCATTAAAGTATTTATTTGACCACGTGAATCCCATTAGCTTTTTAAATGGTTTACAGGTTCGGAAGTTCTAGTCTTAACCTTTCAGAAAATCATACAGAAGTAGGTGATAGTCAGGCGAATTCTCAATATAATTAATTTCTTAAGAAAATCACAAATTCTTACTATACCGCAGGTCATTAAAGTATTTATTTGACCACGTGAATCCCATTAGCTTTTTAAATGGTTTACAGGTTCGGAAGTTCTAATCTTAACCTTTCAGAAAATCATACAGAAGTAGGTGATAGTCAGGCGAATTCTCAATATAATTAATTTCTTAAGAAAATCACAAATTCTTACTATACCGCAGGTCATTAAAGTATTTATTTGACCACGTGAATCCCATTAGCTTTTTAAATGGTTTACAGGTTCGGAAGTTCTAATCTTACCCTTTCAGAAAATCATACAGAACTAGGTAATAATCAGGCGAATTCTCAATATAATTAATTTCTTAAGAAAATCACAAATTCTTACTGTAGCGCAGGTCATTAAAGTATTTATTTGACCACGTGAATCCCATTAGCTTTTTAAATGGTTTACAGGTTCGGAAGTTCTAGTCTTAACCTTTCAGAAAATCATACAGAAGTAGGTGATAGTCAGGCGAATTCTCAATATAATTAATTTCTTAAGAAAATCACAAATTCTTACTATACCGCAGGTCATTAAAGTATTTATTTGACCACGTGAATCCCATTAGCTTTTTAAATGGTTTACAGGTTCGGAAGTTCTAATCTTAACCTTTCAGAAAATCATACAGAAGTAGGTGATAGTCAGGCGAATTCTCAATATAATTAATTTCTTAAGAAAATCACAAATTCTTACTATACCGCAGGTCATTAAAGTATTTATTTGACCACGTGAATCCCATTACCTTTTTAAATGGTTTACAGGTTCGGAAGTTCTAATCTTACCCTTTCAGAAAATCATACAGAACTAGGTGATAGTCAGGTGAATTCTCAATATAATTAATTTCTTAAGAAAATCACAAATTCTTACTATAGCGCAGGTCATTAAAGTATTTATTTGACCACGTGAATCCCATTAGCTTTTTAAATGGTTTACAGGTTCGGAAGTTCTTATCTTAACCTTTCAGAAAATCATACAGAACTAGGTGGTAGTCAGGCGAATTCTCAATATAATTAATTTCTTAAGAAAATCACAAATTCTTACTATACCGCAGGTCATTAAAGTATTTATTTGACCACGTGAATCCCATTAGCTTTTTAAATGGTTTACAGGTTCGGAAGTTCTAATCTTAACCTTTCAGAAAATCATACAGAACTAGGTAATAATCAGGCGAATTCTCAAGATAATTAATTTCTTAAGAAAATCACAAATTCTTACTATAGCGCAGGTCATTAAAGTATTTATTTGACCACGTGAATCCCATTACCTTTTTAAATGGTTTACAGGTTCGGAAGTTCTAATCTTACCCTTTCAGAAAATCATACAGAACTAGGTGGTAGTCAGGCGAATTCTCAATATAATTAATTTCTTAAGAAAATCACAAATTCTTACTGTAGCGCAGGTCATTAAAGTATTTATTTGACCACGTGAATCCCATTAGCTTTTTAAATGGTTTACAGGTTCGGAAGTTCTAATCTTAACCTTTCAGAAAATCATACAGAAGTAGGTGATAGTCAGGCGAATTCTCAATATAATTAATTTCTTAAGAAAATCACAAATTCTTACTATACCGCAGGCCATTAAAGTATTTATTTGACCACGTGAATCCCATTAGCTTGTTAAATGGTTTACAGGTTCGGAAGTTCTAATCTTAACCTTTCAGAAAATCATACAGAACTAGGTAATAATCAGGCGAATTCTCAATATAATTAATTTCTTAAGAAAATCACAAATTCTTACTGTAGCGCAGGTCGTTAAAGTATTTATTTGACCACGTGAATCCCATTAGCTTTTTAAATGGTTTACAGGTTCGGAAGTTCTAATCTTAACCTTTCAGAAAATCATACAGAACTAGGTAATAATCAGGCGAATTCTCAATATAATTAATTTCTTAAGAAAATCACAAATTCTTACTGTAGCGCAGGTCGTTAAAGTATTTATTTGACCACGTGAATCCCATTAGCTTTTTAAATGGTTTACAGGTTCGGAAGTTCTAATCTTAACCTTTCAGAAAATCATACAGAACTAGGTAATAATCAGGCGTATTCTCAAGATAATTAATTGCTTAAGAAAATATTATTTTCTTTGGACGGAAAAGATTATTTATTTTTACTACGAAAATTCGAAAAATGTTTTTTTTTAAAGAATAATTTCAATTGGAAAACTATTCAAATATTTCATTATTTCGCCTAAATGTCATCTTTATTTAATTTTTACCAATAGAAACACAGTTTCGTTTTTTTTATTGGTTTAAGACTAGTTTAGGTCTAACTTCAAAAGAGTTAATTTCCACCAATTTCAAGAATACGAAAGTGCACTTGTTAATGAATCCCTATTGTTAATCCTATATTTTCGGACCCTTTGTTCCAGTTCAAACCAGAATTGCATCAAGATCCGGTGACTGGGAATTAAGTTGTGTCGGCACATTATATAGATGCCATTGTCTCTACTGCCATCGCAGTATATTTTGGATCATTATCTTGATATAAGATTTACTGGTTTCCTAGTTCTAAGCATTGCTAATCTTTTAATAGTTACACTTTCCAGGTTATGTAGCTGCAGTTTTCGTTAATTGTATTTTCGTTAACCAAGTGCCGAAAATTTCTTTACGCAAATTCTCGCAGTAAGCAAAATGACTCAGGAAAACGTGGTCTTAGTACTCGTATTCGATCATTGATTTCGAAAAGTAAACCACTTTTAACAATTTGTCATGATTCACAATGAAAAAAATTAAACAGTTCTGATTTGCTTAACATTTGATAAGATTTCGACCTAATGAAACATTGAATTTTTTAAATCAAAAAATTCGGCCGTCTCATCACTGTCTGCAGTTACAAACTATAAAAATGTAGAAAATACTTTGAACTTTCATTCAAAGTATAACTGCAATGCCTTAAAGAATTATTATGTTTCAATGCGCATGGTTTAACTCCTTCGTAACCTCGAATTTTATTGTAGTTAACGCATACATGCGTTCTATATGAAAAATTGGGCTATTATGGGTGATAGTCATACTACATCAGCTTTAAATCGAGGTGAGGTTACCAAGACAGAGTTTGAGAACATATTTATAAATCAAAATTAAAGAACTCAAAAAATCGAATCGCATAAACCTTTCTTGAGATATCATCGGTACAAACATACATCCATTCATCCATCCAGGCGGACCGACAAACGTTTTTTTTTTTGCATTTTAGAGATCAGGGTTAGGATAGAAAGCAGATCAAGAATGTTAATGAGTATGAAAAATGATATTGTAAGTTAGGATATTCAATTGGTAAAGATTTAGATGTAGATAGTGAACCAGTGAACTTATATATGTTGGCCGCTGATGAAGAAGATGAAATGTAAGTGCTTTATTAGTAAAAGCAACGCAAAATAAATATTTTTACTTTATATTTAAAAAATTTATAGTCAAAAATAGCCCGAAAAGAAATATTTACAATTATAAATCCTGCCAAAGTTAATCTACTTCAATAGATTATCCATACATAACGTACTTAAATGGTGAGATATGGTCATTCTATAGAACCAATTCTGTAAGAGAACTAAATTGTTTTTGGAATGCTTCAATGCTTAAACGGATCTGTGAGATTTCTGCTATGATAATCTCGTCAAAAATCCGACATTCTCTCGGGATTTAGGCGTGACTCACACAATAATATGACCTAATCTTAAGAATATACTGATTTAGATCACAACCCATAGTTCGCGAGAAGACTATCATATACGTAATTTTTTGGGAATATCCTTGATATTTTTTATACCACACACACACAATCATTAAATACTCGACATCTTTAAATGTAGCGAATTGTCATTTGCAAATACTAAATACCCACATATACATAGAAATATTTTAAATATTATAACCTTAGAGTATCTAGTTAGATCATTTTATTTCCGCATAACCTCGAAATAAATAAAATAACCTTCGATCTGTGAACACAGTGTGAAGACACAAATTTCTCACTATACTTGTAATAAATTAAATGGAACACATGTGGTACAAATACTATACACAATAAGACATGCATAAGTTAAATCAAAGTTATGGATTTTTATGACAACACTTATATCCATAATAAATATATTCTCATGAATTTCATGTTCGTGTTCCAGATTAACCTGTTACATATGTACATAAATATTCATACACCCTCGAAAAAGCATTACGTATTATTTTACCATTTATGTGTTATTGCAAATAACTGTTCTACAAGCTTTAGTAGTTATTTAGTACCGCGTTGAGAAATTACATAATTCATAAGTCGATTAATGTTACGGTTGATATACGTCCTGATTTTTAGTCTCTGTTACCTTTTTGGATACGAACAAAATGTATGAATTAAATTCCATTTTTGTGTGCTTAATTGTGATGCAATTGCAACTGTATATAGAAAACACTTTAATCTAATTCATGGTGGCTTCATTTAAATAAAAAGGTAGTAAATTCGCTTTATTTAAAACTCCATTTCGGTTAGCAGTTTATAATGTAACTAATTCTAATTTAAAATGTTGCTCTTCTACATTATGATTTCATGTTCTACGTTTCAAAAAAGATTCACCAAGGTCAAGCACATTTGTTTCGTAAGTCAATAAATCTTTAAGACTTGTTTGGACGACATCATATCGTAATAAAAAAAATTGTATCTTTTAAATTGTATTCTATGTCTAAATATAGTATTTATTGTTGGAACGTCGTTTATTTAGAATTTTTTGCAATAAACAAGAGTACAAAAATGTTACGTACAGTAATACGAATAATTACGTAATCTCATTCAAGAATTTTATTTTTAGAATGATAGAATTTTATTATAACCACCTTATGTATTAATCACTTTAAATGGTGTTTCAAACATGTAGTTTACCGAAGTAAGGTAGTTTGCAATATCTGCATTAACAAATTACTTTAGAAAACAACTCATACCCTATTCATTTTAATTCCAATATACGAGTACTTCCGAAGTGTTAAGTGAAGGTTTCCGGAATTCACGTGTTCTGTGTATATTTTGTAAACCGTTGCTATACAGTTCTTTATAAACATTTTATTATGTAGAACACTTTATTAATTTTGAACATTAGGAAAAATCGGAAATTTCAGTTGATTACACTAGACTTTCAATTATGATCTTCTTTTAAATTTTTATTTATTTTTTATTTATTTGGGCCTCAAGGCTCACTCTGCACATTGCAAACTCTATGCCAGCCTATACTGAAAGGTGGTCGCTTTTGGGTTTTGAACACCGGCAAGGGGTCATATATGTGTTACATTTCACTACAGATCGTAATTTGTTGATAAAATTTCACTTTGCATCCTGCCCCTATCATATCGAACCCACTACCGCCCGATCCAAACGCCAAATCTTCAACCACTGTGCCATTTGGAATTATGATCTTACGTTTGTTTTATTGGTTCTCGATGTAACAAAAACATTAGAATATTAGTAAACTGAATAGGCTTTCTGCTGCATAACATAGCGGAAATTTGCCAGCGAAAAATAAGAGATTACGCTACTCGCCACAAGTGACAGCACTATCACAAAAGAGAATTTTTTGTTATACACCAGCGGAAATGTTTTATTCATTTTGTATGTATTTGTCACTAAATAAAATATCCCAGCGAGATAAAATTTTATAGTGATCCTTAAAATGACAAATTGATTGAAATTTTACAATATGCTGCATAGTCGTATTGGTCCGGGATTTTAAAGTGAGTTTTGGACACAATTCTAAGATCACTTCATGCTGGACTACACTTGGCCAGGATAGTTCGAAAAAAAATTATTGATTAGAATTTTCACAAATTTTTTGATTTTCTGCGTCCATATGAGTTTATTCAGATTTTGGCCAATATCTCAAAATATTTTTTTAATCTTCTGAGACCATATAAGTTCCTCCCAGTTTCTGGCCAATATCTCAAAAACTTTCAAAAAATAACCGAAAGAATTGATTACTAGTGGAAGTTATTGAGATAATGGCCAGAAGTTCTTCTCACATATTTGGCCGCAGAAAATCAAAACATTATAGTGAAAATTCGAATCCATAAATTTTCCCCAAATTTTGCATGTAGTCTCAGTACGACCTTAGCTATTTTGTCCAACCCCACTTTAAAATCCTTGACCAATATCCAAATTTTATCGTAATTCATTTAGAAATGGCGGGAAGAAGGAATATTGTTCAATTTCAGGATTTCATATACCAAGTTCCTTTACTTCGGAGATCAATTTGTCATTTTAAGGATCACTTTTAATGTTTTATTTCGCTGGAATGTTTTATTTAGTAAAAAATAGATACAAAAAGATTAAAAAAATTTCTTTTGTGATAATCTCATATTTTCCGCTGCTAATTCCCTACAATTTCAATTTTTTGTGAACTAACAGGCGAGTTAATACGATTTAAATAATTTGAAATATTGAAACCCATTTGTAAATTTTTTATTAGTAATATTACATATAATATAGTGTTACTGAACAAATGGGAAATTTTTAACTCTTAACAGATTTTTTTTTTCATCAGATGTCACTGATTCATCAGATGTCACTCAGATGTCGAAGGGCCGAATGGGTCAAAGGGCTGAATAGGTCGAAGGGCCGATCTTTTTGTTTTTTGTATTTTTTTGTTTTTTATAAATATGTATACGTTTTTTATTTTTTGTACCATATACCTATTATCAGAAGGTTGACATAGAGCCGAATGTCTCATGTGGCGCATGACAAAGTTTTCCTTCACCAGAATGTATCGCTGACTGGATATGTGGAATTTCATGAATATCCAAAGATGAAAAATAATAAAATATATAAATTCATAAAAAAATTCATTTATGTTTAATAAAAAACATTTACAAAATATTCCATAAAACAACAAATTTAAAAAATTATATTTCTAAAACAAAAAAAAATCAGCCCTTCGACTCATTCGGCCCCTCGACATTTGGCCCTTCGACACATTCGGCCTTTCGTCACATTCGGACCTTCGACATGCGGGCTTTTGAAATTAGGCCCTTTGTACCCATTCCTTTTATTCGACGTCTTCTAAAATTGTTTTGGTTAAAATAATGTGGCGCTAGTACTTAGTACAGCAGGTCGATTCTGGCTTTCCTATAGGAAAAAGGAATTAGAAAAAATATTTAAGAGCGTTTTTGTCAAAATTATCATTTTCTGGAAACCGTGTTTGATTACAACTGTTTACCAAAGTATGCCAGAAAAAAATGTTTGCAATAAAAATACTATGAATATATTTTTCCTAATTCCTTTTAGGAAAGCCAGAATCGGCCTGCAGGGGGAAAGTTCGTCAAAATATGAAAAGGAATAGTTTTTCTCATTTGTAATCGAGTAGGTTTGAATTCGTTATAAGACACTTTGAATTCAAAAGGTGGAATTTAAAATTGAGTGTGAAAAAAAATGCACTAGTATTATTTCGTGAAACGCGAATTGACCCCTAATGTTTGATCATTAATAGTTCCATTGAACAAATAAGATCTGAACATATTGCTAATTACTAACAGAAATAACCCCGGAAAACAATTTACAATTTTAGTAATGTAAATTAACCGATGAGGGACTGAGGTACCGAGTAGTTTTTGGTCTTGCAATCATTTCCTCAAGTACACTAAAATAACCACGATTTGTCAGACCTTGGGCCATGCTTGTTAACCGAGAAAATACCGATCAGTTATTCTGCAGTTTTCTTTTAGTCAAATGTAAGGCAAAAGTTAGACTCTGTGTGGTACTAGTTAACTGAACATTGACCGACCGGTTATTTTGTGGTTTTGTCTCAGTGAAGTGTTAGGCAGAAGTCGGATGTAACAAGTTACTTGTTGTCTCAACGAAAACCCATCAGTTGGTTAATAGTTGTTTCCCCAATAAATGTTAGACATAATTCCGACCCTATGCGGTGCTTGTTAACTGAATCAAGACTACTCGGTTATTTTATAGTTTATTTATAGTCAAATGTTAGACATAATTTAGATTTTAGTCGTTGTTAACTGGGAAATACCGGCCAGCGACTCCCTTCTGATAATTTCTAGAGAATTTGAGAAACAATTTTTTCAGATTTTATTGTAAATACATTACATCTTTTATTCTTAGTATGCCAGAATAAAATTGATTTGCAGCAAAATATAATGAAATTGTTTCCTCAAGTCCCTGGAAATTACCAGAATATTGCCACTGGCCGAACTTCATCCATTTAACAAACATCGACCAAAATTTAAATTATGCTTACATTGTACAATTTCAAGCCCAATTAAATGAAAAATCATTTTCTATTCTTTTAAAATTCATTTATTCTATTCTTTTAATTTCATTCCTTAGCTCTTTGAATATGAAAAGAAAATTATTTTCTGATATAATTAAAACATTATATCAAAAAATAATTTTTCTTTTATTTGTTTTAATTTATTTGTATAACGGAAACTCGCTCTTTTTAAAAATTCTTGAACACTCTGCTTTTGACGTTGCCCATTGTGACAACATTGTCATTATTTTAATAATTAAATATATTCCTGAATAGTTCCAAAATATTGGAATGTAAAAAACAAGAAAGTGATATGATGAAATATTACAGCAAAGATTTTTAATTTTACAATCGTAATATAATATTTACCTTTAGCAAACGACGTTTAGCCCGGGAATATTTAATTCACGAAAATCAAGTATATTACAAAATTGACCGATCAATTATAACCACCACCACGTGTTTTTGAGAGGTATATTCTGGTGAAGGAGGAATTAATCAAAAACACAATAAAAATTAAAAAACTCAAAAAAAAATTTAGAAAAATTGTTGAAATTTTAATTATATAAAGTTCTACTCTAAAAATAAAGCGGCGCTGCAGTCGAAAAGGATTATTACGAAAAATCTAAAAAAAAAGTTGATTTTTGTGTCACACACTTAAACTGACCATCAATAAACATAATGTATTAAAA
The DNA here is from genome assembly GCA_947310385.1 of Nephrotoma appendiculata. Lineage (NCBI taxonomy): Eukaryota > Metazoa > Arthropoda > Insecta > Diptera > Tipulidae > Nephrotoma > Nephrotoma appendiculata. The sequence goes on from OX371224.1 coordinate 110,703,658, forward strand.
TTTAGGTTTGTTCTATTTTAACAGAATACGCGTATAATATGCAAAACGAATTGAAATATAAATATGGGATTCCCCTCAATAATACATGTACGCACAAAATACTTTACATTTAAAATTAGTATTCATCGCGAGAACAAAACTGCAGTTAAAAAATAATTCAGTAACAAATTATATTGTAACACACAAAATAGATAAAAATATGTATCATTACATTATTTCAAATTTTCATTAATTTTAATACGTACCACCGCAAATTAAATAATAGGTTTTATTTAAATTATAACATGCAAGTTAAAAATAAGGAAATATTTACAAAAAATCTTATTTACAGAAAATTTAAGCAACACAAAATTAAATTTTGTATATAACAAACACTGACGAATTTAATAATATATAACACTACAATACGTATACACCTATCGCACTGCATCTAGTTTGTAAACTGCTAGAGTGCTAGGACGTCCCGATTTTACATGTTTCACGTTTCAGCAACGTTTAGAGTTCGTTTCATGTTCGTCACATTCGACTATTTCGGACAATTTTTTTTTGTAACGTAACCAAACAACCAACGAAAAACTAATATTGCACTGTAAATGGTTTCTTGGCTTTAAAATTTATTTTTTGTTTTGTTTTAGATCAGAGCAGCACGGCAATACAGTATTTTTAGCGTTATAACCCAGTATGCAATTATTCCACTGTGTGGAAAAAACTGCTCAAATGTCGTACAAAATTCCGTACTACAAAATATCAAATACACAAAAATATTGATTTTGGGAGAAAAATAATTGTTTTTCTCTTTCTATTTCGCGGTAATATTATTTTCGTTTTATAAGTTTCGATTGTATCTTTTTTTTTCAGTTTCTTCTGACAAGTCGACGTGCACGGTTGCACTACATAATTAGATTTTTTTCTTTAAAGTGTTGTGTTTCATTATAATGTTTTCTATTTGTTAAAGTAAATAGTTTTAAATTTAAGTATAAAATAATAATTATTAAGTTATTTAGTGATCGCGATGTACAAATTTGGACTAAAAAGGTAATAGAAATCTGTCTCACAATGGCGTCGTCGCGAAATACATTTACGTTGTAAATTTTCAATGCATTTTTTTCTTTTCAAGATCGGTTGTGCTTGGGATGTTCAATTGGATGCGCGTATGGTGAACAAACAAGACGTATGGTGAACGTGCTTAAAATTTAATTTATAAAATTTGTGTTATAAAATTTAATTGTGTATTTTTCTGCTAATAAAAAATTAATATTTATTTTATTATAAATGGAAAATTTTGTTTTATTTCAAATAAGAATTATTATTTATTCCAATAGGAAAATATATACAAACACGTGCTTTTTGTTTCTGTGGTTTTTTTCTCTTTTTAGTTGGGATTCACACCGACACCGGAATTTTTGTGACACTTTTCTTTGGCGGGGATTACGAATTTCCGCGTGATACACATGGTTCTTTCCATAGAAGCAGTGTGGTTTTAGAACGCGAATCTAAATGGAATTCCGTCGGCATTGCATATTGGGAATTTGGTTTTTTTACAACATACATTTAACCGACATGAAACTGTCAATTCGTTTGTTGTCATTTTTGTTTGTCGGGAATAATTTTCGACATTTTAAACTTATTGTCTACATTCTCTACGGTATATTTTCATTATCTACGCGGTGTAATTAATTAACTACGAGGTGTAAACAATACGGCACAATACTGCTTGTCGAACAGGCATAATGTAAAAATGAAAATTTTCTTGCGACGGCTGCCAATTTAGACCAATTGTTTCCATAATTTTAAGATGAACTTTGCGGAAGTCCTGTAGGGAGAAGAAAGAATATCAGGGTGATTTGAACAAAATTTGCATACCTCAAATCCGCCTTTTTTCAAAAGTAAACTTAGTCCATCCCTCACTTTTGCACAGTCTTCAATGCTGTTGGAGCCGGTCATGACATTATTTACGTAGAAACTTTCTTTAATGACTCTAGCAGCGAAATGATAGGGGTGAAGGAGTCCCCTTCGACCAATTTTGTTGAGACATAGAGCGCATCGAGCCAAACGAAAAGTTTGGAAACATCCCAAGAGATTTTACAGACTCAATAGAACTTGTGCTAGAACGTAAAATTGTATAGTAGTTGTATGAGGGTTATCGGAGTGCAAGCTGCTCGAAAGCGACTACTGCGCAAGAGGAACGTCAATTATAGAATGCAGTTTGCCAGGACTATGTTGAAACATACTGTGATTCGTGGAAACGGTCATGTTTGACTCTGTGTACCATATCTCTGTACCTCACAGAGGTTTGTAGATATAACGGTATATATTTGCTTGATAATATAGATATAAGCCATTTGCTATCCAACGGTTTCGGCTTAGCGATTTATGAAAATACAAGAATTTCTTGCTCAATATATCAGACAAATTGAAAAAACATGACGGAGGAGACATAAAAGTCTTACACAATTATTTTCGGAAGTTAATACTATGCCATAAAGATGCCAGCCATTGATTAAAAATAAACTTTAGGCTGGTAAATACTAATGTTTCAATATCTATACGAAGTCCGAAAAACGCGATGGCAACCCTAAACTGTCACCACCATGAGAGTCTATTATTCCAGCTGAAAAAACTGTCACTATCCTTATCGAAATTTACGCTATATTTAAAGTCGGTTCGTGAGCGCTGGTAATCATTTGAAATCACAGCTTTGTTTTGTTCCGATAGGCAGTGTTTTTATAATTTAAGAGTGTAAATTTTTAACATTTTCGAATTTAGTCTAATTTAGTTTTTTGTCTACTAGATATCAGTAGGTAGTTCAAGTAAAATTTGACTACAAATTAGCCAACCGACATCGACCGACAAACGAAATCGATAGATACTTAGGTAGATTTCTAGTACATGTAAATTTTAAATTAATAAAGATAAATGTTTGAAAGCGAGCATGGAACCTAAGATTCCGAAGTATTAAATATTTATCAACCGTTGGACTGTCAAAAAACAATCTGTAAAACTTTCCATTTGACAAAGAATGCTTGTGATATAATAGTGAATAGTGATGGAAAACAAAATAAATAAATAAATTGTAAATTAGTGTAGGGGAAAGTCGGGTAATTCCATACAAGTAGGTATATTGCTAATGATCTTGTATCCCTGAATAATTTTACATTCTGTGGTGTTTTATACATTCTTTTAATTAAACAAAACCTCGTCTGAGTTTTATATGTTATTTCCGGTTATATATTTCGGTGATATTTCACAAAGGATAAATATATATTCTTATTTTATAATTCTCCCACAAAACCAAATATCGGAATCTAACTTTATTCGATATGAAATTTAAACTTGTTATTTATTCGGTCTCCCGATTTGATACTGGGATTTTAAATCAGCGTATATTAATTCCATTGTACCTATTAAAACAATCCGGATTTCTATTTATTCTGATAGTCACCCAAATATGTTAGCATGGACGAAGCAAATTGGCAAGTCTTGCCTAAAATTAAAACAAATTGGATCTCCTGCAGTTAGAAAAAATTATATGGATAACCTATTCGAAATTGTGGTGACCACCAGTTTTAAAATGGGTGCCCAATTTAGAAAAATCTCTGTCGAAATCAAATCGTATGTATGACCTAGAGCAAACCAAAAGTCTACCACCAAGTCAAACAAACTCGCAGCCTTCACTGGACGATGAATACCGACGAAGAGGTTGAGAAAGTTTATTTCAGGTAATAACGATTATGAAATCAAAATACGATCACCGGTTAAAAATTATCAAGCAAAAGTTAATTCGAAAGTAGCGAAAGCACCGTCATAATTTAAATGAATGCCGCAGAGCAGAAGCACTACATACTTTGCCAGCGAGGACAATAATGGATGCACAAAATGATTTGCAGCGTCTATCTCTGTGATCGAATTTGAACCGTTCTATCTACCTATACTCGAAATTAGCATTAAAAAAAAGATGCGAATCAAACCAACTTGTTTAGACAATCATTAGATAATTAGTACCGAACGCTAAGAGTCAATATACGGATATACGAGTATATCGATCTGAAGCATGAGCTAATGAAAACAAGATGAAAGGAAAATGATCGACGCGGATTTCCAACGACAACTCGATTCTCGACTTGAGTCTCATGTTTACATCTCTTATATTATAGTTATTACAAGCCTATTGTGTCTATTGACCACTCGGGTTCCCCAAAAAGACCTACTAGACGAGAAACAGTTTGTTTTGTTTCATATTTATTTTGTAATTATACGCGATTTGCAACAAAGTAGCTGACATCTTGTGCACGATATCTGAACACAAAGCAAGGATGATGAGAAATGTCAAAACAAAAACTTCTATAGGAAAATGAATAAAAAAATTTTACAATGGTAAGAGTATTAATAAATTTAATAATTAAATTAATAAATATTCATAAAAAAGGTAGAAATTCATTAATTAAAAACATTATTCTATTTCATTGATGTAAAATTTGCTTTAATCTACATAAAAAAAACGTAGAAAAACACACCAGCAAAGCCTAACCTATCGTTTATGTATATTTTTAGTCCGATGATCCAACTAAAATAAATATATTGGTTAGCCTAAAAGATATTTTAAAATATTTTGGTGGAAAGAGAAGACCATTCGTTCAAGGAGAAAAATTAGTAAGAGCTAATCATATAATTAAAATCAGTTTTTTAAAGGCCAAGCCAAATACAACGGCAATTCGTGTTTTTGGTTTAGTTTTGATTGTTACAAATGTCCCACCCAAAAGAAAAACCACACGAAATAAATTTTTTGGAGAAAACAAATAAGCGCTAAATATGATCATTTGTACCGACCAAAACCAGTGGAAGAAAAATCTGGATAAAAACCACTATAATAGTTCTATGCCATTTGAATTTCCCCTTGATAACATTGCTTTGGCCAAAAATTTTGAAAATAGCTTCATAATGCCTAATGAAATTTTGAAACCACAAATATTCCACCAATAATCCTCGATTTTTATAAAAAACATATGTAGGAGAGGGGTCCCATTTGAAACGCGATATTTTAAAATGCGATATTTCAAAACATGATATAGTACAAAACGCGATATGGTACAAAACGGGAGTTAAGGATCGGGTTATATCAGAAGGGTGAAGGGGAAATTTAATTTCAGTTTATAGGAATTTAAAAATTGATACACAGAAAGAAATTAAATAGATTATTTATCTAACGCCAATTAGTTGAAATCAAAATACAATGTTTACCTAATTTGTTAGGTATTTTGCCGAAGAAACTAGATATAAATATATTATGTTGTATATGATTTAACTAATTTGAGTTTAGCTAATTTTTCGTTGCAAAAATATTCTAATTTCCTAGAAAGTTCAGCTAAAATACATCGATCTTATTGCTATTTTACTACAATATTCATCTAAAAATGTAAAGCTTAAACGATTTATGAGAATTATCTAAAATTATAGATATTTTCTAATTATAATTTATCGAAAATATTTAGTAAAATTATCTAAAATATTTAATAACATTAATAACAAATAGACAAATGCAAGCTAACGGCACATTGAAATTAAGTCTCCTAAAATTATTCTATAAATCCTAGCTGAATTGCAACACTGTTTTAAAACAATGGTTTATTGTCTACATTTCTCTATAAGTCATCTAAAAAACTAGATAATCACCTTAACTAAAGTGAAACACGTTTACACAAGTCTTTAATTTTACATCAGTAATCGAAAAAGTGGATGTGCAGTACGTGATACGTGATGTACGATAAATAAAAAGATTTAATTAATAAATAATAATTATATATGTGTTTGGTTCAATAAATTAGTTCAGTGAAGTAATAAACTTTTGAATATAAAATTCTGCATAAGCAAATTTGTTTGCTTTCCAAAATTGTGCGTGCAAAGTAAAAATTAGCGGTACATACATTTTTTGCTACCTAGTATATATTGTGTTCTGTGATTACGTTTTAATTAAGTACATCCCAAGATTGTGTTACTATAAATAAGTAAGTGCATTTCAAAATAAAGGTACTTTGAAATGGAAGAAGATATACTATTTGAAGAAACTGTTGAACAGAGTGATGTCACCCAAATAATTCAACCTATTGAACAATCCATGGAAATATTATTACAAAAGTGGGGGTTTCCCTCTTTAATTGAGGAATTCCAACGTAAGTGCAAATTCTCATACGAAAACATTATACAGATAAATTAATATTTTTTTTTTTTTTATAATTTATGCAATTAGAGAAAGGAATCAACATTGAAGTTCTTAAACAATTAAACAGTGACGATTTAAACCGACTGATACCTGACCAACGATTTGGATTGCGAGTAAAATTTCGAAAAGCTCAGTATCAGTGGCAACTAGAAAAGGTACACATATTTTAAAACCACATACATTTTAAATTTTGATATACTTACCAAATTAATTAATATTTGAATATAGGTCTGTCGATCAACAGCAGCAACTACAACTGTTGATTCGTAGTTAAACTCGCTACCCGTTACGTACATTGAGTCATCTGAATTGCTTACGAAACAATCAGGGCAATCCTCATCTATACCGTGTACGAGTTCATCAAGTAACGATACTCATAATACCGTTACATCATTATTTGTAAGTATTTGTTCACTCAATCTTTGCAATTATAATTTTAATTTATTTAATAAATTGATTTGTTCTAATTTTACAGGATTTAGAAAAACACCTTGTATTGAATAGTGCTTCAGGGGTTCTTATTTTATCTATACTTATAGAAAAACGCATCAATCAACAAAATCTGACCGACAAATACATAGTTCAAGTCACTGGAGAATATTTACTATCGAAAAATGCAGAAAATTTTGGAACTATTCCCCACTGAAGACGAGGTAATATAATATATATGAATCTGAAATCATTTATAGTGTTTTAGTTTAGATTGAAGAGTAGTGGTTTTAAGAGAATTTCTACAATCACACCGAGGTTTCGAGTTAGCTTTTCACCGCGTTCGTTGTGAAAACCACCTATACAACTTTTACCACGTCGGTATATCGAATTGCTCGAAAGATCTAGTTAAAGACGCAATAAGGGCTAGGTTCGGCTTCTACGCCATAAATAATATTGCAAGGGATCATTTAAGTTAAAATCAATTCTCGGATAATCATTTGTAAAAAAAATTATAGTTTTTAAATTTAACCATTTCATTGAATTTTAATTTCCTGGCTCAATCATAACCTTTGGCTGCCTAAAGGCTTCGTTAGTTTTTCTAACAAACTATACTAGCACTGAATTTAATTTTGCAATTTTATTTTAAGTGATTTTTATCAGTATGGTATACAAATTGCTAAATTGCTAAAATATGAATTATTTAATTAAAATTAATTAATTTTTATAATAATCGATTTCAGGTTACATATTTTGAAATTAATAGTCAACGTGGCAAGTTGGCTGAAAAATATTATACGCTTTCAAAAAAAATATGTAAAGTCTGGTATAATTGAACGACCAGCAAAACGAAAACTATTAGGAGAAACTAGTGCTCTTCCTAAACAGTTAATTTACAATGAAAAAGATTTTAGTCCAGAAGTATTAGTTACTGAAAAGTGGATTAGCACATATAAACTAGAAAGAAATCATATTCAAGATGTATCGATCGATAATTTAAGCCAGTGGCCAATTTAAAACTGAAGATCGATATTTGACTCGTAAGTTTTAAATACTATTATTCTAGATTGCGAGTATGTGTGCTATTTCAAAGTATTATTTATTTCAGATGGAACTTGATTTTGAACGATTGTTTCCAGAAAAATCAACAATTCAATCACCACAATCATCACAAATCAATATTATTTTCGAAGTGGGATTCTTTTTATCAAAAAATTATACAAATTTTCGATCGCGACATATGAATTGAATTTTAAGTTATAAAACTTTATAATTTGAATTTGTTAAAAATAATATAAATAAATATTTTTTCAATCAAATTAAAGTTTTATTGTATAACAACCATGAATATTTTTAGTTAAGGCTTGTCCTTTTCAAATTGGAAATAATTTCTTAGAGCTTGATGATTTTCTTAATGATCACAATAATATTTCTTCCCATGATGTATCGTATAGAATTACTGATGACACACTTAACTAGCACATATTATGGTTTAGAATCATACTAGGTCTGATTCCACACATTTCATGAAGCATTGTTATTATAGTCTTCATTGTAAACGCCTTACCAGAAGGAAGCAATGTAGCTAATTTTAGTAGTTATTTTCCCTAATTTAAATTTCGAAAATTTATGGTATATCTACTACATGTAATATACAAAACATCTAAGTTTTGTTGACAATTCAGCTAAATTGATATTAGATGAATTAGCAACATTTTTTATATAACTTAAATATATTCTTAGGTGTTTTGAATTCCTAACGTACAAATCGGTTTTAGGTAAAACATCGAAGTTATCTAGGTAATTTATATAAACGTTTAGTTACTTTGAAAACTATTGTTTATAGAAAAATCTTCTAAAACCCTTTTCACGATTTTACCTAAACCGCTTAGAAGGCTGAAAATCTATTATAATTTTTAGGCAAATCATTGATATTTTTAGAAATTTTTTCTAATGTTTTTTCTCTGTGTAGGAGCGATAGTATATAGGATCGGTATTAGGCGGGTCGCAGCGCTTCCGCCGCTTCGCAACGCATACTCTGTACCATATCGCATTTTGAAATATCGCGTTTTGAAATATCGCGTTTTGTACCATATCGCATTTTGAAATATCGCGTTTTGTACCATATCGCGTTTTGTACCACATCGCGTTTTGAAATATCGCATTTTGAAATATCGCGTTTTGAAATATCGCGTTTTGTACCATATCGCATTTTGAAATATCGAGTTTTGTACCATATCGCGTTTTGTACCACATCGCGTTTTGAAATATCGCATTTTGAAATATCGCGTTTTGTACCATATCGCGTTTTGTACTACATCGCGATTTGAAATATCGCATTTTGAAATATCGCGTATTGTACCATATCTCGTTTTGTCATATCTCGTTTCGAAAAATCGCGTTTTAAAATATCGCGTTTCGAGCGGATACGGTAGGAGAGGGAGAATAAATCCAAAAAATATTCAATGACTAAGAATTTTAGTAATGCTACTAGCTGACCTGTGACTGAATAATCAGCCACGTGAATATATTTTATTGAATTTTTGGTTAAGAAATGATTAAGAAGATTTTTTAAGCTGTAAATTTGATGCACTTTTATCAAAATAAAGTAAATTCATAAACGCGATTTTTTTAAATTTTAAACGGCAAGCACGCGCTCAAATGCACACAGTATGACTTACGTGCCAAGTCAAATATTGATATCTCAAACGGGAAGCGCGCGCTCGGAATACATGACCACTTACGAGCTCAAATCAAATATTCAAATCCCAAACGGGAAGCGTGCGCTTTTGATCACATGACCACTTACGCGCCGAAACCAAATATTCAAATATCAACTTCGGCTGGAGACATTTTCATTATCCACTGGTGCAGTTGTTTTACGAAATGCATCCAACTGCTTTTCGCTTTTGAATTATTAAGGCTGCTTGCTTCTCGAACTATATAGAAGACTTGCTCTTCTACGGGACTTCTCTGTGCTGAATAAGAATTATGTTGATATCGTCGAGAGCCAAAGTTTTTGCTACATTTTCAATATGGTGTCGGCTGTAATCAAGAGTCATGACATCTGCATACTTCATCCAGACATCAAGAGGTTTTGAAGGTTGACAAAAGCAACAAATATAAGCAAAAGTCTCTTGAAGCTGTTTTGGCATTTGAAAGACGGCTGTTTTTGTTAAACAGTGATCCCATTCATCATCGTTTACCAGACTCCGTGCAGCTGTAGCTTCTTTGAAGGTTTTCTAAATAAAACCATTGAATGTTCGTACAAATTCAAAGCTGGTGGAATCTCGAATATGTAGCAAAAGCAGCCGCAGGAAGAAACGCTCCTCATCTCTCAAGCTTACTGTATACATACGTGCAACAACCTCCTCTACACCTCTTTGGCGAAATTGCCATTTACTGCGTACGTAAACGTAATGGTGGGGAATGTCAGTATATTGGAAATAACGTGCGTTTTGGTCATTGAAGAGCTGAAACCATGACTCAAGTTTCGTTCGACCAGTTTGTGCTGCAAACAACGCTTCTACTTCACTACCTGCTCCGAATGTAATTATTTGTTGATTCGGTAGGTGAACAGAAAGACGCATCACGGCATAAGATCTATCATGCATTTTCGACTCCATAAAAATATAATTTGATATCGCGATTTAATTTTTAAATCTTAAATAGATAGAGTGTCATGACAAAATTGTATTTTTACACTCACAACTATTAACACCAAAATGTATGTAAAATCATTTTATGTTCTCTGTTTTGTTTAATTGAGATTCAATTACAAATTTTCTACTCATTTTGTCATCACAGTGTGTCATCACAAAAACATCGGCAATTTTAATAAATTTTGTCATTGTCACGGTGTAATGCGCATGATCATAGATTCAATATAAACATATTTTGTCATGGCATTCTGGCGTCGTGACAAAATTTTGCTGAAAACACCTAAAGTACCCGTTTCAGGTACTTCCGGGGGGAATTTTTCCGATTTTTCTAGCAAAGGCACACCGCTATATTTATGTCGACCTACCCTGAAAAATTTAAACGGATCGGATCATGTTTAGGGGTCATTTTAGGGTTGAGTTTGAAAAAGTTAAGCGTATTAATATAATAGATAGTATGAAATTTGGTGATATAAATGAAAATTTAGCTATTGCCGCATACGAAAAAATTTTTAGTGTAAAAATTACAAGACGGGGTTGGTTATTCATCAAAAAGAGAAAATATATTAATTGAAATTAAGTGTGTATGTAGTGCAGAAAATTTAGAATGGAGAGAGGCAATACAAAAAGTAAATTAGCTGGATAGTAATTACCTTTTGAAAATGCAACATTCCCATTATGCCCAAATTCAAATTGAAATGGCTATAATGGGTTGTAAAAGTTGTGATTTTACTGTTTATTTTAAAAAATCTGATTACTGTCACGTTATAAACGTTCCAGTAAATTTTGAATTTCAAAATGATATAGTACCTTAGTTAAAGACTATATGAATTAAATGTAAATAATCAGAATAGTTCCTAGCCTGTTATACGAGTATTTTTATGTTGATGCAATTTTTTTATTGAAATAAGAGGTGTTGTTACAATTTAAAATTTATCTTCAACTAAAACTGGTGTTGCAAATTTATTATACAGGCAATAATGTTGATTATATCGTCAATAAGGAAGAATGTTTAATGTGTCATATGTTATTTATATAATATGTTCGTCCATTTCAGATTTTCAGATTTCCAGCCATAGTTACGGCTTTGTCCTTATAATTAAATATTTTAAGTCTATTTGGCATCGTAAAATGTTGAAAATCTTCATTCTTTGTATAACCCTTTCTACGTGAAATCGTGCTATTGATATTTTGGTGTTCCCTTCTACTTCATCCTCTGGAAATTGTTGATTGGCCCCGCACTAAATGCACGGCGAATTAGTTTAATTCCTTTTTCTGCCAATTCTTTTTCTATTCAGAATCCTTTATCGACCATAATAGAATCATTTTTTTCAAATTTTTCTATGACCTTTTCTTCATTGAAAATAAATTTAACCGATGCTGTGCCAGCATATGCTCGACTTATCTAGGATATCATTACCCCAGGTGTAATACACACCAAAAATTTGATAGTATTGCGTCCTTTATAATGCGAATACGTAGATATTTTACAGTTCGGACAGTTATGCACTTGAGCAGGTACTTCTGTGCAATCAAGTATAGCTCTCACATCCATACAGTTAGGAATAAAACACTAAGGTAAGTTAGCAGCAGTTTCTTCTTTAGAGGGAAAGTACACCACTGATTTTAACGCGGCTCGAAGTACGGGCAAAATGGTAATAAAATTGCACGAAATCGTAAACGATGACATCCCAAAGACTTTAAACTTAAACTGTTTTGATATTGAGGGCTATGAATAGTTGCAACATAGTCTGCTTCTAATAATGCGAACTTCTTGAATAAATTTAGGAATATAATTTGGCGAGACCCTTCGTTGCTCAGTGTGTTTGCTTGAAGGCATTTGTCACCCATTTGAAAATTGTCAGAGCGCAGCTGGTGAAGTACTGTAAGGTCGTTTGAGGGCAATTCAATATTATTGGAATTACTTCTCAGCTCAGATTGCTCAGGCACACTAACATTACTTTGCTCTACAGCCACAATTCCTTCATCAATATCTGATACTAACTTTACCATATTTTTTTGCTTTTCTCGTCTCTCCTGTCTGGCAGCTCTAAGAATCATTTGGTACTTTCTTGGACCCCTTGTCATACAAGTACTTTGAGGCAAGTTTTGGGTACTTATTGAATCCTTTTTTAGATAACGTTTATTTCCATTCCATAAAACCGAAAAAAATGTCAGAAAATGTAAAAGAAAATTTTTTCCATAATTTACGGACTGTAAAATCGTTTGAGGTAAAAAGATTGCTACACACTCGTGTATTCTTGGTAACTTTTGTTCCAATACTACACACTGCAATCCACTGCTTTTTTGATAATCTTTCCTTAGGAAACTGATATAAACTTGTGTTTTTATCAGCTCTCGAAACACAACTAAAAACAATACACGGTTTGTTGCTTTGGAAGTCATATTTAGCCATATATTTTTGCAATTCCATGATTATTATCGCAAAAATGAATAAGTATTCTTTAAATTTTTGTAAAAAAAATTAAACAAACCGATTAAATTATATTTTTATTAATTAGTTATGTAAACACGGAAAATATTCCATATAAACTTTATATGAATATAAAAATCGACACCAACGCCTCTACAGTTGATGAAAATCGCCAATTATTTAATTAAATAAATGAGTAGGCACTAAGGAAAAAAACAAATTATTTAAAATATTGAAAATTTTCGAATTTTCTTTTTTAACTCCGGGGGCATTCAAAAAGCACAGTGTTTTTCATTCGACCTGTGTAATTTTACACGGCACGGAATTAAAAAATAGACCCTATGAAACCTAATAAAATTCGTTGTATAAAGAACTCCGAATTTGAGTTGAATGCAGTACTTTACGAAAAATGTATACGCCGCAATGTAATAAGTAAATGTGAGTGTCATTGGCTATTCGATATTTATGACTAAGCAGTGCTCATATTATTTAATTACTTTTATTAATCGTCAAATAAAAATTATTCAAATATATGTCAAGCGTCATATTTTGAACGACATTCATTCATATGGGAATTATTAATTAATCATTCTAACTTGACGCTGCTAAAATATTAAAAAGTTTTAACACATACACATACACAAATATCGATCCAATATTTGTAATATCTTGGCCCATTTCGCCCAGCATTAATATACGGAAGCGAGGGTTATGTTTAGTAACATTGATTGTTATCAGTAAACGAATTAAAAACTCCTCATCCCAATAAAATGCTACGTGATATTTACTCATTTGTAATACTTTATTGGGGTGAATGTTGTTACCAATAATAATGGAATAATACCGAAAGTAAACATTCTGCAGAATTGTTGTACTCATATACATAAAATATTGTGTGAGTGGTAACATAGTATTTTGGATTCTTTCTAGAGTTCAGATAAGTAAAATGTTTTAAACTTTTGATTACACGAAGCGATTTTGTATTTTATGTTTTTATGATTTTTTTTCTAAATGTTGGTAGTATATTATAAGCTGCTAAGCTTATGTACAACAAAGTAATTTATTTCAACAATTCAAGTACAAAAAAAATATAGAGATAATGAAGCACGTTCGTATAAAGACAGATATGTATTTCAAAACCTTGACATTTTTTATTCCGAAAATTTTCCTCTTTTTAATTTTTTTTTTTTTTTTGTGTCTGAAAAGTTTTTCGTTCCGTATACACCAAGAATATAATTTGCATGTGCATGACGGGGTTAAGTCACCGCCACATAATAAAATACAGAATCGCTGAGTCCAGATACATATACAAAAGAAACAATAATCCCTAATGTTAAACGGAGAACTTTTGGTAAACGAGAAAAACAAAAAAACGTTTTTTAAGTGCCAACTTCAACAAAACAAATTTTACTTTTTTATTGTGTTTGCTGTAGCAATGTCATGAAAAATAGAAAATCCGGATTTAAAATTTTCTCAATCGTAAAATCGATATTATATGTTTGGCTTGTGTAATCGTGTTTGTTGAAAAGTTTATATTGCAATAATATGGTATAATTAAATCGCGGTGCTTTAAGGGTTTAAAATGGTGACATTTTATTCGCAAGTACTTCAAGATGTCGGGAACTGAACGAGTGTGCGATACGCTTTTCATTTGATGTGTCAGAAACCTATTCGTTTGACCAAACATAGAGCCGAATATTTTACCTTACTTACTTCCATGTGCGGAACTTTGCCACTTGTTTCAAACAGAATTTTATTAATTTATTTCATTATTGGTCCAATAATATTTGTGTGCCTAGGGCTCAAAAGTTAGGGTTCGTAAATACATGGTATACCTCATCATAAATTGACTCATTATTCCAAAATTTTGCTAAACATTTCAAGATTAAAGCCCGTTTAAGTCTGGATGACTTTTTTGCCCACAAAAAAACCAAATTTGTTGCATGCAACAAATGTTGCACAGACATCTCAACAAATATAAGGATTGATTTGAAATATAAATAAATGATAGATTTTCATTGCACCATTTTCAAAAAATTTATTGTAAAGAATTTCATTGTTATTGTTGTGGTTTCCAACAAAATGTTAATAGGACGTATCACGAGCATTCCAGAAAACCTACCCACACGTCAATCTTTTGAAATTTGCTGAACCGATTTTTTAATGGAAATTGATTGCAACGACCCCTTTGACAAAGACCCGTCATTTATATCGCCGACCACAGGAATCGTTTGATTCGTTTGTCCCGGTAAGAGAACGTATCACATGTATTCCAGAAAACCTAAGCACAGGTCAATCTTTTGAAATTTGTTCCAAAAACCTATTGGTTGTGCAACATTTATTGCATGCAACAAATTTGGGGTTTTTTTCGACATATTTCACTTGGGTAGTATGGATATTAACATGATATGCATGCCTTTGCAAACCGTAATTACGATTAGCTGTCGGAATATCGAAACGCGAAAACTATTGAGAATATTAAATTTTAATACAAATGGTTAAATCAGTACAAACTATGATCGTTGACAATTATATTATTTCTTCTCAATCTATAGTGCAATCATTACTCAACTCAACCTTGTTGTATATTCGATTAGACAGACTCTTCATCATCATCATCATCACCATCATCATCGCGCGTATTATTTTTCATTTAATGACTTTGTTTACACCGAGAAAAATTTAACTTATCATGTATACATTTATGAATGAATTTCATATCGCTACTGTTTATGTATCTAGTGTCTGATTTAATTTACGTCAAAAATAATATAAAATTATGCGTATACGTCACTAAAAATGTAAGACGTGCGTCAAAAAATTTCTTACTAATATATATTTTTTTTTTTTTTTGTAAGCGAAAACACTTGTTTGGTTCGTTGATCGTATCGATTTTTTTTTATTTGTATACGGATAGCTTTAGAGTATTCAGATATGGTGTAGGTTTTCATCGCTCGCGCCCTCCTTATTATGCATGCCTTTTGTAGTGTCCTTGTCCTATAATTAGAATGAATGGAGAAGTCATTTTTCGCAACTTTAATTGAACCTAAGATGGGACGAATAAACTTCAAATGTAGTTAACATTCTACAGTCGTTAGAGGTCAAGATCCCGCTCTCGCGTTGACTTTGTGCCGAATAAATGCCCGGACATAGTTCGTGATTTTATGTTTGCCTACATATCATTTTAAGATATTTTTACTGACCAAGGTATTTGAAGTCTTCTATGCTAACAAAATTATGGTTCCGTTATTTGCCATAGAGATGCTTCTGCAATAGAAGATTGCCGGTATAAACTTTCCTTGATAAAGGTCTAGCTAGTTCTTGGGCCAAGGAGCACGATATGATCTGGATTTCCACGAATTTAAACCGACTTTAGTCCGGTTCGATCACATTCAAATGGATCTGATAGAAATCCTTATACCACGATTCTACATAAAGACCCAGACGTTGTTAATTTACATAAAAAAACGAGCTTCTTTGGTATTCTTAGACACATGAACGTGGTATTCCTAGATAAATGTGTAATTTTTTCCAATTCTCCGGCACCTCGAGATGCTGCCGAGACCGGTTGCCTGCCCAGTTTTCAATCTACTAATAGCTACTTCTGCAGCAATTCCTTTAATAGGGGTCGCTTCTTCAGTTCAATTTGGTGATTTTGAACGTCCCTTAAGCTAGCAGAACCCATATAGTAGAACATTACAAGATAGTACGGATAATTATAGGCTAATTAAATGCCGCATTAAAATATTTTGGGCTCCACCCCTTCCAACTAAAACGCGGGTTCTGCTAGCTTAAGAGAAAGTTAGCAGAACAAATATCAAAATCCGATTTAAAAACAATTGGAAAATTAACGGTTAATTTTAAGCTAATTAAATGCCCTATTTAAATTTTTTTATTCTGCTCGATCTACAAAATGCAAAAGGCTTTATCATTTCAAATCTAGCAAAATACAAATCGAAAATCGTACCAAAACCGAAATTAGAATGCAAAACAAGATCTATTGATAAGCAAATAATTTTAGGCTCACTATGAGCTATTCAAATGCCCCATTAAACAATTTTGGGCTCCACCCGTTTTTGACCAGACTTCAGGTCATTTAATCTTAAATCTATCATTAAATTCTGGTCAAAAACGGGTGGAGCCCAAAATTTTTTAATGGAGCGTTTGATTAGCCCATAGTGAGCCTAAAATTATTCGCTTAATTATAGATCTTGTTTTGCATTCTAATCTCGGTTTTGGTCCGATTTTCGATTTGGGTTCTGCTGGCTTTAGATTAAATGACCTGAAGTCTGGTCAAAAACGGGTGGAGCCCAAAATTTTTTAATGGGGCATTTAAATAGCCCATAGTGAGCCTAAAATTATTTGCTTATCAATAGATTTTGTTTTGCATTCTAATTTCAGTTTTGGTCCGATTTTCGATTTGGGTTCTGCTGGCTTTAGATTAAATGACCTGAAGTCTGGTCAAAAACGGGTGGAGCCTAAAATTTTTTAATGAGGCATTTGATTAGCCCATAGTGAGCCTAAAATTATTTGCTTATTGATAGATCTTGTTTTGCATTCTAATTTCGGTTTTGGTCCGATTTTCGATTTGGGTTTTGCTAGCTTTGAAATGATAAAGCCTTTTGCATTTTGTAGATCGAGCAGAATAAAAAAATTTAAATAGGGCATTTAATTAGCCTAAAATTAACCGTTAGTTTTCCAATTGTTTTTTAATCAAATTTTGATATGGGTTCTGCTAACTTTTTCTTAAGCTAGCAGAACCCGCGTTTTAGTTGGAAGGGGTGGAGCCCAAAATTTTTTAATGCGGCATTTAATTAGCCTATAATTATCCGTACTATCTTGTAATGTTCTGCTATATGGGTTCTGCTAGCTTAAGGGACGTGATTTTGAAAATGGGTTTGGCATACTGAGAGAACATCATGTTTGTTAACATAACACTTTGTTTGACGGGAAGATAATATTGAATTTCTCTCACCTGACAAATTACATTAGAGCTAAGCGGCAAAATAACCGCTAGTTCAAAAACAATCCATAAGATGCCTCTTTCTTTATGGAAACGATAAGCATGTAATAGCCGTCTATTCTGGCATGCTGGTACAAGGTTTCTTACAGATCATGACGTGATTGATTTCGTTTTCCGTTCTCCATCATTCGATCTCACCGTTACTTTGTAGATTCTCTAACATACTGGATACCACTAAATTTTACATTATTTTACATTGTGAGATTTATTTTCTGCACTCCTATACTGATGTTTTCATTAAAGTCACCCACGAAAATTTTATCGGTGTGGTGCGGGATGTTATTGCTAACCCCTTCCAACTCGACAAAGAATAGGTTATTCGCATCATCCAATTTATCTTTGGTGAACGCATGTACATTTACGATCGAGATACGAAATTTTTTCTTTCGCCGAGATGGGAAAGCCAACTCCAAACCGCTTGAATGGAGAGTATAACCATTAATGGTATCATAAATGCCATTTCCAGACCTTCGAAGTTCTTGAAGTGCCAGTGTGCAAGTGTGAAGTGCTGAAATAAATGAAGAACATAAGAAACGATGTGAAAACGATCGAAGAAGTACGCCTTCCTCTATAAAGCTGCGTGAACAGTGAAAACGATCGCTCGAATCGAAACGTCAATTTGTCTCCTCGGGATGATTCACCTGAACCATTTCAGCTCGCCTCCGGAACCATTGAGTTATCAAGTACATTTCTACTAAACATTCAAAAGTATATAACTCACGTTTTTAAAAGACGAATTTTAGATGCTTCTACGATCAACAAAGTTGCTATCGTCATGGTCGGTATCGATTTTGATCCAAAAACGAAATGAAAGTCAACAATGGGTTGTTGAAATATACAGATCGTATAGGATATTCTTAAACTCCCAAGACTGTTTTGGTAAAAAGAAGCTCAATATAATGAAAATAGCGATAATGAAAATGGTTCCCTGTATGAATTTTTATGCATATCGTAATTATTATTAGAGCCCAACAATCAAATCACATCCTGAAGTGTCATCAACTTTTCCACCAATTGAGATGTATGTTAAACTCGAAAGTGAACAAGTTCCTTTAACTTGTTTGAATTAGCGTCGTTCCAGCTTCGTTGCTGACTCGAATAGAGCTTCCAATATCATTTATATATGTAATATAAATATTAATGGCCCCATTATAGATCCCTGAGGCACACCCGTAGGCAAAGGCAAGTAACTAGATTTATTCCATTAACTTCAACAAATTGAAAGCGATCAGTTAAAGAAGACAACAATAAATCCGACGCATTATAGATGACAAATTAAAGCAGATTCTCGAGGCGAATTCATTGTTGTAGTTCGTTGTATTCGTTCCGTTCGTTGCGTTCGGTATTTTTTCTGCAGTATTATTTTAATGAGTTCATTGTTGATGAAAAAATTATAGAACAATTTTATTTCACCTATCATTGAAAAATCGAAAATTTTTGACTTTTGTAGTTTGGCGTTTTGTAGTTTTGGAGTTTGTTCATAAACAAAACATCAAAACACAAAATGAACAACGTACTTGATTATAAAAATAATAAAAACTGTCTGTCTGTTTCTACTATTATATATCATCATGGCAAGTTGTCTCTTACTTGCCATGTTAAAAAAGTTGAAGATAGATCAACTGATGAAAAAACACCGAAGAAAAAACCGCCATTTTCGAACCGTGATTTTCATCACGAATAAAATTTAATGTTTTTCAATTTTTCAATTACGTTGTTTCTATTGCGATCTCTATGAAAGCGAAATACATATGAGCAGACACAAGCGGTAATGAGCATATTAAAGTGGGATAATGAGTCGATCACGGAAATAAACACGTTTAATGCTCATTCAAAACATAAATCGCGGAGCTAGTCACAATTCAAACCAAATCGTTCGAACAGCCGAGATCGTTCTTGTCCTGGTTGCAGAGTCAACCATCAGCGGAACGAGTGCAGATTTCTGAAAGTGGAATGTCGCAAGTGCCATAAATACGGTCACATAACATCCGTTTGTATGACAGGTGGAGGAAGAAAAAGTTCTAGATCAAGAAACAGAACACGGGGTAGACACTAAAATGGATATGTGTATTCGTTAGATCCTGAAGAGAATAATGTGAGTACGTGTCGTCGTTAGAACCGTTGTTAGTCCAGTCAAATGATAACTTCAATTTATCTAACGTTTCAATTGACTCTTTGGAGGTGGTCAGAGAACAGATGTCCAGTTTGGGTCAAAATGCAGCGCTCCAACTTCTGCAATTTGGAAAGAAAATGTTTATTCCAATTGAAATTAATGGAAGCATTTTCCAATTTCTGGTAGATACGGGTGCCTCGGTGTCCATGATTGGAAAGGACGGTTACAACCAGCTATACTTAAACCAGAGCTTAGTTCAGTCAATACAGTCAAGAAAGCATACGGCAATGTTGACATTCCAGTACTTTAGATGACGTGGCTAAATACCAAGATCGGAGCCTTAAACTTAGAATCCTGGGTACCGATACAAATGGGGCTAACATTTTGGAATGGATTGGTTCAACCAATTTGGATTCAAAATTCCCAAATATAATTTCCAGTTAGAAGAGGTGCGATCAAGGAGCAAGACAAAATAGATGTTCTGTGCCAGAAATATGCAAAAGTATTCGAGCCAACCTTAGGTTGTTCGGTGTTTAAAGCTCAATTGCTTCTTCGGATGTCATCAGGCCTGTGCAGTTTACTCAATGGGCTGCTCCCACTGTTGTAGTACAGAAGGCAAACAACAATGTTCGTATTTGTGGAGATTTCAAGGTTACGGTTAATCCACAGTTATGTATCGAACAGTACCCGATACCTCAAGTGGAAGAATTATTTCACCGTCTTCAAGGTGGGAAGCAGTTTTCCAAGATTGATTTAAGCGATGCTTATTTTCAACTCGAGCTGGATGACGAGTCCAAGCAATTGATGGTCATTTCGACGCCTTTGGACTTTACCACTATCACCGATTGCCGTTCGGTGTTGCCAGCGCACCAGTTATTTTTCAAAAAATCATCGAGCAACTCACAAGCGGTATGGAGCATGTATCCAGCTATCTAGATGACATATTAATTACGGTAATATCGGAAAAGGAACACTTACAGTACTTAGAGGAAATTCTTCGACGGATGAATGCAGCAAATTTGAGAGACAATTTGAAAAAATGTAAATTTTTTCAGACCGAGGTTGAATATGTTGGTCGTACAATAGATGCTGCGGGAATTCGTCCCACCACAAAAGGCCTTCAAATTTAACTATCAAGTTAACTATTATAACAAATTTATTCCAAATTTTTCGCAGTTGGCAGCACCTTTAAACAAACTCCGAAAAAAAACGTCCAATACCGATGATTAAAGGAACAGGAAGATTCGTTTCACCAAATAAAACAACACATCGTCGAAGTAGCCACACTAGTGCCTTATCGAAGAGACTAATCCTCTCGTATTAGCGTTGGATGCGTCACAGTACGGTATTGGAGCCGCGCTATCGCATTTGTACCGTGATGGTTCCGACCAGCCCCAAGTCTTCGCCTCCAAAACCCTGGATAAAAACCAGATGCGGTATAGTTCGGTAGAGAAGGAGGAACTTTCAGTAATTTTTGGATGCCGGAAATTTCACCAATATCTATATCGACACCAGTTTGAATTAATAATCGATTTTACCGGGTTAATGTCAATTTTACGTCCAAACAATCAGTTATGACAGGAAATCGGTTGCAACGATGGGCCATTTTCCTAATGGGTTATACGTACACAATGCGGTTCCGTACAACTGCTAAGCCCGCCAATGCTGACGCATGTTCCAGATTACCCATGGGTCCAGATGACCAATTCGATAGAGACGAGGACATGATGGAGATCAATCAGTTATACACACGATTTTCGATCGATCATGAGAGAATAGCAACCTGTACCGCCCAAGGTAAAATTTTGTCACAAATTAGAACTTTCGTAAAAGAAGGATGGCCAGATGGCATCAAAGACGAGCAGCTTCGAGCATATTGTGTAAGACAGAATTCTATTACCATTTTTAATAATGTTTTACTTTTTCAGAATGACTATACTAGAGTAATTGTACCAGCCAGTTTACGCAAGTCAGTGCTGAAAATGTTACATGAAGGTCATTGGGGTGTGTGAAGGTGTTGGTAGCCACGGATAGATGAAAATATCGAGGCAATGATCAAATTGTTGCCCCAATTGCCAAGAGATGTAGTCGGCGGTCACTAGAGAAATCAAAAGTTGGCTAAAAGCAGTGAAGCCTTGGGAGAGGATACATTTGGATTTCGCTGGACCATTTCTTGGTAACATATGGATGCTGTATGTGAATGCATTCTCTCGGTATCCATATATCGTTAAAATACACGGCATCACTGCTCAGTCCACTGTCCGGTCACTACAATAGATTTTTTCAATTGCGGGTCTGCCGGACACTATCGTGAGTGATAACGGTACCGCGTTTACATCGGGTACATTCTTCGAATTTTGTTATCAGAATGGAATTCACCATCTTAAAACAGTGCCTTTTCATCCTGCATCAAACGGAGAAGCAGAGAGGTTTGTACGAACTTTTAAGGATGAAATGAAAAAAAAAAAGGTAAACGAGGATGGCTTAACCGACCACGCATTGTTGACATTTCTCATCACCTATCGTTTCTCATCACCTATCGGAGCCTACTTCAATCAAGAACTAAGACACAAAACGCGGCGAAATTCAATTTTTACCAGGCGATATTTGCACGAGGGCCAAAGTGGATTAGTGGAACGAACTGTAATTCGCCAATTGGGAAGTAAGATCGGTTAATCCCTAAACAACAATATTTGTATCGATCTATGTCAGATCAAGATCTCAGAACATTACATAAACGATCTAATCGAATTCGCACACCGATAGTTCGATTTACACCGGGAACGTAATGACAAAGGAATAAGCCGAGGATTAAGCCGAGGCTCACCGTGTGAGCAAAACTTCATTAATTTACGTTTAGATATAAACGAGCTTAATGAATGGTATAAACCATTTGTTATTAATTGATGCAACGTTCGTGTAATCGCCTGTCAAGTGATGTACTACTATTGTTGTTGTATAATGCACGACATTTTACATTTGTGAAAATAACTCAGAATAAGTAGTTTTATTATTAAACTGAACATTTTTCATAACGCTTATAGGTTCGTTTATCCTCCTCACAACGAGATATTTTCCACACATTTTTAGCCATATCAACAAGTCAATGATGTGTCTAGTCTACCCAACTCAGTCTTTTGTGTCCACAATGAAGTCTTGAAACATCAAAATTATCATATTTGCGCACAAATCTGATCTCATCATTGCACACTCAACCATCGCAAGCCTCAAACAACGCAATGGTGAATGGAATTGATGTTTCAACAACTTTTCAAATCCACAGCGGTGCTATGAAAAAGAAAATGTAGATTGTGGTCCGCATTAATTCGGAACCGGTACGAATTCAACTGGACACTGGTCCATCGTCATCAATGATCGGGTTTAATACGTACAACGCAATCAATTCTCCCGCATGTCAACCATCAACGACTCGTTTTGAAGCATATATGGGTCAACACATTCCAATAAAGGGAACCGTTGATGTTGACGTTTCATATCGTAATAAAAAGCTCGTCTTACCTGTGATCGTCATAAACGCAAACGATGCAACGGATATTCTTGGCATGAATTGGTACCAAGCATTGGGTTTCCAGGTTGTCGATGACAACGAACAAATAGGGATGTCACCTAGCAGCGTGAATACAATCTTTTCTCACGAAAACCTACAAAGTCGAGTGCGTTAAATTTGTAATCGTCATCCGAAATTATTTGATTCGTCAACACTGGGTCATTATACGACGTACAAAGCAGACATTAGTTTGAGAGAAAATGCAAAGCTCAAATGTTTCAAACAAATTTAACCGTTCGCCATAAGAACAGTGGTAAAAAATGAATTACAACGATTGGTTTCGCAAAACGTCCTAAAACCAATTCAAACTTCATCATGGGCTAATTCAATCGTACCAGTAAGAAAATCGAACGGGGGGATACGGATTTGCGGTGATTATAAAGTGACGGTCAATCCACAAGTCGATATCGATCGTCACCCAATCCCTCGAATCGAAGAGCTATTTTACAAGCTACAATGGGGTCAATTTTTTACAAATGTGGATTTGAAAGATGCCTATCTACAGCTCGAACTTAATGATGAATCCAAAAAATCTGTTGCAATAAATACTCCGTTCGTATTATACGAATATCAACGCATGCCTTGCGGAATATCTAGTGCAACATTTGACGAATGTTGAACAATTATTATCACGATTAGAATCCAACGGATTCAAACTGCAACTAAACAAATGCGAACTATGGACAGAAACGGAATTCGCTCAACGTCGACCAACGTCGAAGCAGTAAAAAATCTACAACGACTGAGAAACGTCAAAGAGGGGGAATCTTTTATTGGTAAGATGAACTATTACAATTGTTTTATCAATAATTTTTCTCAGGTAGCTGCTCCGCTTAATCAACTGCGTAGACAGGACGTGAAATTTTACTGAGGTCACTGAACTGAACTGATGGGACTGAACACTCAATTGCGTTCGCTTCAAAAATACTCAACAACGCACAAGAAGGGTATTCGCAAATCGGAAAAGAGACATTGTCGATTATCTACGGCAGTACAAAATTCGATCAATATCTGCAAGGTTGCAAATTCGGTCTCATTATTTAACCCCAGCAAAAAATTACCAGTTCACTCAATCAACCGTCTTCAACGGTGGGCAATCATCCTAATGAGTTACACATTCACGATAACGTATAAATCTACGAAATACCACGGCAACGCCGACGCATTATCACGTTCATCTTGAGGACCAGATGAAAATTTTGACAAAAGCGAAGAGGCCTGTTTTCAAGTCAATGAATTTTATAACGATCACATCCTCGATTATCCAATCGATTACAATTAACTGGCACAACATACTCGCTCTGATCCGCTACTTCATAAAGTGAAGTTCTACGTAATAAATGGGTGGCCTGAAAAATTAAATGCCTCTGAATCGTATTACTCAGACTATTTTAAGCATCGTCATAGCTTGAAAAAGTTTAATTATATCCTTTTCTTACAGATGACAGAGCATCTTCGTATTAGGAACAAGGAAAAACACTGAAGCTACTACATGATGGACATTGGGGTGTCAAAAAAATCGTCAAAAAATGTGAAAATCAGCATCAACAAAGAATATTCCGAATGGCCAACACCAGATGAACCATGGCAAAAAGTCCATATCCACTACGCGGGGCCATTTATGAACGAAATGTTTGTTTTATGTGTCGACGTATATACCAAGTTTCCATTCGTCGTACCAATGGCGAAAACTACATCATCGCTCACAATTCGGGTTTTAGATCAAACTTTCGCAATCGAAGGTTTACCATCGACCATCGTAAGTGATAATGGCACTCAATTTATGTCAGCAGAATTCGCAGAATTATGTCGTATGAACAAACATCGAGCATTTGACATCTGCACCATTTCACCCACAATCAAATGGCGAAGCCAAACGAATGATCCGAACGTTCAAAACAACAATGAAGAAAATTTATCATGACGGCACAAATGGTGAAAACGCACCATTGAAATTTGTATCGTTACACAGTAGACAGCTTCGTACTGTACTGTCATCAATGAATCCGAATTTCAACCGAAGAGAACATTCATACCATATATCGACTAAATTCAATGTGGATGACAAAGTTTACGCGAAAGACTCTTCAACGAGAAGTTCACAAAAATGGAGAAAAGCCTACATCGTCAAAGCGTTGGGGAGAAGAATGTACCTCGTTGGCACAAACTATGATATTTGGAGACGACATCAAAATCAATTACGACCAAGAATTGCGTCATCAACCGATGACTATGAAAAATCGTCACAGCACAGCAACAACAATTCGAAAACAAGGCGAGCAAAAATAATTTTTCTTGCTCTACAGAACAAACTCTTCTTCAACCAATTTTGTTCAATGAGAATCGTATGTCAAATAATGTGCAAAAAGAATCACGAAAACACTAAAATCACCTGCAAGCGCACAAAAACAAAATTCCTCGACAACGAGTGATAGTATTTTACAAAATCGATCACCTGCGGCATCAGCCGTATGTGATAATGGCAAATTAATAGCAAACATCAAACCTGTACGCAACCAAAGTGGTAACGTGTTTGGATTTTTTCTCTTGTGATTTTATTTAATTATTTTTGGAATATGTAAGTTTGTATAAACGCAATTACTACTTTTATCATCCTATTTTATCGTAAAGTTAGATATATATTGAATGTTTAAATAATCTCACCGTTTTCGTGGAAAATTGATAAATTCGGAGCTATTCTTAAATCCTAACTTAAAAGTGGAAAATATAAAAAAAATGACACGTGATAAAGTAAAAGACAAACGCCCAATTTGTAATGATGCCGGTGAAAAAAAATTGGTTGGATTTGCTGCTATAACTGTAAATTATGGGTTCATGGTGAATGTATTCCGGTCAATAAAGAAGAATTTAAGCGGCTAAAAGATATCGAATTTTGGTTTTGTCAGCGGTGCATTACTAATAGTAACCTGAGAATTGAGCTTGAATCTGCCGCAAGACAACTCGCTGTAGAATTTGAAAAAAAATGCATTGCTACGAAATTTAATTCTGATCTAATTGTGGAAGCAGTTATTAATAAGTTATGGCCGAAATGTGAAGCGTTTGTCGTGTCGAAAATTGAATTCTGTCTAGCTGAAGTGTCGAGAGTTGAATCCCATTTATCGGAGGTGTACAAGGACGTCGAGGTTCTACATAGTAAAATCGCGGCTCTAGAATATTCCAATAATGTCATGGACCGTAGCTGGGAACGGAATAATCTAATTATACAAGGAGTTCCAATGGATGTGAATATCAGGGACGCTATGATTTCGTAAATAAAATTGCTGCAAATATTGGGTTTGAACGGTTCTCTCCTCAATGTATACGAGAAGTGTTTTCGTATTGGAAAGTCAAATGTTCGCCCTGTGATTATACGGTTCTATAACAGCGATCATAAGCGCTTCTTTTTTGACAAATACATCAACCAGATTAAAACTACTAAATTGAATGCTAAAATTTTTGACATCAAGTACCCAGCATCACCGTTATATATCAATCATCATCTTGACAAATTAACATCCAGGTTATTTGCGGATTCACGTAAACTTAAAGCGGAGGGTAAAGTCAATAAGGTAACTATTAAGAACGGTTGGGTTACGGTGTGGCTATCTGATTCCGATAATCAGGTTAAAGAGGAAATCATTAAATCCAGAGACGACTTTGCTCGCCTTATCCAGAAATTTAAATGATACATTTATATTAAGTATACTTTGAATTAAGCTTCTGTGATTTCATTTTTCATTTTTCATTTTCCATTTTATTTATTTATTATCATAACTTTTCCTTTTTTTTCTTTATTAATATTTATTATTAAGTGATTGATTGTGGTTTTTCCGTTTTGTTAAATTATTAACGCTGTTTTATGTTAGTGCTTAGCAAATTTGAATGTTTCCTTTTTCGTTTATCGAATTTATTTAGTTTCCCTGACGGCCTCAAGGTTTTCCGTTTTTTGTGTGTTCTTGCATTGACTAATCCTCAGAGGTATATATGGCGGCTTCACATGTATCATTTCTTTATGCTTTTTTATGTATTTCTATGGAATTCAATATCCTATTAATTAGTATTTTTATCATCTCCCATAATAGATTAACTTACTTTTATCATTATCTCTTGCAAGTTTGCTGTTTCATATTCGTAGTTTTGTCGCGGTGAAATTATTCAATTACATTTTTATTAAGATTTTTATTATGATGTGTTTTACTATTATTTTTGGCTTAACATCGTTCATTTTTTCTTTTATTATAATGTTATTATATTTAGCATTTCTTGGCAATTATTTCATCTCATCGTCACGGTCTCATTCCCTATCTGTTTTTCTTCGTATGAGTACATTGTTGATGTAACTGTAGAACTTCCTTATAATATTTATGCCGAAATTCGGTAGTTCACCTCCCAGGCTGTCCTCCGAAGATCTTCAGATCTGCCACTTGAATGCGCGTTCTATAGTCAATAAACTTCCATATCTCCAAATTTTAGCTATGAAACGACAATATCATGTTATCGGTATATCTGAAACATGGTTAAAATCAGCACATACGATTAGAGGGTTTTCAATCGAGGGGTATAAGTTGTTTCGTCAGGATCGATCTGGTCGGGGAGGAGGTGGGGTAGCTTTTTATGTTCGTAAAGATCTTTTGAAAGATTGTAAGTTATCCATTGTTAATAGGGGTTCTAATTTTAATCTTGATTTCCTAGTTATCGAAATTAAGATGCGTGATTTTAAATTAGCAGTCGGCGTGGGGTATATGTACCATAAGGGGCTGCCGCTTGAGGATCTCGAAAATGTATTCGAGTCACATAATGAGAATTTTGATAATATTATTTTTATGGGTGATTTCAATATCGATCTGTTGAAATTTCCTGAGAATGTTAAATTTAAAGAACTAATTGGACATTTTGGTCTATCGACACCCCAGCTCCAACCCACTAGGCTCCATGACAATGGGGGTGCACTATTGGATCTTATTATTACCAGCCTGCCTTTTTCGATTGAGGACTTTTCTCAGCATCCGGGTATTGCTGACCATGAAATGATCGCTGGCAAATTTAAACTTAACTTGACGTATAATGACGAAATATTTTCATTTCGAGATTATAACAAAATTGACCTGGCTCAATTACACTATGATGTTGATTCTATCGGAATGGTAATCTTAAACAACGCGGATAACGTTGATTCCAATGTATATAATTTTAGTAAGTTATTAACTGAATTTTTAGATAAACATGCCCCAATTATTGTTCGGAAAGTTACTTATGGTAAACCTCCTTGGTTGTCTCGTAGAATTGAAAACATGATGCATCTTCGTACGATGGCCTATCGAGTTTGGAAAAACTCTCCTTCTGTTACTAGCAGGGAGGATTTAAAGTACTACGATAGGAAAGTTAGAGGAATGATTAAGGGTGCCAAGAAAAGTTATGTTAGATCTTTGCTGGATCCCGGTCTTAGTTCCAAAGATTTATGGAAAATTTGAAAAAAGAAGGATTTGGGTCTGATAAGGGCTTATTTGATGATAATACCTTTGGGACTGATATTCTAAATTACACGTTTGCTAATATGGTCTCGCTTTCTTCTTCATCCATTCCTGTTAATGTTACCGGCAATGCCCTTCTCGCTAGTCCTGATTCCAATGTTTGTGCTAATTCTGACGCTATTGAATTTGCATTCTCTGAAATTGACGAGGATGCAGTTTTTGAGGCGTTGTCCTCTTCAAAATCGAATGCCATGGGATCAGACGGAATACCTTTAAGATTCCTTAAGTTGTGCTCCCCAGCCATTGTGAAGATTCTCACTTATATTTTCAATTTGATTATTTTGGGTAATACTTTCCCTAGTCACTGGAAAACCAGCAAAGTCATTGCCATTCCAAAAAAGGTTTACTCCAAATCTCCGTTAGATATGCGTCCTATTTCGCTGTTACCAGCGATGTCTAAAATTTTTGAAAAACTTATTTCTCACCAATTAAAGTTGCATATACAGGATAATAATTTGCTGTCCAGATATCAATCTGGATTTCTTCAGAGACATAGTACTACTACTATTCTCTCCGATGTGACGGATTTTGTTAGGTCATGTTTCGACAGAGGTTCTTCCGCGGCCTTGATCCTTCTTGATTTTGCCAAAGCATTTAATTCCATAAACTTTGAGATTCTACGTGGTAAGCTGGTTTCGCAATTTGGGTTTAGCAGGGGGGCTGCTGATCTGATGTTATCTTATTTGAACAATCGGGACCAGTATGTTCATTCCTCTGCTGGTAATTCTACATGCCTACCCCTTACATCAGGTGTCCCACAGGGTTCTATCCTGGGACCTATTGTTTTTTCCTTATATATTAATGATATTTCTAAGTTGCCTCTATATTGCCGGCACCATTTGTTCGCGGATGATCTTCAGATTTTCAGTGAGCTGCCTAATCTGGACGCTTCTAATATGTTTTGGGATCTTATCAATAAGGACTTGGATGTTATAAACCAGTGGTCGGGGTGTAATGCCCTATGCATTAATGCTTCGAAGTCCCAAGCCTTAGTTTTCAACCGGTATTACAAGGGAGTCAATCTACCTGCTATTCATATTGATGGTAACATTATACCATACGTTCAATCTGTTTCCAATTTGGGGCTGACGATGACTTCGAATTTGGATTGGAATTCTCATATTGATACCATATGCCGAAGAATGTATGGGATTTTACATATGTTAAGATGCAAACGTTTCGGAACGCCGCCTAGTACCCGGATTCTGTTAGTCCACTCGCTTGTTGTTAGTCAGTTATTATATTGTGATGTCGTGTTTTCTAGTATGAGTTCGGCTATGTGGAAAAAAGTGCTTCGTGTGCACAATTGCTGTATCCGGTATATTTTCGACTTGAAGCGCTACGATCATATATCTAGGTATTGTGATGTTATGTTTGGAATGAGGATTCAGTTATTCCTTAATTTTAGACTGGTTATATTTTTATTTAGAATTTTAAATCTGTCAGCATCCCCCTACTATTTAAAGAGCAAACTTATACTTGCTAAATCTAAACGCACTAAGGTTTTAATGATTCCAGCGCATAATTCAAATGCTATGTCGGGTGCTCTGACGGTTAGGGGTGCCTAGAATGAAATAGGCTTCCTGTTAAGCTGAGGAGGATTGAGTCTGTCAATAATTTCAAAGTTAAATGCAAGGAGTTCTACAGTTCATCTTAATTGATTGTGTGTGTTTCGGCAGGTAGGAAGTGGGACTTGTGATGATCGATCGATGTTTTTAGAAAAATAAGCCTATTAAATTTTTAAATTATTAAAAAAATTTAAAAATTATATAAAACATTTTTTAATACTTGTAACGGAATTTTATCATACTCCGTTACCAACTCATTCCCAATTATCTGTTCGTCGATCAGAATAATTTCATCATGACTTTGAAGGTATTTTTCCTTCACAACATTTTTCTCAAACACTTAGTCATGCTGGAATTATTTATTTTTCTTTATGTTTGTTGTTGCCTTCATATACACAAAAATGGTATGAGATGCAATACGGCAAACATAAAATTATTTCTGGTTTACGTTATCGAGTTGCAGCTTTATGTGTTTCAAAGGTCTTTATAATGTAGTTATTGTAAATACTAATGAATGCTTGTAAAGATAAGATTTGCAATTGGATGATGTACCCATAGTGTTGTGTTGTGCACACGAAAACAAAACAAACGTTCTGAATATAGTTTATTTAAATGACCTATATATGGACTTTTTAAAACGTTGCAGTTTTCGTGTGCATATAATTTCCCATGAGTGAACATAAATTAGATTGATGTCACGTTAGCAGTAATGTGCGGTCTTTGTACTAAGATTTCGCTGATCGTGGAAAAATTGAATTTTCTGGTTGAGAGAGAAGAACATTTCCCATAACAAATTTTCCCCCTCCTTCTCTGTCAGTCAGTTAATTTCGTATAAATACCGCGACATTGTTTTGGATCGAGGAGTCAAGTTTTGTGAGACCATCGTGGTAGTCGGTATTTTTGACACTAGACGCGTTTATGGTTAAAAAAATTTTATAACAGTAATAGAGATCATAATAATTTATTATCGAACGAAATAAAAGTGTGAATTTAACGAGTTCTTTTAATAAAAGGGATATTCATTCCCTTTACTTTATTTTTTGATTATCCGAGTTGTAATATTAAGAGTATACAGTGTGTTTGAATTTAGTTTTTTTAAAATATTAACGTTTCTTATTATTTAAATATTATTGGTCGCCAGAAAGAAGCGAATAAATTTTGTAATTTCTTACATTTTTTACAAAAGAAGAAAATAAAAAGTGAATTTTGAAGTTGATTTTGGTTTTGATCTATTTTCTTTTGGTTTGTGTAGTCTGGTTTTTATTTTTTTTTTTTGTTGCAAGAATTGGAGAGAAGGGAAAAAGGCGCAATAAATTTTTGTTGCTTTTGGCTGGTTTTATAATTTTTGTTTGTTGGTAAGTATGTTTACTTAATAATAAAAATCAACATACTAATTAATCGGGCCCATTTGGTAAAGGGTCCACCAGCTGCTTCATTAGAAGCGGAGATCTCGCATGTGCGTTAGCACGCGGGTTTCCTTCAGCTGGAACGCTTTACCAAATTATATTAACGTACTAACATTTGAGGCTTTCAGCCCATGGAAAAAAATAATTTTTTTTTGTTAATTTAGAGTAACTATGTTACTCTAAATTTTTATATTTCACAACCACGGTGGACCTGCTTGATGGGAGGCATGAGACCCACCGATGCGGGTTTTCACCAGCCTCACCTTTTCAAACTCCCCATTTGATGGCATACCATCTTTTCTTTCCTCTTTACATATATATATGCGGTAATCTAGGCCGTGACCTGTGTACCCAAAACCCACGCCGTTCCCTCCACCGGCTTGAGCTACGGGAACAACGCCGCATAAGGTACAAGGCAGGTTACGGCAAATTCGATGTGATAGGGGTGCTTCTACGCAAGTAGTGGTGCTCTTGTTACAAAGTGGCGCCCAAACTGGGGCCATTAACTGGCCCAAATTATTGGTATAGATTGCCAACAATTTTCTGGAATCATTATTGAATCCCAAATTTAATTGAAAATCTATTCACAAAGTTAAATGTTAAAAATAATTTTAGTTATGAGCTTCGCAATTTCAAGTGGAGTTCTATACAATCAATTCAAATTAAGTACTCTGTGATTTAATATAAAAAGTGGAAGAGCTCTTTCGGTGTGAGTGTGGCAGCGGTCATGCCTTAGAGGCATGCCTGACCAGATACGATGGTGGGTCACACACGCACTGAAAAGGTTTTATAATTGTCGAGTTGCAGTGCTGGATCCTCGTCTCATTAGTTCATTTGTGGCATTGTCCCAACTCGCACTCCGGGGGATGAACTAATATTCGTGGTAGCATCTGGGATTTGATGAGCCATTTTTGCAATGTCTAATTACAGAATACTTATTTTATTTACTCATCAGATTGTACGGTTTTCGGCACCGTGTACAATCAACTGTTTGTCTTTATTCTGCCTGCAAGGGAGAGTGGCACGTTTCCCTGAAGTAATGAGCATATCTCTTTCCTGCCAAGCGACGATCTTGGGTGGTATAAAGGGCTGCTCATTCTCAGGTTATCAAGCGTGCCAGTCCGTATCCTGGCAAGTAAAATCAAACTGTCAACCTTTTAATTTTCCTCAGTTATACGCTTATGGCTATCGGTAAGAAATTACCACGAGCCGTAAGATAAATTGGTTTTAAAAATATGGATTTCTAAGTCAGTGTATAGTTAAGTTATTGCGTAAATTTCACTTCGTTGTTTTACATAAAAATTTTCATCCTCCGGGATGGGGTTGCCAGTCCTCTCATTGTTAGTTTTAGGCGCGTTCAGGATATAATGTGTTTAGCTGTTCAATCCGGTTTTCTATCAGTGAACGGATATTGATGAGGTTTCGGACATAAGCTAAATACTATTATACCACACACTGCAGAAATCTTTGGCAATAACCGGCGTGTTGTTGTCCCTAATTGAATGTACAATTCGGCTTGCCACTCACACGGTCATGCTCATCCAAGGGGATTTAGAATGATGACTGTGAAATACGAGGGCAAGAGGATTGTCTCTGCCAATTAGGTAAACTAATGAGGTACCAAATGACTTCACCGAGGCAATGTGTCTCACTTGCGCGTAAGTCGGAGTTACGAATGCCATTGCCGGTATGGGTTGGCATTTGGGATCTCATCCAGATTAATTACATTTCCCTTTTTCCCATGCTAGTTTGACCCAGGTTGGTGAGGTTTATGCTTCACGAGAAAGTGAAGAAGCCGTGGTTGTATTCATTTGATAATTTTTTTTTGTTTATGTTTTTATATTTAGTTTAGTTCTTTTAGGATAATAAATTTTATTTAAGTAA
This sequence comes from Nephrotoma appendiculata, assembly GCA_947310385.1. NCBI lineage: Eukaryota > Metazoa > Arthropoda > Insecta > Diptera > Tipulidae > Nephrotoma > Nephrotoma appendiculata. The sequence continues at coordinate 110,737,490 of OX371224.1, forward strand.
TAATAATGGAGCCGGTACTATTGTCTACAGACGAACTAATGGTAGAATGTGACATAAGGGGAATTCGCTATGAGGCTCGACGACAAGCGATAATTGTGCTAGAAGAAGCTCTTAAACGAGAGCGAAGTGGTTTTATTTGTGCACCGCGATTCGCGCATAGGGCAGCCCAAGAATGTCCATTTCAAGAGGTGCGAATGTGCTTTAAGAAGTTGGGGTATATTAAGAATTTGCTGAGAACTCGGCTATGGGGTGGTTTCACCGTGGATGAACTAAAATTAGTTTTATCTACCAAACTGCTTCATGTTTTAGGTCGAATCGATCGTAGCTCCAATTTCGTAATTCTTGGTGATGTAATTGTCGAGATGAAACAAACCTGGAACAAACTAAGGGATATCGGTTGGTCCATGATACGGCACGAGATGACACTGCGAGAATTCGACAATGCATTAAACAAATTAGTAGTGGGGTCATACCAAACCAGAGTACTCCTGAGAATTACCGATGACGCGCAAGATCAGCAAAGGAATCCGCTGCTACCACCATGTGGTACGTTAGTTGAACTCAGGCTATCGCTAAAAGTGATCAATGAGCAATGCCTGTCACAGAAATCAATCATGATTTCATCGCCAGCACCACGAACATCCCAATTAAACGATTCATATAGTTCGGTTAAAATGATACCAGCTAGATCATTTCCTAGCCGCCCGCAAGAACTACATAATAATCAGGTAGTTCAAAACAAAGTTAGCAATAAACCACCGCCACAAATATCGCAAACAATAGTACTATCAGCGTTAAATTCAAATGGCGTATGCGGTTCTGTTGACAAAGCATCCAACAGCCTATCGTCAAACTGTACCTTAGAAGTCGATACAAATCTTTCGTGTGGTGTAGCTAATGATGAACAAGCTATACCATTTCTCGAAACGATGCCACACGTTGCCTTAGGTCCAAGATCACCACAAAAAACTAGTTGTGATAATGAAGTAGATCTCATTTATGCGAAGCAAGAGATGGACCTGAGTTGTAGTAAGAACCTAGCAGACAGTAGTTTGTGTTCTGATATGCAACTACCAACAAATAGTGCAGCAGGCCTAGTATCAACATTCAGTAACAAGATTGGCAAATTAAATGGTGACTCATTGCCTATCAAATTAGGAAATGAAATTATAACAAGATCAACCAAAAGTAAGACGACCTCACCTCCCAGTAATAAGGAGAAGAGATGTAACTTGCACAAGCCATTACCATGCAGTTCTCACAACAGGCCATTTAAAGCTGCACAAAAATCAAAGCAATTTATTAACCAACGGGTTGGTGTTGCACCAATTCCTTGTAACCCTTATTATGGTAATAACATAAGGATTACACAAGACAAATTGTATGTCATTCCGGAAGATTTTAAATTATTTCACAGCATGCGACGTCGTACCGATGTTCCTAAATACCGCAATTGGAAGCGTCGCCGTAAAAGACTTGGACACGTATTTCATCCATTTTCCCATTAGACCATCTATGTAAGTTCGGGCATTTACATAGGTGATGTAATGGTAAAGTGAAGGCTGGTATATCGTGCGCAATCATAAATTTACCAGCGACATTAGTTAAGGCAATAGTTATTAGGAATGTATAATATTAAGTTTAGATAGAGGATGAGGTTAGCTCAACCCCATTCAGATAGTTAACGAAAGTGGGATTGAGGTAGCGCCATCAACAATAATAGATATTGGTAGGTTAAGTTAAGTAAATAAAATAAAATAAAAAAAAAAAAAATTAAAAAAACATAGAAAAAAATTTGAAAGAGAGGATTGTTTTTTTTAAGTAGGTGAATTAACAGAAATTCAGTTAAAATAGCAAAATTGGTACAAATAACAGAAATAAAATTATGTATTATCTAATCAGGTTAGAATGAAAATGATAATGATAATGTGATACGGGGTATGCACGGGACAAAAAATATCATGCCAGAAGAAGTTACTAAATATACTTTCAACGGTCAGCGCAAGTAGGAACAGTTTCTTATGTTACATTTTACAAGAAGCGAAGTCGTTAAATATCACCCCAGCGAATGCCGCAGTACGGTAATTTGTTTATAAACTTAATCCTCCATTTGACATGAAGAAACAATAACAATAACATGAACACTCGGATCTTTGGGTACACTATCAACATCATTGACTCCATGTCTAATTATCATCGATGAGAACGTTTTTGAGATTAAAATACGATGTGTGTTGTAACATCGTACCACATATCCAATAATTCACGCTAAATCCAAAAATAAGCATATGACCCATGGTAGAAGAAGAAAATAAATCAAAAGATGTTACTAATGGTTATTCATATCACTGGACCCATCAAAGTAAAATGAGAACACGAAGCACAAATCCAGCGACAATAAACTCATTGTATACCAAGTGGTACATCACTTTCTGCGGAAATTTGGTGGTAATCTTAGGAGCAGAGCTGAAGTTTTACATTTTGGACAATTTACATGAAATATTAAATCAGATAACAAATACAAATGGGACCAGCCAGAACAGCAGTTTCATCATTAAGCTAGAGGACGAAGCTAAAAATGGCGTCGACAGGACATTTCGGGATACGAGATTCATCCAACGTAGTTGACTAGAAGTTTTACCAAACAAACTAGACTGGTAATAATAGTGACACCAACCACCTACCAAGTAAATCATATCTGGTCCTCATCAAATTCATTTCAAAACGAATACATAAAGTCGGGGTTAAGAAAACCGTATTTCACATCTTGTACGCATGATATAAACAGAAAGAAGCCGCAACAAAAATGTCAACGTAACTGTTCCTTACTCGACGTTCACCATAACCAAACAAGGCAGCATCCAGGTCCAGCACCAGCTCAACATCACGATGTAAATCACATTAACTTTAATCATTTTTCATGTATTTTGTTCAGTTTTTGCAAGTTTTCGTTAGACTAATTAATTTTTATTTTTATGAAGTTGTAAAGGTTAAACAAACGAAATTTAAAGCTCACCTTTTAAGTATATTAGCAAAATTTTATAAGTACTTTCAGTTAATAATAAGTAGTCATAATAAGTAGGTTAATTGCCCGGCTGAGACTTTCTCAGGGTGTGGGGCGTCCGCCACGTCGAGCAACCAAGATCTGACGACCTTAATCCATCGTCCTTTTTGAATAGAGCATGAGATCTCTTTTCATCTCAGGGTTTGAGTTTTCCCCACGCTGTAACGGAATTTTATCATACTCCGTTACCAACTCATTCCCAATTATCTGTTCGTCGATCAGAATAATTTCATCATGACTTTGAAGGTATTTTTCCTTCACAACATTTTTCTCAAACACTTAGTCATGCTGGAATTATTTATTTTTCTTTATGTTTGTTGTTGCCTTCATATACACAAAAATGGTATGAGATGCAATACGGCAAACATAAAATTATTTCTGGTTTACGTTATCGAGTTGCAGCTTTATGTGTTTCAAAGGTCTTTATAATGTAGTTATTGTAAATACTAATGAATGCTTGTAAAGATAAGATTTGCAATTGGATGATGTACCCATAGTGTTGTGTTGTGCACACGAAAACAAAACAAACGTTCTGAATATAGTTTATTTAAATGACCTATATATGGACTTTTTAAAACGTTGCAGTTTTCGTGTGCATATAATTTCCCATGAGTGAACATAAATTAGATTGATGTCACGTTAGCAGTAATGTGCGGTCTTTGTACTAAGATTTCGCTGATCGTGGAAAAATTGAATTTTCTGGTTGAGAGAGAAGAACATTTCCCATAACAAATTTTCCCCCTCCTTCTCTGTCAGTCAGTTAATTTCGTATAAATACCGCGACATTGTTTTGGATCGAGGAGTCAAGTTTTGTGAGACCATCGTGGTAGTCGGTATTTTTGACACTAGACGCGTTTTTGGTTAAAAAAATTTTATAACAGTAATAGAGATCATAATAATTTATTATCGAACGAAATAAAAGTGTGAATTTAACGAGTTCTTTTAATAAAAGGGATATTCATTCCCTTTACTTTATTTTTTGATTATCCGAGTTGTAATATTAAGAGTATACAGTGTGTTTGAATTTAGTTTTTTTAAAATATTAACGTTTCTTATTATTTAAATATTATTGGTCGCCAGAAAGAAGCGAATAAATTTTGTAATTTCTTACATTTTTTACAAAAGAAGAAAATAAAAAGTGAATTTTGAAGTTGATTTTGGTTTTGATCTATTTTCTTTTGGTTTGTGTAGTCTGGTTTTTATTTTTTTTTTTTGTTGCAAGAATTGGAGAGAAGGGAAAAAGGCGCAATAAATTTTTGTTGCTTTTGGCTGGTTTTATAATTTTTGTTTGTTGGTAAGTATGTTTACTTAATAATAAAAATCAACATACTAATTAATCGGGCCCATTTGGTAAAGGGTCCACCAGCTGCTTCATTAGAAGCGGAGATCTCGCATGTGCGTTAGCACGCGGGTTTCCTTCAGCTGGAACGCTTTACCAAATTATATTAACGTACTAACATTTGAGGCTTTCAGCCCATGGAAAAAAATAATTTTTTTTTGTTAATTTAGAGTAACTATGTTACTCTAAATTTTTATATTTCACAACCACGGTGGACCTGCTTGATGGGAGGCATGAGACCCACCGATGCGGGTTTTCACCAGCCTCACCTTTTCAAACTCCCCATTTGATGGCATACCATCTTTTCTTTCCTCTTTACATATATATATGCGGTAATCTAGGCCGTGACCTGTGTACCCAAAACCCACGCCGTTCCCTCCACCGGCTTGAGCTACGGGAACAACGCCGCATAAGGTACAAGGCAGGTTACGGCAAATTCGATGTGATAGGGGTGCTTCTACGCAAGTAGTGGTGCTCTTGTTACATACTGTCCCATAGTTACTTTTATTCAAATTTATTTGTTTATTCTATAGAATACATTATTTTCATTTTATCTTTATCTTTTGTCTGTGGATGTTTGCAGGGAGGTTTATATTGAATTATACATTGAATTATATAGAATTTTATTGGACTTTCATTATCCTATTTATTCGCATGACACACAATTTGACGGTTTGCCCTTGAGATGTTGGCGGTCGGGGCATACTGTTATATTATATTGTATTGTTATTTTTTATTATTGTTATACCTTTGATATTTAGAATTGTTATTAGTATGTTTATTATTTTAGTTTTAGTCTAAGCTTTTGAATTTATTGTATTAGTCTTACATGAAATTTTTTATATTTATTTTAATCTAATACTGTTACCTAATGTGTTGTAATCTATCCAGTTTTGTATACTCTTGGCCTAAATTCTTGACCTTAGTTGTCACGAGGCTTATGTATGAATAATAATAAATAAATAAAAAATGAAAATCTCCACAGAGGATTGTGGATGGCGACACAGCATAACCAACAACACCTCCAGAAACACAACAAAACGAAAATCCAGCTACAGAATACGAAACACCAATGAGATCGGTTCGTCCAAGGCAGAAAACCGTGTTGTTCCCGGCAAGCCATTAAAACATCGATCGACTAAAACATCGATCGAGCCGTCAAAAAAAATTAACGAAGGAAGAATTGTTATACCTTCACTTAATTAATTTCTAGCAGTTTCGTTATTCTGTCAAACTTTTCGTTATCTTTATGTCTGTATAAAAACTGCTGCGTATGTAAAAAAAACTGCGCATTCATTTTCTAAAATTATCTATTGTGAGTAGTGTTGTGAAAATAAAGTATAATACAAAAATTACAAAATTAACTTAATAACTAAATTTAAAAGTTTAAATACATATTTACTGACTAAATTGCATAAGGCTAAAGAAACAATATATAAGCCAATCATGCACTAATTGTACTCCAAGATAAACTATAGGAACGAAATATATAAACTAATCATTCATTTCTAATCAAAAAGTAAATAAGGATTTTCTAACCAAAAAATTGTAAACCGTCACAATACTCATCTCAATCATCCATCTTACTATTACCACAGAATATATCAGAAACGACAGTTAGAAACCATTTTTTTTTTTTTTTGACAATACTCCTAAAATAGTTTCCACGTTCGCCAATCGATGGCTCTAAATTTGAAAAAAAAATCATATTGAAAACATTAAAAGTTTTTAGTAGTGTAAAAATATATCCCTTTTTCAAGCATAAAATAAAAAAATTGGCTCAATTTAAGTCCAAACCACACAAACGTGTGAGTAAAAAATCATAGTATGTAATGGCGTTTATGATAAAAAATTTCGCTTGATTTGAAGTACAACCAACAAAAATGTGTGTATAGCTATTTTGTTCTTTTTCGGACAAAAATAAGTTTGAAAGGAATGCACAAATGTGTAAGTTGGTTTAAAACACATACAACATGATTCTTTTGCCTTACCCAAACAATTGTGTTACCGGGAAGGAAAAGGGATATTCTGTCTCTTTGACTTATGTCAAATTGTTCGCGATCATTTGTCAAACAATGAGCATTATTATTAATGAAAATGATTCGGTTAAGGCTAAAACTTTAACACGGGTACAGAATATACTATATCCTTTAGCACGGGTATCAAATATTTTTGATCGAATAAACCTAGATTGAGTAAAAAATCTGGTCTCCACGGATTACGTGATCAGAATCTACCACATCGACAGTCCATCGTGGTCTAATTCAGCCGAGTTGCGTCTCGAAGAATTCCAGGGACAAGACACATTATACTCATTTCAACCGTACACTTAACGAAGCACTGATGATTAAAGACCGGCAAAACGCTATTGGATTTGTCGATGACGTAAAGCGAATCAATGTAGCGATTTCACATACTCGAGCATTACTTGTAATCTTTGGTAATTCCTACTTATTGTGCATCGATCAAAATTGGCGGTAGTTATTGTGTTCAGAACAACACCTATGCCGAATATAGTTTACCTGAAATTTTTAAAATTGAAACAACTGTTGATTTATGGAAATTTCCGGCTTTTTATTAAAAATTTAATTTTCATAAATTCGGCTTATTCTGGATTCTCAATTTTATCGGGTGACTATAACAAAAAATGTTTATAGGTTCAACAAATTGTTTAGTAGTATTTTAAATTATTTTCACCACTTTGTTGTGCTTTAGCTTGGGTTTCTTTCTACAGTACCAGTGAGAGCTTCCGAAAGAACCGAGACGGAATCAATTACTTATTTCAAATAGATGTAGATATGGTGACAAAGGTTGTGTCCTCAACGTCCCAATTCCTAATCAGTTTTACCATCGAGTCCAGCATTACGAATTAAAGTTACAATCCAGCATTCAGTTTCCTCTGATTACATGTTTAATTTATCATCCAACATACTTATGGTAACGCATTGATGGATCCTGCAAAATGTTCCAAAAATCATTAAACGGGCGTTTGCAACAAATTCATCTAAAAAACAACCGATTATAAAGAAATCGTTGATGATTACGGTTTGGCATTCGTGATTTCATCCGAGCTCCCTCGAAATAGTTTACATATAAATGATCCAAGAATTCCGTTACATATTCCGTTTACATATAAATGATCCAAGAATATACTAACCCTCCCGTAGGCGTTTTTAATTTTTCAATACCGACCCCCCAGTTAAGAACTAAGATTTCTGAGGCCAAATATCCTCATAGTATATTTAAATAATTTTTGTCGGATGGTTGCATGATGAAAAGGCAAAAATAAATACGGTATTGAATCCTTTTAGTTACCTTTCATACAAATATTTGACCAGTTTGTAAACGCTATCGATCATTTCAATTTTAAAATCGAATTCCTGATAATCACGTTTTTGGATCTTACACATTAACCATATTCTTCAAGTTTCATAGCTTTCATTAATATGGGGCTAGGCTACTTCAGTTTTCTTTCAATGTAGCTAATACAACCGATTTGAAAGCTCTTCCGGTATAGCTTCAATCATATTTAACCTTTGGCGAATATCTGCCGTATAATCCACCATATCCATTGTTAAATACAATCCATTTTTATACCACTTAAATTAAAAGAAATAATAATGTAAAACCAAAAGGTATAAGTATATCGGGCAATACCGGTACGAGCGAATGAGGAGAGAAATACTGAGATTAAATAAATTAAATAAATAAATCGTCTTCGAGATATAAAATAACCTTCGAGAAATAAAAGAAATTTGGAGAAATAAATTTTAAATCCAAAACACCCGTTTTATTCACGGTTTCCAAAATTTTCTCGTATAATTCTTTTTTGACGACTATCTAAACAAAGTAATTCAATGGATAATTTGTAGGTTTTGAATATGATACATACATAGTTTAGATCTTTAGTTACATTAGATATGCATATGGTTTAGATTTTACGAATAATAGCTATATGCAGCGGTTGATGCAGCAAAATTCAAAGTGACATTAAATTGAGAGAGCCAATTGAGAGGAAATTTTAGATGTACACTGTAAAGATTTTATAATCGATTTAAATTTTTTGAAAACTACTAGCGCTATCTATTATCTACCATTTAAACAATTTTAACACTCCTATTTTGATCTAAAAGGTCATATATTCGTGACGAAAGAAATTTATATTAAAATGGAGTTATGTCCATAATTCCTCTACAGTGGCTCTATGCTGGTAATTCCCCGGAAATATGGAATTGAGGGAAGAATTTATATGTAATTTCTATTTCAACATTTTTTTCCGGCATACTGAGGTAAAACATAAGACTGATATTCAAAATGTTTTCCTTTGTTCTATTTTAATTTAAAATTGTGAACCTCTAGCAAAACACCCTTTGCGCTATTCTGTATAATTTTATAAAATCATTCGGCTAATCTTTATTTCGTTATAGATCAACGTGTTTTGTCAAAACAAATTTTTGGTTTGGTAAACAAAATATGATTTCATGAGCCAACATTGTAACTGAATCCTCTTGCCGGAAGCGAACAAATACATCATAAAACATTGCAGAAATTAAAAAAAACTTAAATCATTTTGAAATGTGATCTCCACACCGATTGTCTTACTGTACACGAGTATATAGCGCATAATGTATATTTAATTAGGCAGAATATTTTGCTGGCGAATATTTTATACATACGATATACAACGACGATATATGAATTTGTATACCATTCATATTACGACAACGATAATAAAATTTCAGTCTTATACTCTACATACGAGTCATTCACAATTTATATGGACGGTATCGTCGTTCAATTCTGTATGGTATAAAATAATTAATTTAAATTTAATAGTTATGGATAGTATAAATCTAATATTTGATATCTCATACATATATAAACTAATAAATTAAATTAAAACCGAGAATTTAATTGCACTTAGAGTGGATAAATTATTGAATTGAATTATATACGAACGATATAATATGTACGTGACATGGCTTATATAGGTTTTAATTAACCCTAGAGAGATACAAATTTATTGGATTAGGTGGAATATATGACACATGCTTTACTTACAGATAAATGTAATTACATTATTCAGTACAAAAAATGTCAATACTCATAACTTTCTATTTTGGAAATTGTAACGCAGCCTGTTGTATATCTGCAACAGGTATGTGTGTACATGTCATATATATTCGTCTGTCTATCTAATATAAGCCAAAGTTCGTCGACTTCGTTATTAAAACATTTATTTAGCTAAGAAAATACTTATAAAACATTTATCAAAAATAACAAAGCTTATCTCCGTCGAGCAACATTACAATAAAAAAAACATTTTACGCTGATGTAAAAATCATGTTATGCATTAAAAAAAAAATCTTAAAAGAAGGATGCTGGGTACATTTAATGTTGAATTATTCTTTTAATTAGGTAAAATTAAGAAATTCGTAAATATTCGTTTACTTATATATATAAAAAGAACATAACCTCCCAGCATTACCGTCTCATCAATTATAAATACCACATATGTTTGTGATGTGCACGTCTTTTGCTGCTCTGTAGTTGTAATCTTTTTTTGTTATTAATTTTAGATGGCTGAAGGAAAACACCTACACAACATCTTACATAATAATATAATATTTGGTAATTAATAATTTTAAAAAAAAATCGCAGAATATTTTGGCGACGTATGCGCGTAGGGGTTTTCACTATATGGTTTGGCTACTTACGTAATGATTGTATTCTGAATTCGCAAAAGGCAGCTGATAACTGCGACCATTTCAGGTTTGAGGAGTCTCTTATACTCGAGTGCTAAATTCGTATTAATAAAAATACACTTTACCGTAAAAATTAGTAGTGGAAAAAAATCGATAGCTTTAACTTTTTTTGGATTCTATCGATATTTTTCGATAGTAAGCGTATTTTGTTGCGACGGATTTAGTGTTGTGTCGCTTAATATTTTTAAAAAATAATCAGTGATTTAATATTTTTTATATGTTGGTCACCGTGGATTAATTAAGCGCTACTAATTAAGAGCTAAAATTATATTGAATAGTGGTGGTGTATTAATTAGTGTACATATTCATATTACATAGGGTGTTCGATTTGCTGTTTGTTTTAAGCCCAAAAAAATATTAATAGTACGGTGGCAAGCGGAAAATTTTTGAACAAATGTTAGGCAAAACTACGTCATTTTTAGTCATGTGTTCATTTTCAACACAACGACGTTTCATAATTACGTGATGTCAACATATACGTCCTACAGAGCCTTGGAAAATCTTTGGCTTCAACAAGACGGTCCACATGTCACACAAATCGTGAAACACTCGACTTCGGCTCGAATTGGCCACCAAGATCGCGATTTGGTACCGTTAGATTATTTTCGTTATAGTTTTTTGAAAAATTGAATGTATAACAAAAATCCACATTCAAGATCTTAAGAATAATATTCGAGCTGAATTTAAGTACCAGTAACTGCTTTTATTGGAAGAAGTCGTCATTAAAAAATTTGATGTTCGGATGCAGGCCTGTGGCAGCAGCCGTGGTGATCCAACCAACTTTAATTTTCAACAAAAAAATTAGTTTCCATTAGTCAACTGGTACAATGTCAAAACACTCAGAGTGGCAACCAATAGACGCACATTCAGACCTGTTGTAATTAGTCACCCGCGGCAAACTGGTCAAATTTATGTTACCAGGTAATTTAAACAACATTTAGTTTTCCGACTTAAAATCAAACGATGCTTGTCAAATCGAGAGAGTAAATTTTTTTGATCAGAATTGATCCTTAAACCCTATATCATATATAATAGAGAGTAGAAGCTTGTGATCAACAATGTCAAAGGCTGTAGCTGTATATCAATAATCAAAGCACTGCAATTTTTTACCTTTATTTAAACGTCTTTTACTCGTTTGACTTAAAAAAATTAGAAACTCTTTTTTTACTGCCTTTTCAAGAACTATTATTATTACTGGCTACTAGCTGCAAGACAACAGGTCTACAGCTACCTTTATCGAGTATCATTCTCAGGTACAACTCCTAGTTCAAAAGAAAGGTTGGAAATGTGTGCCAGAATGGGATTAATATGCCCAGCAATGACTTTTAGTGTATAAACACTCAGGCCAACGTTAACAATTGAGTGTTTTGGTTTTAAAGCACAAATAATTGGAAAAACGTCATAACCAGACACTGGAATCATAAACAAAAGAAGAATAAACGAAAGATGTTATCTTGCTAAGTATTTTCCTCTTTACCTTATGAGAAAAAAAAAATCGACTGGAATTGTCAAGAAATCAAGAAAGAATCGGAGACTAATCTTTGATTACCACATGCTTACTCATCAAAATATCTAGGAATGAATCTATGCTAAACTGCGATGGAAGGTGCATGACAATAAACAATTTGAAGATATCAGGCGCAAACAGAGAAAACAGTGATCTAAATAGGAACCTTGTAATGAAAACATTCGCCAACGAGGTAAGCAAAACGACACGGGGCATAGCAATAGGCCACAATCATCAAAATGTTGAGGCCAGCGAACTACTTGACCATCAAAAGATAGTAAAAAGCCTCAAAAGGGTAAACCTTTTATGTTATCGTTACACTTAGAGCAAGACAGAAACAACCGTAGATATAATTTAGGGGAAATAAATGGGAACATCCTAAACAAAGCAGAAAATTAGGTCACAAATAAAATATTGTTAGTCAAAATTAACAAAAAATGTAATTGCCTTCTAGACCAACCTATTTTACCAACGTCGCTGCCATAATAACAATAAAATAATCCCTGCCTCGACTATGTCCTCCTCGTTTGAAGTAAAATGCCTCTATTGCACCAAGAACAATGTACTGTCAGTAAAAAATAGTGAAAAACCAAAAAAAAGAAAAATGATATAAAATTGCATTGGAGTGAAGAAGACAAATGTTTGTTTTTTTTTGTTGTTATAGCAGGATGGTTATAGAAAATGTACTATATACCCAAAACAGTTAATTAAAAGAAATTTTATTTTAATTAAAGCAAACTAAATTGTTAATTTTGTTTAATTTTTTAATCGATTTAAAATTGTTTTCCACTGTTTTTGCTCACTTTGAAAAATAATATAATCCAAAATGACAGAAAAGAGCGTTATACCATAATTAACTATAAAAAATTTGATGATACATACATGTGTGAGAAAAATATTTTCCATCGCTACACAATATTTCTTCATATGTATTAAAATGTTGCCATAAATTAAAAAGTACTCTCGATACATATTTTTTAAAATTATTATAGCAACATCACAAACACATACACAAATATTTTGTCAGTAAATTTTACTGATTTTGTTTTTTGTTTCATTCTAGTATAAAGAATATCTATATTTTTATCTCGTTTCGTTTTTACTGACAGTAAAACTTTTTTGGTGTAATAGAGGCATAATGTTTTCACCGCGAGCCACGTTTTCAAGTTGGGCAACATGTGTAAATAAGTATATCTTGTAGAAAACACCCGACTTTCTTTTATCACGAATGTAGGTAAGTAAATCGCAAATAAAACCCGATTCCGATTATAAAAAAGGAAAAGCAATAGCTAATATGGTGGTCAAGTTGTAGTGTAAGCAGGGGATGTACACAGAACTCGTTTCTTGTGCCGAATATATAAGCGAAACGTATGAAGGCTACCTCCTTTAAATGTTTGCGTTGGGCTAACACCCCAACCTGTAAAAAATAAATTGTTACGAGGCCTCGGAAAGATTTGGTATTTCAACGACGCCCTCGGACACGGATTATGGATTACATTTTAAAACTAAGAACATGGAATGTACTCAGCCTAAATCGCATATAGAGAACCTCGTTCAGCTCTTCGAACAGGCATCGCAATTAAACTAGATTTCTACCTTTAAAAAACACGATCAACTGACTGTGTTTCCTCAGGTTTCATGGGCGTCAACTTTACACTTCGTTTTAATCGTTCACGATTGCAACTGAGGATACCATGAACAAACAAAAAATTCTGTCTACGATCATCACAAGCATAGGTTGTCGCTATCACATACTTTACTGCCAAATATTAAGCGCCACAAAAGAGAGTCGTTCCACAGGATTTAATTATTCCTTGAATAAGAAAAATTTCAGGACGTTTTAGCAGATCCCTTAAGAAATTTCAATGCCGATGAAACTGCATTTTATATGTAAACGAGAGAAAGTGGTCTTAGTGCGAAAAGGTTCAAAACAGGTGTACAACGGGATCGAAGACGACGAGAAAGATAATTCAATATACAGCTATTTATACAGTTGAGTCAGGACCATTATACAACGACACATCACTAATTCATGTCTGTGAAGTTAGCCCGTAAACGATCCCGTAAAAATGTGATGGCAACACTAACATACAAATATCATGATACTTTTCAATGTCATCTCGAAAAATTATTTATATCACGATATTTTTGAATGTCATCCCGGAAAAACATATATATCATGACAGTTTTATACTGTATCAATTCATAAAAATTTATAAACAATTTGTATTGAAAACTGATGACAACCCGGAAAAGATTATGTCACAATAAATTTTCTAACAAGAAAATAAGCTAGAAAAAATTCTATAACATAGAGCTCCGCTATAGCCGTCTGAGTTCCTAGTAGATGTCCATTACCAGAAACCGGTTTATATAGGTTTTGTAGTCCAGGGATTGGCCTGTTTAAATAATAAGAGCCAAAAAAATTCTATGATTTAGAGCCTCGCTATAGTCGTTTGAATTTAAATGACTAAAAATTTATAAACAATTGTAATAAATAATAAGAGCCAAAAAAATTCTATGATTTAGAGCCTCGCTATAGTCGTTTGAATTTAAATGACAAGAGGCAAAAAATTCTTTGATTTAAGGCTCCGCGATAGCCGTCTGAGTTCCTAGTAGATGTCCATTACCAGAAACTGGACTATATAGGTTTTGTAGTTCAGGGATTGGCCTGTTCAAATAATAAGGGGCAAACAAATTTTATGATTTAGAGCTCCGCTATAGTCGTTTGAATTTAAATAACAAAAGGCAAAAAAATCTTTGATTTAGAGCTCCGCTATAGCCGTCTGAGTTCCTAGTAGATGTCCATTACCAGAAACCGGTTTATATAGGTTTTGTAGTTCAGGTATTGCCCTGTTTAAATAATAAGAGACCAAACAATTTTATGATTTAGAGCCTTGCTGTAGTCATCTGAATTCGTAGAAGATGTTCATTACCAGAAACCGGAATATATATGTCTTGAAGTTCAAGGATCGGCCCCAAAATACTCAGACGGTTATCGCGGAGCTCTAAATCAAAGATTGTTTTTTGCCTCTTCATATTTAAATTCAAACGACTAAAGCGAGGCTCTAAATCATAGAATTTTTCTGCCTCTTATTACTTAAACAGGCCAATCCCTGAACTACAAAACCTATATAGTCCGGTTTCTGGTAATGAACTTCTTCTACGAATTCAAATGACTATAGCGGAGCTCTAAATCAAAGAATTGTTTTGCCTCTTGTCATTTAAATTCAAACGACTAAAGCGAGGCTCTAAATCATAGAATCTTTTACCTCTTATTATTTAAACAGGCCAATACCTGAACTACAAAACCTATATAAACCGGTTTCTGTAATGGACATCTACTAGGAACTCAGATGGCTAAAGCGGAGCTCTTAATCAAAGAATTTTTTTGCCTCTTGTCATTTAAATTCAAACGACTATAGCGAGGCTCTAAATCATAGAATCTTTTGCCTCTTATTATTTAAACAGGCCAATCCCCGAACTACAAAACCTATATAAACCGGTTTCTGGTAATGGACTTCTTCTACGAATTCAAATGACTATAGCGGAGCTCTAAATCAAAGAATTTTTTTGCCTTCTGTTATTTAAATTCAAACGACTATAGCGAGGCTCTAAATCATAGAATTGTTTTGCCTCTTATTACTTAAACAGGCCAATCCCTGAACTACAAAACCTATATAGTCCGGCTTCTGGTAATGGACATCTACTAGGAACTCAGATGGCTATAGCGGAGCTCTTAATCAAAGAATTTTTTTGCCTCTTGTCATTTAAATTCAAACGACTATAGCGAGGCTCTAAATCATAGAATCTGTTGCCTCTTATTATTTAAACAGGCCAATCTCTGAACTACAAAACCTATATAGTCCGGTTTCTGGTAATGGACTTCTTCTACGAATTCAAATGACTATAGCGGAGCTCTAAATCAAAGATTTTTTTTGCCTCTTGTCATTTAAATTCAAACGACTATAGCGAGGCTCTAAATCATAGAATCTTTTGCCTCTTATTATTTAAACAGGCCAATACCTGAACTACAAAACCTATATAAACCGGTTTCTGTAATGGACATCTACAAGGAACTCAGATGGCTATAGCGGAGCTCTAAATCAAAGAATTGTTTTGCCTCTTGTCATTTAAATTCAAACGACTATAGCGAGGCTCTAAATCATAGAATCTTTTGCCTCTTATTATTTAAACAGGCCAATCCCTGAACTACAAAACCTATATAGTCCGGTTTCTGGTAATGGACTTCTTCTACGCATTCAAATGACTATAGCGGAGCTCTAAATCAAAGAATTTTTTTGCCTCTTGTTATTTAAATTCAAACGACTATAGCGAGGCTCTAAATCATAGAACTTTTTTGCCTCTTATTACTTAAACAGGCCAATCCCTGAACTACAAAACCTATATAGTCCGGCTTCTGGTAATGGACATCTACTAGGAACTCAGATGGCTATAGCGGAGCTCTAAATCAAAGAATTATTTTGCCACTTTTTGTATAAACAGGTCAATCCCTGTACCACAGTACTTTGAAGTGCACAGTAATTTATATTCGTTAGTGTATTTATTAAATATTAATTAATCTAGAATTTTGACAACTTTTAGAAGAAACCAAATTTTTGTGGCATTGTTATTGTTTACAAATTCAATTATTACTTATTATATAAACAAACCCACTCGTTCATATACAAATTATGTAATTTTTTATTTTGTCATCATGTCAACTATACACTATAGCTATATATAGCGCAAGCTAAAATTTGTTAATCGGTTTTATTTATGATGGTCGCCATTTCGTGTATTATTTTTCATAATAATTTTTCTTACTATCGTTATATTTTTATATCGTGATAGTTATAGTTTCATTATAATTTCTTAAATATACAATGGTGCTGCCATACTTAACTATAATCATTTTACGGGATGATTTTACGGGCTAACTTCACAAAGGTCACTAATTCAACATGGTTTTATACCAAAAACATCAACTGCAACTAACCTTACAGAATTCGTTAGCAGCACGATAAAAGAAATAGAAAATCACAAACAAGTTGTTGAGTTGATCTACACAGACTTTACTAAGGCCGTTGACTTCAACAGTCAATATAAAACCTTAGAATGCTTGAACTTGTATTTTGCCACCTTCAGCGTTCTTCAAATTTCCCACATTGCCCCTTGGATCTTCATCATTTTCATTAATAGAATCAACGAAGTAAGTGCAGATGGACCTTAAAATCTGTTTAATCGCAGAGAATATCAACGACATCCAAAACAAAAATTACAACAAAATATTGACAACCAAGTGTAAGGCCATATCTTTTCATCGAAAAACTAATCATGTTGTCTGTTGGACATATACCACTCTACAAAGACTATACGAATTTAAAGCCGCAGGGTCGTGAATATAGCGGGACCGGTGTGAATTACGAGAACTGGTATTGTAACCGTCAAATTCTATAACAGTATTCACATTCCAGCGACAAGAACCGGATTTGACTGGACAAATTCGAACAATACCATACTCCTAAAATTAAAGCGTGTGTATATGTAAGTAGCATCAAAATATCCAAAATTTTACACCAATCAGAATAATCTCCCGTTTACCTTGGAATTAAATTATTTTTAGTTTTAAGATTATGCAATAACGATAAAAATATTAGTATTTCATTTCTAGTCTACCACATAACAGTATAATTAGTTAGACATCATCTTCGATTGTTATGTAAAATAGGAGCGTCTCCGAACTCGTATACGTATAAGGTTAGGGTCAATGTAAATTTTGAGCGCTACAATTAATTCACATTAAGCGAAAATTAAATATAAATAAAATCTAATTTGTATCAAATAAAAAATCCCGAAAATTCATATAAATACATACAAGATTTTATCTCGGTAAATATATAAAAACGAAATCCTACACACCAATCAATCACCATTTATGTATTTTGCTTTGATATAAAAGTATCTTTTGTATATGATTCGAGACTGGTTTTGATGACCACATTTTTGACACTGAAAAGTAACATTCACGGATCACTGAATAGCAGATTTAATTAATTTGTATGTGTGTTCATTACCGCAATAAATTAAATTCGGTGCAACAAATTTTAACACTAACACCGATGTGCTTCGTGGATGCACAGATTTTCAATTAAATATTATAATTAATACATACATATAAAAGTTGTATAAACTCGTATTATTGAAATGAAAAGATAGCTCTCAATGTATTTTTAGTTTGCTCTCTGTTTTTGTATGTATTTGTATATGAATCGTGTTCGCGTTTAAGTAAAATGTAACACCCTGCGCCCCATGTATATATCAAATATGAATTAACTGACAAAGATAGTATGCCCTAATTATTTAGATCGCGTCAATCTTATTATATAATATAATTAGCACCCGTCCGATAATCAATATCTCGTTAAATGGCCAGATCAATAATTTGAATAATGCAACATTTACTCGAGTGCGGTCTTCAGATTTGAATATTTATAATGATCCGTAGAAAAAGTATAGTGAAAATCTCACGGAATTTAATAAAATACTACAGTGTAGTGTTCGTTTTACAATAAATACACCATTGAAAACACTAAACAAATAAAGTTGAATGAATTGATTTTCGCGATCAATCTATTTATTTTTTCTAATTATTTATTATTATATGAGGTGAATACGAGGTGCAATAAACAAAATTAATCGAACAAACACAAAAAGCAAAATAAATCGTTCGCTTCAGACACAAACAAAAATAATCAAATTTATTATTAAGAATCAAATTAATAAACCGTATGGTCTATGAAAAAAATATGTACATATAATTTTTACGCGGTAAACGCGGATGATGAGTTATTTAACAATAATTTCGCCGAGTCAATAATATTTAGAAAGCGCCCATTTATTTCGAAATGACCGCTTCAAACAATCAAAAGATGAACGGACTTTACAAGACTCATCTTTGTAGAATGATGGAAAATAAATGGTCGCAAGACCTTACATTATGGAACAACGTACATTATGCATTGCATGCAATATCAAAAAAGACCTTTGGAGGATCAAAACGTTAGTTAAATCACCAAATACACAAAATCAACCAACCACATTAACGCCGCTATAGTTTCAAGGTACCCAGTGAAATAGCTAAGTATATGGAAAGGTATTTAGTGACGGGGAATTTTTTAAACCCGCCCTTATAAACTGCGCAGAATCGCTTTCGAAGATATTGATAAGAAGGAAAAAATATTTACGTATGCGTGTACGGCATTCAATTAAGTGCAAATACAGTAACGGACCGAATTTTAAAAATGAACGAATATGTTAGCGACCAGTCAATTAATATCTTATTTCCGTACCCTAGTAATGTTAGCCGACTTCAGCCGAAAAATGGCGATAATGCAGATTCAAACTAATCAAACGACAATTCCAGACGGAAAATGTCGACAATGCAGATACAAATTGTATATCCTAAAGTAATTATTTATATTAGAAAACTTTGTTTTGCTCTTCCTAAAACCAACTAAAAAATTTAAAATAAGTTTTCATTCGAAACAATTAAGTCTAATATACCAAACTAAATTTCTCTAAGTACTGTATTAGAAGTTTGCACAGGTAAAACTTGAAATACATCTATATTGACACGTTTGGAAAATATTTTAAATAAATTACCTTCCAATGATTATCATTTGAAAAACGTCAGATCAATTTTCATGTGGAGAATCCGGAATAACACGATTGAATGCATTGCACATGCAAAATATGAAAATTTCTAAAAATTGGCCAAAGTATCATGGACCGTTCAAAGTATCATGAATTCAAATGAAAGTCTTAATAATTTTCACACCTGGAAAAACGGCCAGTCAATTTTCATGTGGGGTGTCCGAAGAAACTTGATTGAATATATATCACACAAGCAAAATTTGAAAATTTCCCATAAATTGACTGTTCAAAGTGTCATGGCCGGAAATAGATTCAAAAGAATGGTCTTAATAATGTTCACACCTGGAAAAAATTGCAGGTCTATTTTCATATGGGGAGTCCGGGAAAACTCAATTGAATATATCGCACACGCAAAATTTGAAAATTTCTAAAAATTGACCTTTTAAAGTGTCATGGCTGAAAATAGAAATTTTCACACCTGGAAAAATTTTCAGGTCAATTTTGATGTGGGGAGTTCGATAAAACTATTGAATATATCGCACATACCAAAATATAAAATTTCTAAAAATGTGAAATTGTTGTGCCGTATTTTTTACACCACGTAGTTAATTAATATTCTACATGGTGTAGACAATGTATGTAGATAATTAAAAGAAATTTCTCGTGTAGAAAATTATTTTTTAACTTAGCAATCAACAAATTTGTATGAGTTCATTGTTAGTGGAACCAAAGGGAGCTTCATTTTTACTCCAAATTTGTACAATTTTAACCCAAGATTTTATATGAAAATGCTAATCACACTCGGAAAACAGAATAATCTGAGAAAAAGTAATTTCTTGTGTGCTTTAGCTGTTTTACGATAGACACGTTGTAAAAAATAGACCTTTACACAATTATGTTTATAAACCAGACATAGTGCTGTTGAACTGTTAATGTACCTACAATGAACAACACCAGAACTACATAATAAAACGTAAAATAATCTAATTCTAATAACCACGAAAGTTTGACCAAAAGCTTGCAGGATATTTCAGGCAATATAGCTTAAGTTAAAAGCTTAAGTTAAGCTAAATTTTTCCGGAAAATTACCCCATTTTCCAGGGAAATTTTCAGTTTAAAAAAAAATTGCATATTATTTTATTTAAAATACGTACGAATGTATAATTTTTATAAAAATTTTGATATTAGGATTGTATCTTAACAGTTTTTCGACAGTACAAGTAATTTTTCCGGGAAAATCTTGTAATTTTTCCAGGAAAACTTTGAAATTTTTTCAATTTTTTTTTTTATTTACTTTGACACTTGAAGAATTGTATAAATTGTGGAAAAGCGGGGGTTGGGGCCATCCGGCAGCCCCCATCCTTAAGGTAAACAACGAATTAAAATTACATAAAAAAAAAATTTATTTTTACGAAAGTTGAATTTTTTTGACATTTGTGGCACTATCAGGAGAAACGATAAGAGCGATAGAAACTCTTTGATCTGTGTCTGCAAGGTTGAAGAAGCAATTGTTTAAAAAATTTAGCTTCCCCCTCCTAAAACTGATAGTTAACAATGATGCATTTAAAAATTTACAGAAGTTATACTCCTTACCTGATTTTCTCGATGTATACGTAAAGTAAATTTACGCCCAAAATGAATAACCACCGAAATTTACAAAATCACACATTGTATCACACAATACTATATTTTAATCTGGTGCACCAGAACACTGTGCTGGTTACAGTATACCAAGATACTAAAGGCCTTATTGTTTTGAAAATTTTCCAGGTGTGAACATTATGAAGGCCTTTCATTTGAATTGACAGACATAACACTTTAAACGGTCAATTTTTAGAAATTTTTAAATTTAGCGCGTGCGAGTGTTTCCGCACTCCCCACATAAAAATTGACCTAAAATTTTCTCCAGACATGAGAGTATCCATAAGGCCTTTTATTTGAATCTATTTCCAGCCATGACACTTTAGAAAACGATTAATTTTTAGACATTTTGAAATTGCGTGTGTGAGATATATTCAATCGAGTTTTCCCGCACTGCCCACATGAAAATTGACTTGCAATTTTCATAAGACATGCGACCATCAATAAGACCATTCATTTGAATCTATTTCCAGTCATGACACTTTGAACGGTCAATTTTTAGAAATATTCAAATTTTGTGTGTGCGATATATTCAACCGAGTTTCCCTAGGCTTTCCACATAATGAATTGATGATTGATTTTAAAAGAAATTTAGCACCATAATTATTTATCTGCTTTATCGACTTTTTTCGGCTGGGTATTTATTAACCAACCTTACGGACTTTACAGGCGGACAATCAATGTGATTTTGCATCTACATTGTCGACATATTCCCGGTTGACAAACTTTTACTGTTGCAGTCAAATCTGCATTATCGACATTATTCGACTGAAGCGAGTCGGCTATCTTTAACAGTAGTATCTCCGTGCAGTTGATGAAAGTACTGACATAAACACCGATGCCAGACTAGCAATTACGGTACGTCATGCTGCAGGTGAAACGATACGGAAGGAATTGTTGAAACTGGGAACATTATCAGAATGAACTAGAGGTATTGTATTCTAAATGTCCGGACAAGTGGTGCAATGGTTAAAGCTTTGACACTTGGACCAGGAGGAACTGGGTTCGAGTGCCAGCAGAGCAGAGGCAAGATGCAAAGCGAATTTTCGTCATCAATCAGTGATGTTAATAAACACAACTAAGACCCTCTGTTGGAGTGCAGAATTCAGCGCCGACCCACCGTATATGTCAGTGTACAAGTTGACATGGAGCTTGCAATGTGCAGGATATACTGTAGTTGCGTGAGTAGGTGAATGGGGGGGGGGGGTGCGTGAATGAAAAGGGGGTATTAGTCGACCTTTAAAGGACATTAAATCCATCCATTAAATCCATTCTACTGATGGATGTCCAACCATGATCGGCAAAATGTTTGGATTTAAAACTTTGTTGGAGGCTTTCCACATACATTCCATAAGACCTTATATTTGAACTGATAATATATTATTATCAACAACCGGAATTCAACACCACAATGATTTATCTGCTTGATCGACTTTTTCAGCTGGCTATTTATACGAATCTACTTTACCGACATTTACAGGCCGGCAATCAATGTTGTTTTGTGTCTGCGTTATCGACATTTTCCGGTTGGCAAACTTTTGATGTTACAGCCGAATCCGCATTATCGACATTTTTCAACTATAACAGTAATATCTCCGTGCAGTTGATGAAAGTACTGACATAAACAACGATGCCAAACTAGCAATTACGGTACGTTATGTTGCAGGTGGTATAATACGGAAGGAATTGTTGAAACTAGGAACATTATCAGAATGAGCAAGAGGTATTGATATTCTGAAATTTTTCAACAAAGCTTTAAGCGATTCGAATGTCAGTGTTGAAAAAATTTGTTCAATTTCTACTGATGGGTGTCCAACCATGATTGGCAAAAGGTTTGGATTTAAAACTTTGATAAGGAGTTTTCCCAGGCTTTCAACATATATTCCATAAGACCTGATATTTGAACTGATGATTGATTTAAAAAGAAATTTAACACCACACTTATTTATCTGCTTTATCGATTTTTTCGGCTGGCTATTTATACGAATCTACCTTGCCGACGTTTACAGGCGGGCAATCAATGTTGTTCTGCGTCTGCATTATCGACATTTTGCCGGTTGACAAGCTTTCGGCTAGAACGAGTCGGCTAACTTTCACAGTATTATCTCTCCGTGCAGTTGATGAAAGTACTGACATAAACAACGATGCCAGGCTAGCAATTACGGTAAGTTATGCTGCAAGTAGAATGATGCGGGAGGAATTGTTGAAACTGGGAACATTATCAAAATGAACAGGATGTATTGATATTCTGGAAGTTGTTGAAAAATCTTTATTCGATTCGATTTCAGTATTGAAAAAACTTCAATTTCTACTGATGGATGTCCCCAACCATGATCAGGAAAAGTCTGGATTGAAAACTTTGATGGAAAAAGAAATAGGTCATTCAGTAATGGAATTCCATTGTATGATCCATCTGGATGTTTTATGTGCAAAATATGGATTATTTCAATTAAATCATGTGATTGAAACGGTCGCTAAAGTTATAAATAATGAAAACCTACCGACATACGGGGTTGGCTTAGTCATTGGTTTAGTCGAGCTTTATCATGGGAAAGGTTTGTTTGGACTGTTTCGACGGAAATCGTTTATTTCTGCTAGACAAGAAAAGATATTTCCGGACTTAATCATAATACCAATTGGTTGATGCAGTTAATGTTTATGACTGACTTCAGTATTCACTTAAATGAATTAAATCAAAAAAATATGCAGGGAAACGGAAAATCATAAGATATATTATTTGATCATATTACCGCTATTAAGATGAAGCTGAAGTTCTTTACTTCTCCAATATTTCTCCAATTTAAAAAATTTGTGGCAGGTATTGACATGTTTGAAAAAGAAGAGTGACAAGAATTATTTGCACAATTTAGCGAGATGTTAATACAAACACGGGAATCTTTCGCAACTTGATTAAATTTGCTTGCTACCCTGACTAGTTAATTTCTGATAGTAATTTTAACGATTTTGCTGAGCTCGATACTGAATTGCATGAATTGCCTGCCTAATGCAATATAGCCTTATTTAGTGTGAAAAATTTCAAAATTTAAGAAACATTATTAAAAGTGGTTTAAGGAACAATAATAAATTGTTAAATATTGATTATGAGGTATTGAAAGTGTAGCAAAGCATTCCATACAATTTCACATCTCTAAGAAAGTTGGCAATAGCGGTATTAACAATGTTTTCATCTACTTATTACTGCGAATTCCTATTTTCACAAATGAACGTCGTTTTAACAAAAAATAAGGATGACCAGAGACAATTCTGACAATTCAATTCTCACTTTCAATTGCAACGATAAATGTTCCATAATGTAAAATTTAATTACAGATTCATTTATAATTTTATAGATTTAAATTTTGGTGTGACCCCCTATTAATTGTAATTTAAGGTATTCTTGGTGCTCACTTTTATAATTAAGACAGTTATGAAATAACACATTTATGAATTAAAATTAAAACTTTATTGTCTTTCTATTTAAAAAAATTATTTTATTTTATGTTATTATGAAATTGGCGATTTTAAAAAAAATGGTTTTATGGCACACCGATGCAGAAGTACTTGCGAACCCTGCTCCAGATAGTTAGATGCAACCACTCCATCGTAAAAAAATTCAATTACAAAAAACGACAGATCCTAAAAAAGATTTACCGTTAATATCGACAGTATTATTGTCAGTGTAATTCGTGTTTTAATTTATGTGCAGTTGGACAGAGGTTTCAACAGGACTAAAAAAAAATAAAAATTAAAAGTTTAGAAACAACAACTTACTGTTGTCAGTGAGGTGAGTTGCAAAGCCATTTGGAAAATAATAATAGGTAGGTATTTCAACAAATTTGGTTAAACCAAGTCTACAAGTATTTTACAGTTCGCATGATAAAATATCCTGTTATAATTAAAAACCACCCGGAAGAGCCAATCGGTTGTATTAAGTACAAAAAGAACCTCTGTTAAATTATTTATAAAATATGGCTTTCAAGGAGGATGCTTGATCCTTAAATGTAGAAGTAAAACAAGATGTGTGTGAGATATCCACTCTATTTTTGTTGTACGTAAAAGAAAGTTTTATGGCTCAGTATGGAACATAACGCAGTTCAAATGTCTGTCGGACTGATGATTCCGCCAGAACAAAATCTGCACCGAACAGTGACTTTCACGGCATGCGTTTGGTACTTGTTTATGTCATGTGGACTGCTATCGCTCCAAATCCGACAACGTTGCTTGTTCACATATCCATTCACCCAATAATGGTCCGCGTCGCTAAACATTATTTTTTGGTCAAATTTCGGTTAATTTCCAACTGCTCCAGAGCCCAATCAGCGAACATACGGCGTTGTCTATGGTCGTTACCTTAAGTTTTTCGGTCCGTTGGATTTTATAGGGTGCAGACTCAAGTTCCGACGCAAAATTCACCAAGTTTAAGTCGCAAAAAAGCCAAGTTCTGGTAATCGACGATAAAATGACTTCCTCGGGTTTTACGTACACTCTCAAGCACAGCAGCGATTTTGTGGCAGACCATGCGTTTCGGTGACGTATGGGTGTTGGCTGATTATTTATCGAACCGGTTGATTCAAATTTGGCTACCAAACGTCGAATAGTCGACTCGGCAGGACGGTTGTAGCGAGGATAAAAATCACGTAATGCGTCGAACGGCTCTCGAACGGTGCACTGATTTGGCACACTTGGCACACCACTATTGAACGATTCACATCAAATTTGACAGAATATTTTGTTCAAGTGGTGGTCGTTCACTATTGTCGCTCGAGAAATGTTTCAAGACAATCCGCATGTATAACACCGATCATCTACTCGAGTTACATGCAAAACCCATAGTTATTTCCGTATAATTTTTAATACGAGTTTCACTCAGGCAATGTTAACAATATCAGTTCCGGATCAGGCATCTTACTTTTCTAGGCTACATCTAAACAATATTTTTTTTGTATCCAATGAAATAGCTTCGGCGCTATACCACCGATTATGCTCATCTAATTTCTATAGTTGCAATGGAGCGACTCATTTGTGATGGATATGGCGCCCAAAATAAGAATTCTACAGTTATAGCAATGCTTTTGTTTTGGCTCAAAGAAGTCGCACCGGTGCAGGTGGAGAAGAAAGTGAAATCAAAGTAACGCATAAAAATATCATAGGAATACTTAGACCTATTTGCAGAAAGTGGACTATAGTAATCCGGCTTGGACCTAATTCATGTAAAATGTAAGACTGGAAAGCTTCAGCTGCTGCATGCATTAAAGCTCCGGGCGAGTGAAGTTTTCAGTTTAATAAGGAGAAAAGGTTTATTATTTTTAGAAAGTCTTGCAATATTCATATATTGAAGCATCATTTCGATCGGATCTTGGAGTTGACAAAACAGGCAAAAAGGACGATTTCAGTCACCTTTTAAAAATACCAGCGAAAATTGGGCGGATATGAATAAATTACAATATTATCGGTCCGTTCATCAATCCGAAATAGATCACGTTATTAAAAACGACAACAATGAACTTGAACCGAGTTGCACAGATGTCAATTGTCGTTGTCACTTTGGCTTAGAGGATCCAACAGTCGGGTGGTTAACACTAGACTAAATATACATACGACGAAGACCAAACCAATGTAAATTTGATCGAACATATCTGATAATCATGAAAACGGGGAGCGAGAGATTCCAGTCACGCAGGTATCGTCAAATCGGGCCACGAGATAAAATTGACATTTGAGTAACACGAATTTTTGTTTAATATTTTTCATTCAATTTAATGATGTTTTCATTTCCGTTCTTAGATATATTTTTAGTGTGAAGCGGGGGTACTATACGAGCACTTCGTGCACCGCTGGATTAATTTCATCGTGTGTAATTTGATAGCAAACGTAAAGCTATACTGTGTTGTGTTCGCTGTACAAAAAATTAACATCATCGACTGTGGATCTTTTTTGAAAGTACATAAACTTATTTAATAAATCTTAAATTCGGTTGTAAGGTACACACTACTAAGTGAAGTTTGGTTCATATTTGTTTGGCATTTATTGTGAAGGAACGGTTGATTATATTTTATTCAAAATATTGTGCATCAGTAACCGCACTAATTTTTCTACATCTTTCTGGTTCCATACGGTCACGCGCAAGCTAGATACCGCATCACCAAATGATCTCGACTACGCAGATTATATATGCCTTCTAACACACAAATACGCAGACATGCAGCAAAAGCTACAGAAGTTATCAGAAATAGCACAAGATGTCGGGCTCAAGATAAACATAAGAAAGATAAAGGCTCTGAGACTGATCACAAGCATTAGTACACCACTTCGCATCAACCAAGATACAATAGAAGATGTCGAAAAATTTGTATACCTTGGCTGTACTGTATCAAGAACAGGTGGAACGGAAGAGGACATTAATCAACGCATCAACAAGGCAAGAAACACGTTTAACATGCTCCATAAGATCTGGAATGCATCCGTCCTGTCAAGAAACACCAAGATACGATTGTTCAATGTATGGGAGTGAAACGTGGAAACATTTCAGAAACACCCAGAAAATAACAAGAAGGCTCCAAGTGTCTGTGAATAAATGCCTTAGGCGATTGATCAAATGCTACTGGTCGAACAAGATCACAAATGAAGAATTACTGCGACTAACAAACCAAGTAGACATTGAGAAGGAAATTAGGAAGCGGAAATGGAAATGGATAAGACACACGCTGAGAAAGCCACCAAATGACATAACCAGGAAGTCATTAGAATGGAATCCGAAAGGAAAGAGGAAAGTTGGAAGGCCAGCAGTGGCCTGGAAAAGAACGGTGCTAACTGAAGCAAAACATCTCGAGAAGACATGGGAGGAACTAAAGAGATGGAGATAAAGGAAAAAAAATGAGTCAACCCAATTTTTGATATTTTCATATACCAAATCGGCAATGTCTAGTGAATACGGCGAGTGGGGTAAAACCTCCCAATTGAGTGCTTCTCAGTAGATTTTAACCGGCGTGCCTCATACATGCATATGGACAAGCATTATCATGCAGGAGTATAATTTTAGTAGGAGTAGTCATGGACGCATTTTTTCTTGAGTACTCGCCACATAAGTGGTGGCCAAAGTAATGGTTTCGTTCGGATTTAGCAACTCATAATACACGACACCAAGCTGATTCCATCAAATACACAACAAAAGATTTGTCTACAAATATTATGGCTCGTTAAAGCATGGGAAAGTTATCCCCGTGATTTCTTTTTTTTTGGGTTATCGTAGTGGATCTTTTTTCTACACCAGTGACTTTACGATGCAAAAAAAGCCGTTCGTTTATGCCTGGCATCAGCATTTCACATGGAAACAATCGGCGTTCAACATCTCGCGACTTCAGTTCATATTTAACCCAATTTCCTTGCTTTTGTATCATTCCCAATGATTTTAAACGATGTGAAATTGCTTGTTGAGCCACTCCTAATGTTAGTGAAAGTTCTTCTTGCGTGTTTGATACGAATCTGCATCCAATAATACTTCCAATTTCGCGTCTTCGTACCCTTTCGGCTTTCTGGTACGTTCTTTGCCTTTGACATCAAATTCACCGTTCTTAAACTTTTGAAGCCAATTTCGACAACTTCTCTCACTTAAGGCAGTCATATACTTCTACAAACAATCAATGCGCCTCAGCTGCAGAGTTCTTCAAATTATAGAAGTTGATTGATTGATTGATTGATTCTGAATGCACGACCAAGTTTTTACACAGGAGCTCCCGGGTGACGCCGGGCCCACCGTACACTCTTTTTTACATATAACAAAACCGAAGGATTGGATAGGTAAGTTAAGTGGGACAGAATCGGCCCGGTTACAGACACCTAGGTATAGCCGATAGTTAGTAACACAAGACAGCACAAGACTAAACTACTAGGGGAAGGATGAAGGTTTAATGGGATAAATGGATAATGATGTTATTGGTCATCAACAATTGCGTCCTTAAATACAGCAACCTAAGAAAAAATGTTATTATTTCACAAGTATCTGGAAATCACCTGAAATTGAATACTATATTAATACTTTTCATTTTCTTATTAATTGATTTAATCGGCCAGGTTACATACACCTAACTAAAGACAATAATTAGTGACACAAAGACAATACAACTAAAAACTACACAATCAGCAATTTAATACAAAAATATTATTTCGCCAGCCTATGTATCCTGAAAATTAATAAAAAATTAATATATTGTTGCTGCTTACCTAAATAATATGAGGAAAAAAAAAAAAAAAAAAAAAAAAAAAAAAAAAAAAAAAAAAACAACACATGCATGTACACATACATACCTATACACATACACACATACATACACAAATACACACATACAAATATATACATATATATACATCTACATACATATATATACACATACATATACATACATACATATACACATACATACATACACACACACACATACACGTACATATACATACACATACATCCACACATACACACACATTTGTACATGTACATGTACACATATTCCATATATGGTAATAAATAAATAATATGCGCTTAATTACACATACATTATAAACACATTTTAAAACATTCACATATATATCTATACACACAAACACATATGTATCTATACATACACACTTACATAAACAAAATTGAGACTTCTATATCCCTTTTTCAACGATATAGTGTTCTTTTGAACGAAAATACGTTAAAAAGGAATTCACAAACGTGTAAGTTGGCCCAAAAAACATACAAAACTAAATTCCCGACATGGCACCCCTGCCTTACCCGCACAATTGTGCTAGTAAATCTAATAACGCAATAAAAATATTTTCAACACGCACACCCACTCGAAAACCAAACCACTATTATGGTGACCTATTACAAATCCATAATTCCTTATTCCAGCACAGCTAAAACAAATTTAAAAAATATACAAATTCATACAAACTTCTATAGAATTTCGGATGACATTTGCAGCGCTTCATTTAACCAACGTTAAATCAATGGCGAACCTTCTTAAAAAGCAAAAATGATTTACTTCTCAAAGTTCTTCAAATTATAGAAGTAAATCAAAATTTCCCGCAAATGACGATGATTCGGCTCATTAGACATTTTCAGAAGAAAAACAATATATGATCCTAATAACAAATCGCTAATATTTTAAGGGTATGTTGTTGACAGGTGTCAAACCTTCCGAACGGCGAACACATATTTGTATACCCATAAAACTTTGATTTTGAAAACGCAACATTTGATAATTTTACTTTTTAAATCGTTGAGGAAATGTTCGATTGCGAAACGAATGGTGCAATAATAGCCGCTCTTCTTGACGCATGAGACAACGCAAAGTCAAAAGATTTCAAATCAAAATTTATAATCTAAAACGAAATTTGAATGGACTTTTTAATATTCAGTTTGAACTGATCCAGATCAATGGGTGTCATGAAAAGTAGAAAATATTGCTCAATGATTTCTAAATCGATTGTTAAATTTTTTGATTTCCGAACGATTCCTAAAATATCAGCCAAACGGCACATTGGTTAAAGCTTTGGCGTTAGGATCGGAAGCAAAAGGGATTTTTCATAATCAGATCTATGATGAAAATGAGCACAACTATGGCGTCTTCCATGAAAGTACTATATAGAGTGGCATGAACCTATGCAAGATGCAGATGGTTTAATGAAAGTCGTCCCTATAGCCGTACCTTTTTGAATTGGCCGGTAAGGCGTAATAGAGTTGGGAGTGCTTGGGAAAAAGAAGATTCCTAAACTGTCAATGAACGTTTCGCATCAATCCGATTGAAACTTTCAGATTCGCTTGACTTCGCAGACCTAGTTAATGTACATAAGAACGTATCTCTGCAATCGAAAGAGAGAACACTGCAACCAATTAATACTCCCAACGTAATTAAGCGTGGTAAAGTGCAAGAGAATCAACCAATACATAAAGAGATAAGACCAATTCAAGAAATAGTGAATCAGAAACCTACAAAATGTTATCAAATGCAATCACTGCTCAAAACATCGAATAGTTCACCTATGAAAACAAAGCAGAGCAACCAATTAAAGTTATGGTCGGATGGCTACAACATACATACAGAAAGGATTCAAAAACATAAATGCTGAGAACATACTAAAGAAAAATGTCACTAAAAACGGAGAGGGGTAGGAGGGCGAGGCCAGTTGCGAAAAGACTCAAACAAAAGTAAGAACGAACCGGTGAAACGCATACACTGTGGTAATTATCATCCAGCAAATCACAGAGGCTTCTAGGTATCCAACAAAAAATGAGGGACAACAAGAGACATCAAACAAGTAAGGGTTCTCAACCTAGGATACAATCCTACTCAAAAGAAAAATCCCTCTAAATAGCGCCAAAAAGAAGGC
Organism: Nephrotoma appendiculata; assembly: GCA_947310385.1. Classification (NCBI taxonomy): domain Eukaryota; kingdom Metazoa; phylum Arthropoda; class Insecta; order Diptera; family Tipulidae; genus Nephrotoma; species Nephrotoma appendiculata. The sequence goes on from OX371224.1 coordinate 110,768,836, forward strand.
ACAACATAGCTAAGCAGAACGAAAATATCAAGACACCACTGAATCAGGGAAACCATATCCTGCAACCGCTATCAATTCACATTTGGCTACACAGGATCAAGACTATAATCTATGGACGAGGAGCTACTGTAAAACAAGAACAGCGGTTAGGAACACTGGAAAACACATCGAACAGATAAGATAAAAAAAATAACGGATGCGACAAGTAAAACTCAAGTTGCTACCTTAATTCTAGTCCATACAAACTTATCAAGAAAAAATATTGACACACTATTTAAGAGTTGCTACCTGGAATGCAAATGGCCTTGCGCAACGCATTTCAGAATTAGAAGTACTTTTAAACACAAAAAAAATTGATATATGCCTAATCTCAGAAAGTTATTTTACCAAAACCTCATATACCAAAATACGTGGATACCAGTGCTATCAAGATCGAGATCCAGCAGAAAGAGCTAGAGGCGTGACAGAGGGAAATGAAGGAAGGGTAAATCAAACCATTCTGTTTTAATGATAGTTAGTTCTCAGTTTTAATGAGTATAAGTGACACGCTAATAAGGAAAGAAAGTCCTCCAAGACTAACAAATAAAAAAACAAACTGAGAATACTTTCAGCAGCTAGCCGAAGAAAGAGTCAATCTATAAGTGCAGATTTCGAATGCTTATATCTATCATCAGAAGAACTGGGATGCCTCATTGAAAGTTTACAAAAAGTGACATAGGAAAGTACACCTGATCAGCAAGGAATATTATAAAAAAGTTTGTACTATCCAGTTGAAGTGAGAGAGTTGGCTAACGCAGAAAGAAGAGTTTGTAAGTCTTGGCAGAGAACTTGTGCAACAAACTTCAACTTTTTATAAAGAAGATTAAGAATGAGTCAGTTACTAACTTCCTAAGTCACTGTGACAAGCCACCAAAGATTTAAAAAGGCCTAAAATGTAAGCGCTATTCATAAAAATGGTTGTAGGAACCTGGGCGGTAAGCAAAACAGCTGATCTGTTTCTAGAACACCAAGAAAATACCGTCAAGCCATAAACTGGATAAGCGGTAATGAATATTTAACACCTATAAGCAAAATACACGAGGTATCTGTGCTAAGAGTTACTCTGAAAGAAATCAACCAAAAAATTAAAAAACCTCAAAGATAAAAAAGGCCCTGGATACGACTTGATAATGGGGCAAATAATCAAAACCCTACCAGCACATAATCATTGGGCAGTTTCAGGTATTCTATCATGAATAGTGAAATCATATAGCCAATATTATTTGAAAATTTCAGAGTACATAATAAACATTTTCATATCGTTGATTTTGATTTTACTCAACATGTTCCCAACTGTTGGGTGTCCTGAAGCCGACCAATGCGGCCAGTTCCTTTACTAACAACAACATCAAAGATTTTCGAAAGACTGTTTCTCAATATAATAAAGCCAATTATAGAGAGCAGAAATCTTCAGCACATCCATTTGGGTACCGAGAACGGCACTCAACGATAGAATAGTTATATACAGGGTGGTCCAAAAGTCTGAAAACGGTGAATTTATTTCGTGCACGGATGGAAAATCGGAATTCTGATACTGGGGTCTTTAGTAATTTCACCCGAGGAATCGAATGGGCCCATCAGATTTTGGGCCCGATGGGGCCTTATACGAGATATGAGGCCCAACTTTGAAATTTCAAATGCAAACCCATCTTTTTTATTGCAGATTCGGATTCAGCGGGAATTAAAACAATACCGTCAATACAATGTTCCACGGTAGTAAACATTTATCTTCGCAAATTATTTTGTGTTTGAAAATCATAGTCATCACCTGTGGCCCTATTCTGGCTTTCCCTGGGAATAGGGAATTGGGAAAAATATTTTCATAGCATTATTGTCTAAATTGTATTTTTCTGGCCTATACTGAGGGAACAAGTTTGGTGTTAATATTTTCGAAACAAAGTTAAATGGGAACATATTTTTCCCAATAAAAATTTTGTGGAACAAAAGTTTCCCAATTCACTTCGTTTTGAAAAATTTTGCAACAAACTTATTCTTTCAGTAGGCCAGAAAAACATAATTTTGACAAAAATGCTAAGAAAATATTTTTCCCAATTCCCTATTCCCAGGGAAAGCCAGAACAGGGCCACTGGGGCCGAATTTTGATCAAAAAATGGAAATAAAAATTATGAGAATTGCAGTTGTTTTACTGACCTACTAGACCTAAAACATTAAATCATATAATTGTTTAATACAACCAGTGAAAAAATTCAATATTTACGTCTAGTACGTATGTGATGTACGTATGTGTGCGATAATTGTTTCATAAGTTTTTTCTTCGAGCTAAATATGCCCTTAACTACCCGTCAGAGAATAGAGATCTTGATAATGCGTGGATACGGTGACAAACAGAGGTCATATGTGAGTGCTGCGAATTTGTTTAACGACACCCATCCTGAAGTGCCACCGATTTCAAAATCAACGAAATCAAAATTGCCGAGATCGGGCCGGAGTAAAAGTGCAACTAATGAGGTGAAAGCCTTGGCGGTTCTTCTCAGTATCATCGAGGATCCTCATGTGAGCCAAAGAAGGTTGTCCCAAACTCTTGGGGTGAGTAAATCATCCGTCCAAAGAATCTTAAAAACGAATGGTTGGCATCCCTATAAAATCCGCTTAGTGCAGGAGCTCACCCCAGAAGACTTTGATCGTCGTCTGGAATATTGCGATGTAATGATGGAGAGATATCTTGCTGATAATTTCACCTTTTTTAACGTATTTCTCGGATGAGGCGGGATTCAGTTTGAATGGCGAGGTTGATCGACACAATATGAGATATTGGGTCGATGAAAATCCTCACTGGATGCGAGATACACACACGCAATGGCAGGATAAAATCAATATTCGGGCTGGTATTTTGAATAACCAAATAATTGGGCCGTTTTTTCTACCTGAAAATTTCACTCACACCCGTTACTTGGAGATGCTAGAACGGGATATCATTCCAGCAATTCGTGCTGTTGTTGGAGATCAATTGGAGAACGTGTGGTATCAACAAAATGGAGCACCTGCGCATTTTGCATTACGCGTTAGGCAGCTTCTCAATGTTATATTTCCTGGGCGCTGAATAGGTAGAAGAGGCGCCATCGAGTGGCCACCAGGATCTCCCGACCTCACCCCTTTAGATTTTTTTTATTGGGGCTATTTGAAAAATAGAGTCTACGAAACCAAGCCTGCGCATATCGAAGAACTCCAGAGAAGGATAGTGGAGGTGTCAGCTACGATAACCCCGGAGATGTTGGCACGAGTGAATAAGGAAATCTACCAACGACTCATGCAACGCACTGCACTGCAGTGGATGGACACCAATTTGAACATCTTATAAAATAATCATGTCCAGTACCGTGACAAGATATAAATAAAGTAAAATCCGACCCCAGTATCAGAATTCCGATTTTCCATCCGTGCGCGAAATAAATTGACCGTTTCCATACTTTTGGACCAACCTGTATAGGATCACTGATTGAATTGAGGATAAGGTTTGAACCGCTGTCTAGAATTTAAGCTCCAACGACATTTGCCAACACATTATTTTGAATTGCTAAAATCTAACATCAAGGACCGTTACTTCCGAGTAAGACAGGAACAGGAATACTGAAAGCTAAAAAAAATATACCTACTGTAAACAAATGTACACATCTACCAAACATAGTAAAAGCTAGAATTAGAACGTTTGCTGGACAAAGAATCGAGAATAACACTAAACGAATCGAAATAAACTTTATAAATAGAAAATTAGAATATATTCCGATTAAACTGAATTTGCAACAAATTCCATATTCTGATAACGCTAAGTACCTTGGCATGATGCTAGCTAAACACTAAGCTCAGATGGAAAGCGCATGTTAAAAAGAAAAGGAAGAAACATCGAACTAACAACACACAACACTACAGTTAAGATTATCGCTGAAATCAAAGGACTGGTGGAGCTGGAATTATAGGTAGATAATCACTGAGATTACTGATTGAACTTGATATGAATGTTGTTCATTTCACAAAATCCCCACAGATTATAAAGGACAAGTTATATAAAATTTAATCTACCTGGCCTATTTTTCGCAAAATTGGAATTTTAGAATGTTTAGGAGAGCCAAAATGGTACACTTTTCCGGGAAAATTTTAGGAACCCAACATCAAAATTAGATGTTATCAGACCGTAGGCCGCATGAAAACACCTCAATTTTGACTAAATTTGGCCGTGTTTTCTGTTATTCATTCCAAAGATTTCCAAATTGACATAAATTATTATTTTATTCATTCTTTATATTCTATTCCTTCTGTTCTCTTTTCTTTTATTTTTATAGAACATTCCGGAGGCATTCCGTTTGTGCTATAACAAAAGATAGAATAAATAGAATATTCAAATATTGTTTCGAACGTCAAACTCATTTTCGTTTTTTTTCGTGTCCGTTAAAATTTTGATTGTAATTATTTTTAGTTTTTTTTAATTATCTTTTCATAAAAAGAGCACCGACACGTTTATTGTTTAACCTATCTGTCAAAACTTAAAAACTCTAAGGTACTGTCAAAAAGTATTCCATATATTCTTTTGTGTTCTTTTATTACATTTCCCGCAGAATATTCTAAAGTGACGTGACCGCTATTCTATTCCTTCTGTTCTTTCTGCAGAATGAATTAAAGAAAACACGGTGGGTCTGATGTTACAGTGGACAACACATTTTAAAATTACTTGCGAGTACAGACATTCACTTAGGGTCTATTTTTTTAATTCAACCAGAGCAGTCAAAAAATACTTGTTTTTTTATTCAACCTGTGTAAATTTACACAGCACACTGCGTTTTTATTTGTGTGAACTGTTCTTACACGTTGTATACCCGATTCTTACTCCGGTTAATTTAAGCATAGACCCTGAGGCCAAGTGGGTAATGTATGTTCAAATGACGAAGATCACGATTGTGTTAACCGTCATTGGGAATTTATACAAATTTTAAATAAACGTGCCCGTGTTAATCTCTCGGAATTAAACTGTTTAATTACAAATAGAGTACAGATAAATTTATTAATTATAATTTAATTTTTTTATGATGATAAATAAATAGATACAGAATTTAAAACAATTTTGTCGGTGTGTTAACATTCTAAGTATACAGAAAAAACTGAAAATCAAAATTTCGAAATTTTCGCGTTTTTCGAGAGAAGTGTACAAATAAAACGATACAGTGTGCACAGAATATGTATAATGGGGGGATGTGAATGAGTGTGCGTGTTCTTGATTTTGTGTTTTATTTTACTTCAGACAGCATTTTTTCGCATTATTTTATTTTTGGGTGTGTATTTTGTGCGAGTCGTGTTTCTTGTTGGAAGATAAGTATAGGTCTATAGCATATAGTTACAATTTTAAAGATTTTCCAACAAAATATCTAAAGAAACTCGGTAAAAAATCATAATTTCTTACCTTTTTGTATTTCGCTAATAAATGTATTAGCTGTTTCGCGGCGGAGCTCCCTGCTGGATCAACGTCAAACTTTTTTTTACTTTTTAATTTTATTTTATATTTTCATACACAATCACATCAATACACACTTATTTACATAAAAACAACTATACACACATCTTATTTAGATACATTTAATTTAAATCACTTGCAACTTTAAGAAATTTTTTTATACTTTGCTTTATTTATGTAAACTTAAAAATCACTTTAATATATGTAATAAAACATAAAAAATAATAATAACAAAACTAACACATCTATACAAAAAATGTATGGTTATTTTATATATAAATAAAATCACCACTATATTTATATATTTTTTTATTTTTTTTATAACTACATATATATGATAATATTATGATTGATAAGACAACTTAATATTTAGTCCACACGACGAAAGTATAATACAATAAACCAGAACTTTACTACAACTGACAATAGAATCGCAAACTACCTTAGAATATTCTCGCGAACTTGTATATTACGGAGAAAACATTAGTTCTTGGATCACTTTACAAAATATGCCAAGTAACCGCACAGAGACAACTAAATATTACTAATTCTAACCTTCTAAGCTTTTCTGTTTATTTTTTCACTCCCACACAGCAAAAAAATTCGTTTACTTTTATTTTCACCATACAAAGCACAAAACAAATTAATGTCAAAAAAATTAAAAAGTTTTCCCGATTATACAACAATTTAATAATAAAAACAAAAATAAATGTACTGCTTTCAGTAATTTTTTTTGTACAACCAACAATGTTACTGTTACATTGAAAGTCGAACCTATAATGACTGTGCTTGCGAGCTGAAAACAAGTTGAGAGTTAAAATATTATTGTGTAACGTTAGTTAGTTCCCCCCAAATACACACATACACAATTTAATATTTTTTTTTCTTTTTTTTTTTTTGTTGTTTATCAGTTGGTAATCGCCGCGAAGTTATTATCATTTGTGTGTGCTGTACCGTTGTGTTTTTGTCTTATATATAGCTCCTCTACACGACCATAAAACGTTCATACATATATACAATACAGACTATCGTGAGGTGATACTTGCTGCTCAATTCAAATCAATTTTTATCTCTTTTCTTATGCAAAAAGGCATAAGTATAGAAAATATTATTTTAGTATTGCTATGTGTATTATGTGTATCTTATTCTCACTACTATATGTATACATCAACCAGCTGATTGGAGCATGCGTATCATTTAGCAAAAAAAAATTATTTCGGTCTACTATTTCAGAGGAGTACAACGATTTTTTATTATTTGAACGCCACATCATATTTGAGAACGAACGTTATGATAAGAAATTTATTTTTTCCCCAAATTTCTATCGTACGAGAGTCGTCTAAAAAGTTTCCGACCTAACAAAGATACAAAACTTTTTTCTTTCAATCTAATTTTATTTTTCTACATAGTCTCGTTGTAAGTCTATACACTTCTCCCAGCGACGCTCTCATCTCTTCAATCTGTCTAAATGTGTCTTTTTCTGCAAACTAGTTGTTTACAAAGGTATTGGCCTCCTAATTCGACAAAAATCTCTGTCCGCCGAACACAACTGTTAGCTTAGGAAACAAAAAAATGGCCTCCCTGGTGGGATATATTTTGCACTATACTGGGAAATTTTTTTAAGCTGAAACTTTCAACTATCCCGGAAAATAAGCACTCTACGAAAAAAACTGTTCATTATCAAAATTTAATCATTCCGGAGGGAACATATATTAGTGCTAAAATTAGTAACCCTCCTCCCCTACTTGAAGGCAGAATCTGCAATAAAAAATGGGGGTTCCTATTTTAATTTACCGGACAAGTGTTGCAGGCAGTGGTTAAAACTTCAGCACATGGACCGGGAAGTACTAGGTTCGAATCCCACCAGACGCAAAGCAAATTTTCATCATCGTTTACGATCGTTGATGTTAATAAACACAACTAAGAACCTCGGTTGGAGTGCAGAATTCAGCGCCGACCCGCCGCCCATGTCAGTGTACAAGTTATTGTGTGAATGGGTGGTCTGTACGTGAATGAAAGGGGTATTAATTGACCTTCAAAGGACATTAAATCGACTGGACAATTAATACTTTTAAAGAAGAAAAAAAAATTAAATTTCCTCTCGCCCTACTTACAAGAAGCCAGTCCGAATTGCGAATTCATTGTGAACGAATCAATTTTGACAGCGATAATAAATATACAGTTGCTCACAAAATTGAGCGTACACCATTAAAAAAAAACATTCTTTGTTAAAGAATAAGTACAAAAACAACAACTTAATTGATTTTTTTTTATATTTCGAAATATTATATATCTCTAAACTAAATTTCTAAAAAAAAATAATAAAGTAAATACAAATATTCCTAATAGAGAGAAAACAAAAATTAATATTTTGTGTGGCCACCTTTAGCATCTATAACCGCCTGTAAACGACGTGGCATGGATTCCACCAGATTTTTAGTATAAAACGCCTCAATATTTTCCCATTCACCCCTTGTTCTATTTTTAGCTCTGTTTTATTGGACGGATTGCTATTTGCAACCCGTATCTTTATTTCCCGCCACAAATTCTCAATCGGATTTAAATCCGGTGATTGAGGTGTAGTTTTAAGTTGGTGGTGAACGTTGTATAGCATCCATTCCTTCACTAAATATGAAGAATGTTTGGGGTCGTTATCTTGTTGATAATAATAATCAACAGACAAACCTAATCTTTCTGCAGTTGCGCGCACATTTCTTTTGAAAATTTCTAGATATCGTGTTTTATTCATAGTTGTTTCTATAAATTCCATATTTCCTACTCCACTCGCAGCCATAGAACCCCATAACATAACGGATCCTCCTCAATGTTTTATTATTGAAATTAAGTTCTTTATTTTCAAAAATTCATTCGGCTTTCTCCAAACAGTTATCCTCCCTTCTGAGCCAAATAAATTTACTTTAGTTTCATCTGTGAATATTACCTTATTCCAGAAACTTTGAGGCTCCTTGATGTATGTTTTAGCAAATTCAAGACGTTTCTGGATATTTATGGTTGACAACAATGGTTTTTTGCGAGCAATTCGACCGTTCAAATTGTTCTTGCGTAAAACACGGCGAACAGTTTCTGTTGATATGGCTTTTTGTGTAGCTTCTAACATTTTCAATGTAAGCTTTGGAACACTAGCTTTTGGATTTTTTTCATCTCACGTACAGTAAAGCGCTCGTCCTGCTCACTCAAAATTCTTTTTCTGCCGCTACCTTGTTTATTTTTTAGCGTTCCCTCAAATTTTCTTTGTTTATAATTTTCTGCACTCTAGAATGACGTCGGCCGACAATTTCGCCAATTTCACGCAACGATTTTCCCTGACTGTACGATTTAATGACCAATTTTCGAATACATTGATCGACTTCTCTTCTTTTACTTTCCATTTTTAAATTTTTAATTTTATTGAGATTATCGTAATAGCTTTTAATCGAAATTTTAACAAATAAATTGTAAAAGTATCCTTCCAACGTAAAACTCGCTATACAACTAACGTTTTTAAGAAATTACGCAAGTTGAATGGAAAATTTCTAGTTCTCAATGGGTCTCGCCACACTTTAATTCTTTCAGCGTGATTCTCTGATTTCAAAAAATCAATCGACGTCCACATTTGATTTCTTGCGCATTTGTAGGGGGTACCAAAAAATTCGGATTGTTTTGTTTGCTTATACATATTAAAATTAAAATAATTAATTTAAAACTGTAATATTTAATTAATATATTTTATTTTAAATTATATATTAAATTAAATATAAATTATATTTTAAATTAATCATTTTTATTTCTATTTTTTATTATAAGCAAACAAAACAATCCGAAAGATATTTTTGGTACACCCTTATTTTACTATAGCCTTTCTTTTTTATGTATGTGCGTAAAATTATGTTTTTTGATTTATTCGAATAGTAAAAAATATTTATTATTTGTTGCGAAAATGGCTTCCTTGGTTGAAAATATATATTTTTTGCACTCGAAACAAACATTAAACTAAAATTAACCCAAAAACGACAAATAAACAAGATGTTTATCTATCTACGTAATAGTGCGAAGAAATATTTATCTACGTAATAATGCGAAGAAATCAGTGATACAAAAAAAAATATTGACGAAAAAAGAATCAACAATTTCCCGCCAAAAAATTAGTTTGTGGGTGAAGGGGAAAGAAACGAAGAAAGAATCACGCTGAAAGAATTAAAGTGTGGAACCGTGGAATAAGTGTACGCTCAATTTTGTGACATTGAAATATTGTGATTTTTGTTTTCTCTCTATTTATTAAGAATTGTTGTATTTACTTTATTTTTTTTTAGAAATTTAGTTTAGAGATATGTAATATTTCGAAATATAAAAAAAATCAATTAAATTGTTGTTTTTGTACTTATTCTTTAACAAAATATGTTTTTTTAATGGTGTACGCTCAATTTTGTGAGTAACTGTATATTTTATTTTGCGATAGTAGTCTTAATTTTAGTATGTTATAGTTAGGTTTTGGTTAGTTAAATCGGTTAAGTGGTGTTTGGTTTAGTATAAAATAGTGATAAAAGTGGTATATAGGGATAACAAATAGTGTTAAGGTGATTTTGTTGTGTGTTACAACAACAACAAATAAAAACATTTTTGTTTTTGGCGAGTAGCTATACGTCAATTTGTTTGTATATCGCAGGGTGTCCCAACACCGGTACACAGTTTTTTTTAACCTCAGTCCGACAACTACCTTCGGGCAGGATGTCGTTTAAAAGTAAAAATCGGTTTAAGCCCCTCATGAATATGAGGGCATACAGCGATCCTCTGCAATTGGGGAAAATTAACAATAAAAAAGGAGACTTTTTTTCACAAGTGTGCACGATGTGTGAGTGCACGATGAACCAGGGATATTTAGTGATGAACGAATAGTGAACACAGCTTCAGAGGAATTTCGCCTTTCCTAATTCAGAAAGGACTACAAACGACCACCGAACACATCAAAAAGACTCAGCGACTACGAAGTGGAGATCTTTCTGTTCTGACTACTAAAGAGGAGGGATATACAACTTTAATGCAAGCAACATAATTAACGGAAATGCCCGTTCAAGTAGAAGAGCAAAAGTTTTTAAATAATAGCAAAGGAGTAATATACAGCTTTGATTTGATGAATGTTGACACCGAAGAAATCGAGAAAGAATCAAATAAGCAGAAAGTGATAAAAGTAGAGAGGATCAAAAGGAAAATAAATAGAAAGCTTTAAGATACTCCGTTACATATCATGACATTTAATACTATAAACTTACTAGAATATATTAAAGCAGGGTTCTTGCGGTTAGACGTACGGTTGTATTTACCAAACCCGATGAGGTGCCATAATGACCACCGGTACGGGCACACGAAAAATAAGTGCTTCCGGGTAACTATATGCCCTAAATGCGCCAAAAATATTCCGGATGGACACGATAATGAGAATTCTGAACCCATAAAATGTGCTAATTGTGGAAACAATCACACTGCCTTGACAAAAAGTGCCCTATATTCGAGATGGAGAAACAAATTATAATGATAAAAACCATGGATCGAATAACATACTTCAAAGCAAAGGAAATCTATTTCCATCGAGCATCGAAGCCAACGCAACAAAATGAAACATACAGTAAAGTACTACAACAAAATTCAAGAAACGCTCAAAACGAGGACAATAATAATAACAGTAATAATAAAAATAATATCAGCAGCCAAAATAATAAAAACAACAATAATAATAATAACAATAGTAATAGCAAGAGAAATAGTAATATAAACAATAATAACAACATGTAACAGTTCGTCTGACCTGGTGAAGTTTTACGCGACCGGAAAGCAAAGAACGAGAAAAGCAAAAATATCAACTATCAAGAAACAATTTATACGAGGAATTCTCCAGATCACACGAACGCTATAGAAAAATTGGGCTCACTCAGGGACTCTTCGCGGTTGTCGCCGGCTAAGCATCAGGGTATGGGCGTGGGAGTTGAAGAGTATAAGTGAGCCAAGTGTAACCGCGGGAAAGGAACGAAGCCAATTACCTACCTATACTGGACGGGATACCTACCCTAGTCCATCCTCACCATGCTTATTCACTTAGTTCCACATATTTTATTTCACTTCACATGACCGAAAGTAACGAGAAAATCATTGCACATTTTAATCCAATTAAACGAAACAAAAATAGTATCCAAGCAAAGAAACACACGAGACAAGAGAGAGAAAAAAATACTGAATTTCTAGGAATGTTAAACAACAACAAATAATGTTTATTCATCCGATATAAAAAAAACGTTATTGAAATGTAAGATGAATATTGGAAATACTGTTAGTAATGTTAGTGTTATATTTTAATCTTAATAAATTTTACTAATTTTTATTTCCCCCAGCAAACAATTTCAAATCAAAACAAAATTTTATTATCTAACCCGGTAATACACCTACAAGAAAATTAATTTGGAAATAACATTTGAAATTGTTGGCTTAACCAAAAGGAAATTGTTTTTGGAATAAAAATTTGAAAAGAACTAAAATTATATACTTAAGATTAATTAGTATTCATTAAATATTGGAAGATTCATTTAATTATGTTTTAAAAGAAATAGTAATATATAAAAAAATGACTTCCCCGTTGTGGCCGCGGTTAAATCCGGATTTGGAGTTTGATGTAAGTTATTGTTGACTATCCCGTAGCGTAGACATACTTATGATTTGTATTTTGAAAATCACTGCTTCACAAACCTTTTAAAGAACGGTAAATATATGTACGTACAGTTTTCGTATTAAAAGGTTCATATACAACTATTTAGCACACGAATTATCATTAATGCACGACACTCAGATTATTTTCCGTTTATTTTGGTTTTATTCACTTTATTTCGACCGCGCCCGCATTCAAGTATTTTTGCGTGCCGGCATTCTTACATGAACCGTTCTGAATATGGTCGTTATACACAAAGCATCACTTTTCACCGTTTTTATCAGTCCAGTGTTTTAAAGTACCGCTTTTCTTAGCGAACTTACACTTTTACAACTTATTATCTATTATATTAATACGCTTAATTTTTTCAAACTCAACGCTAAAATGACCTCTTAACATGATCCGATCCGTTTAAATTTTTCAGGGTAGGTCGTCATAATTATAGCGGTGTGCCTTTGCTACAAAAATCGGAAAAATTCCACCGGGAAGTACCTGAAACGGATACCTCAGGTGTTTTTAGCAAAATTTTGTCACGACGCCAGAATGCCATGACAAAATATGTTTATATTGAATCTATGATCATGCGCATTACACCCTGACAATGACAAAATTTATTATAATTGCCGATGTTTTTGTGATGACACACTGTGATGACAAAATGAGTAGAAAATTTGTAAATGAATCTCAATTAAACAAAACAGAGAACATAAAATGATTTTACATAATTACATTTTGGTGTTAATAGTTGTGAGTGTAAAAATATAATTTTGTCATGACACTCTATCTATTTAATATTTAAAAATTAACCGCGTATATGAATTTACTTTATTTTTGATAAAAGTGCATCAAATTTACATCTTAAAAAATCTTCTTAATTATTTCTTAACCAAAAATTCAATAAAATGTATTCACGTGACTGATTATTCAGTCACAGGTCAGCTTCTATCTATCTTCTATCTATTATATTAATACTCTTAATTTTTTCAAACTAAACCCTAAAGTGACCTCTAAACATGATCAGATCCGTTAGATTTTTTCAGGGTATGTCGAAATACATATTGCGCTGTGCATATGCTAGAAAAATCGGAAAAATTCCACCGGAAAGTACCCGAAATGGGTACCTCAGGTGGTTTCAGAAAATTTCCAAGTTTTTGTGGGCGTGAAATCTTGCAATACTTGAGAATTTTATGGGACGACAAAAAGCAAATATTTTTGTTCAAATTAGTGGCGCGCGATTCAAATTCAAAGTTAATCATGCCAGGAGCAGAGCTCACAATCATAAACGGTTAATGGGTGTTCCATTAGCTGGGAAAATCATCCTCATGTGTGGTGACTACCTGAAGGCGGGACGCGCGCGAACTTGCGAATCGACCATCAAGTTGAACCCGCTTTGGAAATTGGTAAATAAGTTTACACTCACCAAGAACATGCGCGTCGATGAAAGTGAGGACGAGTTTGCGCAATATTTGCTTTCTGTTGAAAACGGCAATGCTCGAACCGACTCGATCACACTTCCGGCAGACTTCCTTAAAGTGTGATCGATTTCGTGTATGGTGACATCAACACAACACCAGCCGAGGGAACCATCGAGGAGCGCATCATCCTTGCACCCAAGAATGATGATTGCGCGCTAACCAATCAGCAGGTGCTTGACCTCCTGCCCGACGAACAAGAAGTCAAACATAGTGCTGATAAACTTGAGAGTGATGACATGCATGAGGAACTCCGCCTACCCGTCGAGTTTCTCAACAAGATTGAAGGTTTGGGATTGCCGCGCCATGTCATCCCTCTAAAGGTAAACTCGATCGTTCGTTTGATGAGGAATCTAAACACTAGCAAACACTAGCGTTCGCCGTAACCATCAACAAGAGTCGGGGTTAAAGCTTGAAGAAGGTAGGAGTGTACTTGCCGGTCCCCGTATTTACGCATGATCAGATGTATGTGGCCTTTTCACGATGCCGCTCATTTGACGGACTTAAGGTGTTTATCGTTGAGACAAGCGATGAATCAGCGGATCGGGATGGGCGCATCACAACAAAGAATGTATTTTTTGAAGAATTCTGTGCATTTAAATTGTAATGTATTTTACTATTTTATTATCTCTACACTACTATTTTATTATCCTTTTGTACATTTCTTATGAAATATTTAGATTAAAGTTTGCGTCAGCAATTGTGTGCTTTTCCCTTTTGAGATTTTAATATTTAGTTTGGGTGCGTAACTGATCATGTGATCGTGAGCGCGCGCTTCCTGTTTGAGATATGAATATTTGACTTTACACGTAAATCATACTGTGTACATTTGAGCGCGTGCTTGCCGTTTAAGATTTAAAATTAACCACGTATATGAATTTCCTTTCGATAAAAGTTTGATAAAAGTGCATCAAATTTACATCTTAAAAAGTCTTCTTAATCATTTCTTAACCAAAAATTCAACAAAATGTATTCACGTGACTGATTATTCAGTCACAGGTCAGCTAGTTATAACTATTATTAATATTTGGATAAATAATTTTCGTTTGAAATTACTAAAATTCTCACTTATGTTTTTTTGTTTTTAACTTATTAAACAATATAATTTTATTTACAAACAATTTTTAATTTTACTTATCAACTTAGTGTACAATCTTGATAATATTTATTGTGGCACTATTTCCATTATTTATCTCACCATATACTATACGGTTTAGATACTACTACTACAAAAAAATTGGTGTATGACTTGCACACTACTCAAAATTTGACCAACGACTATCCTCGTTTCGCGGCTGATTGCCCTTTTTATATTTTTTCTCCGCGCCAAATCTTCCATCTTTACGCGGGACTTTTGACACAACCTCAGGGTTTTTAAAAACTAAATTTATAGATCATTTCCCACAAAATAGAGTGGATGAACAGCCAAGTCGTTTGCACCGATATGCGGAATGCGATTCTTCAAATTTTGGGTAATGGTTAAAGCCATCGAAACGGATATCTGCCACTGGTCTTCTTATTTCGTGACAACGAACCGAATCCGGAACTAATTCTAAGCCTTCGTGTAATCGTTTCCTATTTTGTAGTTGTACGTTGGTTAGACTATGAGCAACATTTAATTTAAAGTCAACAAGGCTCAATGTATCGTTGATTGATAATTTATTATATTCGCATTGCTTCTTATGTTCTAGATAACTAGCACATAGCGCAACATCAATAAAATGAGTCATTACACGAAGTGTCCATTTGTTGGATTTAATAAATATCCGGTAGTAACTCATGTACTGGTCAAAGAGATCCACACCACCCACCCCACCATTGTATTTCTTTACAGTTGTAGGCTGATTAATTTGTACATACTTTTTATTTTTTTGTCCCAACGTTGCACCTTTTCTGGTTGGCCTATCCCACAATAGTTTGATGCTAGGTGTACTGATCTGTTATCTTGCCATTTTACCAATACAATATTACCATCCCGATTAACTATTTCTTCAGCACTACCTCGCCCTTGTTTTTTCAATAGCGCATCTGAGCTAAAGTTTGGATTATTAAATCTATTAATTCTAATTGTGCCAGCTGCGTTAATTTGTTTTTGTGAGAGTATTTCAAATAATAATTGATAACTTGAGAAAAAATTGTCAAAAAACAACGTGTGACCTGGTAATTTAAGACGGTTTATCAAATGAAGCACCACTGCTGAGCCAAGACCTACACGCGCACGATCAAAACTTGAAATTTCCGTTTGTGTTCCCTGGTACAACACAAAATCATAGGGGTATCCTGATTTCCCACACAAAACGAATACTTTGAGACCCCAAGGACATGGTTTACCCTTAACATATTGCTTAATATTCAATCGACCTTTAAATGGTATTATCTGTTCATCAACAGAAACAGTTTCTTCTACCGGCAATTCTAAACATCGTCGTCTTACACAATTGATAAGTGGTCGTGTTTTAATAAATTTATCATTACAATCGCGCGGAATTGTTTCGTTGTCAATGAAGTGGATGTGAGACCTAAGCCAGAAAAATCTGTCTCTGGTCATGATTGGTGCAATCGATTGTATTTATAATTCTCGGCTCCAGAACATCCTACATCGAGGTAACTTCATTACTGCCATCAGCAAATGTATTCCAAATAGTTTCATTATTTCATTGGATGTTGTGTGTTTAAAACCCGAGCGGTCCTTCTGTATAGCGTACATGTTTGCATAAAGTGCAATTTCTTCATACATTTGCTGTGGTATATATTTCTCAAATATTTCTAAAGGCGATCTGGATTTAATCAAAGTTTGGTCAATTGTTTCGAAAATGAAATGTGTTGTTGGTTTAAATGGACGTCGTCTCCAAGCATATCTGCCTTTTTGGTTATTTTATAATTATATTGTTGGTCTACAAATTCAATTTCGTTACGGCTATTACATAGCGGATATTCAATTTGATTACCAACGCCACTTTCACGCTCTGCGACGATCATAGTATTTGCCAGATCAATATCAAACTCATCGTTCTCAACCTCCAATATTCTGATGACATCACTACGTTTATGTTCGGAAACTTCGTCAATATCTATTTCGTCGTCAACATTTTCATCCATCTCAATGTCAGAGTTATCTGCCATAATAAGATCGGCACCTTCCTCCAATAAATAAAATTTTTTTTGTCGCGACATTATACCTATATAAATGTATGCATAATTCTAATGAAAATCTAATTTAATGTTAAGATCTTGTGACGTTCACTCGATTTGGCAACGAATGTTGACATGGCAACATATGTTGCCATTACACATCAGTATGATTGGCAACAATTGTGGCCAAGGCAAGTTTTCTAATTTATGCAAAGGCAAGTGAGAAATATTTCTAAATTTTATCAATTATGTAACTAAAAACTGTTAACAAAACTAATTTTGTTCAATAAATTCGAAAAAACTAAATTATAATAACATAAATAGCCAATAAAACTTACAGTTTTCAGCAGAACAATTTTTTTCTGTCCGTGTCACTTTAAAATCATTAATACACTAAATTATTGAACATTTGGAGGGAACAATGACAGCTACAACGATTTTATATTATATTGAAGAAAGGGACAACACAATAAAAATTTGTAAAATGTGAATCTAATAGCTAATTAAACGAAAATGGGAGTTGGCAACATACGTTGCCGTGAGGTCCCAAAGGGATATACTGTCGGTATCACAGTGTACTGTGTGATCGTTGAGTTTATCTAGCTATCATTTAGGGCTCAATCATACGCATCTACCTACAGCATGAATCATACTTACGTCGTATTTTTTTTTTAATAGCACAGTGAAGAAACTAATTGTTACGTGTGCGACTGCACCGTCACAAACAATAATAGCGACCATAATAACAACAACAACAATAATATAGTAACAATAATGAAATCAATAAAAACAAATCAAAACTTTTAAACAACGAGAAAACGAGCGCAGAATTAACAAAAGAAACAATGACAACACAGGGGCCGGGACCTAGCACAACAAAAATCGAAATCGCAGCAACAGCAGCAAAAACATTGAAACATTGAAGTCCAGGAGGTACACCTATCTCAGACCTACTGAGTTAGGACTTTTTCAGGAAAATGTAGGTATGAGTGATGATGAATGTTGAGGGAAGAAGGGGAAAAAGTATTTTCATTTTGCTTATTAAATTTTTATTTTTTCCCCTTCTTCTTTTCTTTGAATGGCAGAGCGAATGATAAGATCCAATGAATGTGTGACAATTGGTCAGATAAACATCCGCAGCATGTACGCCAATGGCGATGTGTTGCGGACTTATATGGCCAAAAATGATGTGAATGTGATGCTTTTGTGTGAAACATGGGAGCGTGAGGGTAGGACGTTTCGTATAAGTGGGTATAATTTGCTGTCCAGACCGAGGAGTGATAGAGAGAAAAGTGAGTGATAGAGAGAAAAACCTGAGAGATTTTCAAATTTTGTTTGATTGGGTGGAAGGAAAAAGTGACGTAATTTTGGGGGATGATATAAATGCGCATTCGAGAGTATGAGGGTGTGAAAGAAATGATGCTTGGGATACCTTGTTGACTCGCCCCATTCTGGATTCCGATCTCGAAATCCTGAATGATGGTGGGTCAACTAGGATGCCATCTGTGTTAATGTCTAGCGGGCTGTCGGCCCAAGTCACTTGGACTGTTACGGATGTGAATTTGGGTAGCAATCATTATTTGATCAGAATGTGTTTAGGTGGTGTAAATGTTAACATAGACCGTAAGGTCATTATGAATGGTAAGAAATGGGTTGAACGTATGAATGAGATTCTCATAATGAATGAAGCAACTGATTCTCATAATGAATGAAGTTCCGTGAGGTTTTAGAAACTTCCAAGGCTTAGAATTCTCAATCAAATATGGATGAGTATTCAAATACCGGAAAATGGAAGGAAAGCAGGGTGGGACTCATTCCGAAAAGAGATCGGGACCAAAATATAGCAACAAATTACAGGGGAATATGTATGTTGAATGTATTTGTCAAAATAGTGAATGGTATGATGAAAGATCGTTTGGATAAATTGGTGAATGAGGGTAATTTGTTGCCGGAAACCATTTTTGGGTTCCGTTGTAACCACTCAGATAATGAAAGTGCAGAAAAGTTTGTATGGGAAGTAAGAAAGGAAAATAAGTATGTTGTGGTGGTATTTTTGGTTATAGAAAGGGCATATGATTACGTGGTTCCGGGAAAACTTTTCCTGGGGTTTCCTTGGAAAATTTGCAAATGGATGTATGATTTCACGAATGACAGAAAATTAGTGTTGTGTGGTAGAGGGTATAGGTTGGAGGGAGCGGTGAATATAGGCCTCCCCCAAGGCAGTAAAATCTCACCGACTCTCTTCAATCTATACACGAGCTCGGTGCATAGGTTTAATGCCCCGGACAAAGTCATTTTGCAATTTGCAGATGACTTTGTTCTGATAAGCAAGGGGAAGACCATCAAGGAGGCCTTGAGTCGGGCTCAAGAATGTGTGAATCAGGTAACAGAATGTTTGACTGAATTGAATTTGTGTGTAAATTGAGGAAATGTTGTAGTATGACTTTTCGAACAAATCGTATGGTAGATGTCCGAGTGTATAATGAGAGAATTGAGTGTGTAAATTTGGAATTGGGTGACTCACCTCTCAACTATAAGAGGGTGTGGATCACCGTGCGAGAGACTGTGCGGATGTTGACTAAGGACAATAAATTAGTGAATGAAATGAACGAGAGGTTGCAAAGAGGGACGGATTACCAAAGGACACCAAGGTCAAGGGTGATCTTGGAGAATATGAATGTACTCTCCAAGATTCGGCCTGTAAATCTGAAAGTCCCTCCGAGCAATCTAATTGTGCGTTTGAAGTTTGGAGATACAACAAAAGCGATGATGAATGAGTTATCGGTTAAGAGTGAGTTTTTAAAAATGCGAACAAATTATGTTGCACATGCGGAAGTTTATACAGATGCTAGTGTGATTGGTGATCGAGTAGGTGTAGGAATTTTTATTCCTTCAATGAGGAAAGAGAAAATACTGCGAGTGAATGCCAGCATCTGTATAATGAATGCAGAGTTGATTGGATTTATGGAAGGGGTCAAGTTGGTAATGACACAATTGGAGGAGGAGAGTAGTTTTATTATCTGACTCCCGGAGTGGGTTAGAATTAATTAGTAAGGGTGGAGGAACTCATGGTAATGTGTATGTGGAAATGTTGTATGAGTACCTTCAATCTTGTAGGAGTCAAGTCATTCTTCAATGGATACCGTCACACCTACAAATTGAAGGTAATGAAAGAGCCGATATGCTTGCAAAACGGGGTTGTTTGGTTGAGGATGTAAATGAATATGAATGCATGGATGCAAGAGATGTACTTCGTATGTTTCAAGTGAATCTGTGGAGAAAATGGGAGAGGGAGTTTGTTGAAAAATGTCACGTGACAGGCAAGAAGTACTTTGAGGTGGTTAGTTCTCCTTTGAGCCAACCTTTTCATAAGGTGCTCAAAGGAAATACTAGAATGATAAGAATGATGGAGCGCATACGATTGAATCATGGTAATTGGAAAGAATGCTTGAAGAAACGCAATTTGATTGAGAATGAATTATGCGAAAGTAGTTTGGTTGCGGGGGACATCGGACATTTGATTCTGAAATGTTATACATTCAATCAGAACAGACAAATGTTCGATGTTCACTTGAGAGCAAAGAACATGACTGAATTATTACGAATGGGAATGAACGTTTATAAGAAAGTGTATGATTTTATAAGAATGAATCTGATAGAAGTATGAAAGGGGATCGATGTGTGAAAGGTGAATAAAAGGAAACATAATATAAATTGTACATGAATAATGTAAACCAAAAAAAAAATTCTAATTTTGGGAAATCGGGCCAAATGGCACCTCATAGAAAATACCTCATAGAAAATTGGAGCTAGTGCCAAATTAAAAAAAAAAAAACCTACAAGAAGGGGAGGAGGAGTACCAATTTTAGCACTAATGTATAGCTAATGATAAGAATTATAAATCCTTAAACCAAAAGGTTCACTTTATTAGAACGTTAATTAGGCAGCTCCACCAAGTTGTCGTAAAATATATTACAGTCAAACCTGTTTTTGTGGCTTAAGTAGATAGAAATATAAAAAAAATTATTCAGTACAATCTACTTAAGTTCTTTCAAAATTTCAATCAAATTAGAACATAATTAAATTGTGATTAATCTAATTAGTTAATTGACGTTTGCCATTTTGTTTTTTCGATTTTTGATATTTACATCACATTTCGTAAGGTTGCGTAATGTTTTGAGTTATTTTGTACGAGATACTTTTTTTATGCGATTCCTATTCACCGCATAAAAAAAACTAATAAATGTGTTGCGAAAACTATTTTGTATACCTACTCGTAAAGATTTGGAAAATTTTTTTATGCGTTTTTTTATGCGGTCCCGGTATTATCATCTCTTCTGTGCCAATACTTTCAACCTAATAAACCAACACTCCTTGAGTAAATTAGAAAATATATCATTAATCATTTTATTTTCACCTCAAACTATTGGGTGTGTGAATATGACGATGATTGGTAAAAAATGACCGAACGAATGCAACCATAAACCTGCCTTAAATGGGCAATGTGCCGAATACAACGTGCACTTCAAAAATTTAAGGATGCTGAACTGGAAACGTTATTGGCTGAAGATTCTTCTCAAACACTATCGAAATTGGCTGTAGCATTAAATGTTGATTGATCAACCGTTGCAAAACGTTTTACAAACAATCGGAATGGTTCAAAAAGCTAGCAACTAGGTTCCACATGAATTAAAAGTAAGAGATCTCGAACGTCGAAAAACCATTTCTGAAATACTGCTTACAAACATTTTTGTTCCCACAATCTGGTGGGATCAGAAAGGCGTGGTATATTATGAACTACTCGAATCAGGTGAAACTATCATGTTGCAAACGTTGTAAAAGATTTCTTAAAAGAACAGGACTGAGAAGTTCTACACTGAAAGAAATAATTTGTGCTTATGATTAAGTAAAATTAATTAGTAAAATTAGCTTGCATTTTATTATAATACAACATAACATAAACAAGCTGAATTTACAATTGCAAAGTCAATACAACCATATTCAATGTTCAAAACTTAACTTTAAAATAGAAGTAAATTCAGCTTTCTTACTACTATACGACTCATGTTTTCTAAAATTACTAAAATTGTTGCCTAATTTAGCTTTTGAAAAGTAAATCTACTATTATTGTAGGTTGAATACTATATTAACAGGACAAATTAACTTAGTGACAAAGTAAAATTAGCTTGGATTAGATGTAATATGTACCCATTTCTAAATAACGGGATTTTTATTCTCTCTTCTCTATATTTCGATGACAAACGATTCATTTGTGTAGTGAAACCGATCGTGATGGACGTAAAATTAAAAAGTAAGATAATCAAATCTTTTTTAAAGGATCTTAATATATATTCAAAAGAATTTTTCAACGCAATAAAAGGTAAGTTATTAATTATTGTTAAAATTTATGTAGATTATACAAAAATATGTTCTGATTCGAAATTATTTGTACCACGAGGTGTAAATGCTGTGCAATGCAATAGTGTAAAGTACCGTAACAATTTTTTAACAGAGCCCATACCATTTTAAAGCTTTTCATAATATGTATTTTCATTTGTGTGCCGCATTTCGCATCATTTGTATATTACCAAAACCAACAACAATATAAAGCCATGCTAATGCCACAAATACAGAAAAAACTACACTATAGATAGTTGTATTAGAATGCATGTGTACATCCTTGATTTTAATATAAATAACTTAAAATTTTACACTTCGATTAAATATAAAGGGACGTTTATTAAAATTGAGTATTTCATAACTAGATCTAATTCATTTCATGTGAAACTCTACAAAATTCATGGAATATTTGTAAGCGACGATCCATATTTAATAGTAAAGAAATACTCAACACTTTATGTCAAACATTATGTTTCCTATAAACTTTTATCAGAATTTGAACACTACTTAATTTATCCTTTAACTTATTTTAACAGTCCTCCAATACATGCTTATAATACAAACCTGGGGGATGTTGTTCGTGTAAAAAATTTCTTTTGAATTTAATATATACTTACGTACAAAATTACTCTTTTGTAAATAAATACATGATTATTTTAATCGTTTAGAATTAATTTTAAGAAATGGAAATTGAAACCGAATTAAGCAATACTGGTTCATTATTAAAAAATGCTATTTTGAATTTAACAAATACCGATGATTTTCAAAATCCCTCAAATGAGGTTGAAGAATACAATATAGGACAAATTATTGTTCTAAACGATGTAACCCAAAACTTACAACAATCAGAAATAACTGACAATACTACCGATGATTATTTTGAAAATGTATCCACCAATCACATTACCGATGAGATGTACGATTTACTAAAATCATGGCAATTAGAACCATTATATGAAAAGTTTAGATGTATGTATTATAATTTATTGAATGTCTTGATATAAGGACTAACAATTTTCTTAAATTATAGATCATGGGATGACTGTTCGAAGCATGAAACATTTAAAAATAACTCACTTAGATCACCTTTTCACTGAAAAGGAATTTGGAGCTAGAGTAATATTCGAGCATTACTTATTATTGTGGCAGGAAAAGCTCAAAACAACATCGGCAACCGAGTTCTCTTCGAATTGTTTTGAAAATTCATCAAATTCATCAAACCTGGTACATGATAATAAGGAAAATCAATCAGCTACATCTAATAATTTTCCAACTACATCAATTCAGATTTACGATGATAATGGAAATCAGACAACTAATAAGAATTATCAGTCAGTTAAAATTATCCTTAAAAATTCAACTATTGGAAAAGCCATCTTGGAGTTTTTTCAACAGAACAAATATATCGAAAATATTCATCGCGATAATTTATGTTCAATTATTGTTGATCATTATTTAATGTCTAACAATAATAAACCTAGCGGCAAGCAAGTTAAATCAATATCTGAAGACATCATTCGCAGCTTTCCTGGTGAAAATTTGGTAAAATTATTAACAGTTAAAACTATATGATTAATTAATCTAAAATATGATTTTTTTTATGTTTAGAACACGTATTATGTCCACCGAGATGGGGGTGTACCACCATATGGCAAACTTTATAATAAATTTGGATATCAGTCCAAAAAAAATTAACAAATTTGTAAGAAAACGTAGTGCTGCGGCTAATACTTTCTCAACAATAAATAATTCAACATCAGAAACAGACCCACAAACTAGAGTCAAGAAATTACCATTACAACTTTCAGATGATTACCTTAAAACTAAAACCGAATCAAAACATTTAAGAAGTCCAAGAGAATCATGTAACAAAATCAAAGTTCGCATTAAACAAAAAGTGTTTTTGGTCGCGCGCTGTACGTAAGAACAATATTCATAATAATTAGCGAGTTGCTCAAATTATGGGTGTGATTGCTTGTTGGGTGATTTTTTTTGTTATGAGTTGTGTTGTTCCGTTAAGGACGTACAAAAAAATATAAAAACGAAGAAAAATGGTGTGTAGAAGGAGAATGAGTTGGGCAGAGATCGAGAGATGATCTAAAACAAAAAAAAAAAAAATTCATAAAGTTATTAAGTATGTTAATGTTAATTAAAAAGTAAAAATGTGAAATTAAAGATAGTCTGGTGTTTATTATTGAAGTTTATAAGTTAATATCAAAAAAAAAAAAAATAATAAATAGATTGTTATTTAATTGTTATAATTAGTATAAAACTGTACAAATTGTTTATTGTTGTGAGAGTGGAAATATAACAAAATGTCGTTATTTTAAAGAATTATATTGAACGACACAAAAAAATGTATCAAATTAATTTTTTTGTTCGAACAATAGAATAAATTCTAAGTTATGATTTTTTTTTGTAAAATAAATAAACAAAACAAAAATAATTAATCAATGTATTTGTAATAAAGGATTAAAAATAACCATAAAACAATATTTATACTAAAAGTTATTAATAAAGAAAAAAAAATGTTCGTATGTGAGCTGTAGTTAGTGTTTTCCGCTACACTTGATTGTTGATAGACAATAAGATAGTCGTTACAAGTGCGAATTCATACGCGGCAGTGTTTTTGAGAGGTGTCGTTTTCGTCATAGAGTGTTATATACACCGCAAATAACGTTGTGTAAAGTTATTCAGGCAAGCATGCCAAAAACACTATATCACTGGTGATCCGGCGTACGATGTTTAATAAATAAAATACGAGTTGGTACAAAAGGCCATCCGGGTTGGATGCCACAGGTTGGTGTAAATCTGCATCTGCGCACATATTGTATCTCACGTATGGTGGTTAAATTGAGTCACGTACTCGACGTATACGGTCTGCGGTGTTATCGTGTATGTGAGATCATTTCTACGGAGGATATCACGAAAATTGTATGATCGGAGAGAGGGCAAGGTGTAATTCGGGTATTGAAGGTTTACCTAATATTCAGAGTCGGAGCGTTTAGTTGGACACCATCAGTTCCTGCATCATTTGGGTGACGTAACGCATGTTTTTTTTTATGATTTTTTCTTGTACATATTAAATTTTCGGTACAAATTTTTATTTATACATTTATATTTCTAAATATTTACTTTGCCACTCTTACCTTTAGTAATTAATTTTTTTTAGTAAATAGTGATAGGTTACTATTTCTTTTGATTGTGAATGGATTTTTTTTTGTTGTTTTGGAGTTAATTTTTGCTTTTTAAACCTTGGGTTAAGAAAACATTGTTTTTGATATATTACTGCATACTCAAATTCTTCGTTTTTTTTTTTGTTGAACATGTTCGTTTAAAATGGCGGCTGAGTAAGCAACCTTAAATGGGGTGAAGGTGGGTGACCGACAATATTTGATTAGCGTTAGCAAGTTTTTAAATGGTAAGCACACGCTTCTGTAAACTAATTGTAAGTGGCTGCTGACATCCTGTGAGAACCTCCCAGACCACTGATGGCTACCCGTGCAGTCGAACGTGTGACGTGTGTCACAGGATGTTGGTACGACCTCAAGCCACCAGTTACAATCACTACTTCAAAAATGGCAGTCGTCGTCAAAAGAACGAATGGAAGAAATACAACATAATAAAGACTCATCACTTATGGTCATTTTTGAAGATTAGCCGTTGTATAAACACCCATTTGGACCAGAACTAGTAAGTACACAAAATAGTTCGGGTTTTCAAGTTTTCAATTTCTTATATTAATGTTACAGATAAACATCGATTTTAATACAATGTACCCCAACTGCCAGACGTATTTTTCAAGAACGAAATTGAGTTCAATTGTGCTCCAACACTGAAAAAAAGCGAAACGAAATAAAATTTTATTCTTGAAAGTAAGGGGTTAAAGTAATAGGTTGTAATGGTTGGACCTTGTTTATTTTATATTTTCTTCCAATATAGCATTTTTATATCTTTAACTTATATTTGATTTTGCATCAGGCTTAAGTTGGTTTAACCGTTTGAGTCCCAAGCAACACGATCACGCTGTTGAGATTTTATGTCGAGAAAATAAAATAAATAAATGTATCGGAGCGATGAGCTAAGGACGAGAATCGCGCTACCTAGCAAATACAAGAAGCGATTGTTATCTACTTTGGAGTTTATTTTTCTTGTTTGCGTTTGCAGCACAAATGGTTTTACGTTGTTTATAATGCGTTTGCATTACCTCCTGGGACTCAAACGGTTAATAAAGAAACAAACACATATCTACTTAATTAATTTCACCAAACATATTTAAATTGTACGCTTTTTTTATTAAGTTTGATAATTATAATGTGATCATGTACTTTTAAATATTTAATTGCAGATACATACCACATTGAAATATTCAACTGTTTAAGTGCTTTGTTACCACCGTCGATCCTCAACATAAATTCTAAAATGAAAAATTTTGTAAAATACTCTATTAAAGACAGTCAGAACGGGTTTCTATTGGAGGTTGAGACATTGGCCAATATGGAAATTGAACTGGACAATAATAGAAAACAATGTTTGTTGAACAAAACACATCTGCAACCACTTCTGATATGTTTGGGAAAGCCAAATGATGCTGTTCAGTTCATAATTATAGTAGATGGCTTTAAATATACATGTGGGAGCTTTTTAGAAGCGGTCGATGTTCATTTTAAATTATTTCAAATCTTTCAGTTGGAATATCCAAAACAATGTATTAATGTATGGTTATTTATCCAATTATATTTTTATGACATAAAAACCAAATTCGACAAATACGTACCTTCAGTTTTGACATTGATTACAGATTTAGAAAACAGACCGGAGTAGGAAATTTGTCAAAAAAAAATTGAAATTATTTTTTTTAAGATTTTATTTTAATGTGATATTATACTTTTTTGTTGTACTAGATAATATACGTATGGAATACATTATAATTTAAGTACATAAACATATTTGAATAATTACTTGTAATTTTTACAATGTTATATTAAATAACAAGCAATATCTATATTTAAATGAATTTATATTATATGAATTATTAGTTTCAAATGCACATCAATTATTATTTATTATAAATAAATCATTTGTAACAGAATTTAATAACATTCAGTTTAAAAATATAAGACTTTTCAGTTATTAAAACCAAAATAAAAGTCATCGAAGACAAATTAATAAATTGTTTTATTTTATAAACAACTATAATATATATATATATATATATATATATATATATATATATATATATATATATATATATATATATATATATATATATATATATATATATATATATATATATATATATATATATATATATGGCGAAAAATTCTTCAACTCACAAATTCACTCTATGGAGCCATAAGTCATGTTTTAGTTTTATGATTTTTATGTTTTGAATGTGTAGCCTTGATTGAAACAAAAAAATTTGAAATACTTTAATTTTTTGTTGTTGTTGTTGTTGTTGTTGTTAAAGATATAGGGTGTCAAATTTTGAGAAAAACGATAATCATGATGTTGTATATATGTCAATAAAAAGAAAAATAATTGTCCGATAATTATGATTTTAGGCTCATTTTATAGGTAAGTTAATAAGGATTTATAAAAAATATAAAAATAGTATATTGTTTAATTCCTTCTTCTCTAAATTTCCCGCCAAAATGTTCTTTTTAAATTTTCTCAAAAACCTATTTTTTTTAAATTTTTTTTTTTTTTATAAAACTTGTTAATTAATATTTTACAACATATCAAAAAACTAGAATGCCGTTATTTTTTGTTTTCTTGCAAAATTCGTTTTAGTAAGAGAAGTATTTCATTTCTATATGGAAGGCTATATAGATATTTCTCGGTGTTTTGAAATTGTTTACAAAAGACGTAGTTCATTTAATTTGTGTGTTTGGTTTATTATTTATTGTACAAATTTGTGTCATATTTAAGTATGAGTCACAGAATTATGAGGTGCCACCCCTGGTTTATATCGTTTGGTTAGTCGTAAGTGTTGTGTTAAACGATGAGTAATTCTTTTGAAAACAAAAAATGAACATTGTTGATATAAATAAGAGTAAAGATAATTTGTATCTCTGTTCAATGTGCTACGATGAAAAATAGAACTAGAGTTGTCACCAGTTGCGGGACCATCAACAAGATCTCCTCTACCTCAAATAGCCGGTAACGATAATAGCAGTGATAGTGAAGAGTGTTATTTAAAAAATGTGTCTGTTTTGGAAAAATGAATGAAGTGTTACCCTTTCTTGGAAAGTCTCCTATATATCCGAGTACGTTAGAAGCCAGGCCAAAACATCAGCAGCAAAAGTAATAGATTTAGCTTCAATAACACCATAAACATCTTTGGTTCCGGGAATCGTGCCGCTTTTGCATCAGTCAACCGAAGATCAGAGGAAGGTTGCACTATATGATGAATTGATTGGTGATCTAAAAGCTAAATTGGAGAACTAGAGAAAACCAGTGATAAGATTCAGTTATTTACTATATTGCCAAAATCATTAACCATTCAATAAATCCAGAATGAGTTCAAGGCAACGCAACATATGGTGTGGCCGCTAAAGATCTACGAGACAATACTGGTCCACTAAGTCGTCCAGCAGGTAATATATGAAAGCGAATAAGTGATGAGCTGTATTATCTTATTATACTAAATTTTCTAAATTTTCACTACTTCGTCCAAAATACTGTGTACAACCAGGTAGTAGTGGAACGCACACAGTCTGCGTATGTATCATACATCAAAATGTAAAATTAATTATTTATGGCACCAAAATGGAAACTATTACCAACGGAAAGATAGCGCACTACCGGGATTGTATTTAAGCTATTTTATGTGATGAGCCTACACCAACATGTTACCTTCTACAATGCGAAAGCTCCCCCGGACTGGATAACTTTAAAGAATATTTGAAAAATGCATTTCGGGAACATGGCTGCGAGGATGCTGAGTTAAAATTTAATCAGTGGGTTTCCACCGATAGTTGCAATCTGGAGACCATTTCTCAATCGTTGGATGAATTTCTGGATTATTTCATAAATAAGCTGAAGAATCTGTTACCTCATTGAATCATTCCACTTCAGCAGTTCAGCTTTCTTAAAAAATTAAAAAATGGCACTGAAGTCTACGGAGGTGATAGTTTTATGTGATTTGCAGAAAATTATGCATTTATAATGCAAAATGCCACGCAAGGCATTTCATTGGAATAATAAGCAAGCGATTATTCATCCATTTGTAATTTACCAAAATTTGGAAGTCAAATTACTTCACCACACGTTCATTATAATATCGGATTGTCTTCACCACGATACTGTAGCGGTTCACTTATTCATTGAAAAATTGATACAGTTCTTGAAAACTAAAATATCCAGTTTATCTACAATTTATTATATTACCGATGGCGCGGTCACGCATTATAAAAATTAGAAAAATTTTAAGAACATTTAAAAACACAAAGAGGATTTTGGAGTTGATTGTGAATGGCATTTCCATGCAACAGCTCGTGGAAAAGGTCCATGTGATGGAGTAGGAGGTACCATCAAAAGAAAGGCATCCAGAGCTAGTCTCACAATGGAATACAGCAGTACAATAACCAATGCAGATGCATTATTTAAATGGGCTAAAACGTTGAAGACAGATATCAAATTTGGATTTTGTTCAGACGCAGAACATAAATCCAAGCAAATCAAACTTGCAACTAGGTTTGAAAATTTAAAAACAGTAAAAGAAACTCACGGTTTCCATGCAGTTATTTCAACAGAGGATGGGTATTTGAATTGTAAAAAATGTTCTAATTCTGACGATTATGTTAAATTTAAATTGTAATTTTTAATTTGAATAAGATTTAATGTTAAACAATAAAAGAAAATTCTCAAAAGAATTTGGGTTTGAAATTTTAAATATATGCAATTTTGAATAATATATCAATAATTTAACTGAACTATCCTATTTGTAAACAATTTCAAAACACCGAGAAATATCCACTGAAATACAGTTTTTCCATATAAAAATGAAATACTGATCTTATTCAAACGCATTTTGCAAGAAAACAAAAATAACGGCATTCTAGTTTTTTGATATGTTGTAAAATATTAATTAACGAGTTTTATAAAAAAAAAAAAAAAATTAAAAAAAATAGGTTTCTGAGAAAATTTAAAAAGAACATTTTGGCGGGAAATTTAGAGGTGAAGGAATTAAACAGTATGCTATTTTTATAGTTTTTTATAAATCCTTATTAACTTACCTTTAAAATGAACCCAAAATCATAATTATCGGACAGTTATTTTTCTTTTTATTGCCATATATACAACATCATGATTATCGTTTTTCCCAAAATTTGACACCCTATATCTTTAACAACAACAACAAAAAATTAAAGTACATATTTCAATTTTTTTTTTCAATCAAAGCTACACATTCAAAACATAAAAATCATAAAATTAAAATATGACTTACAAAAATTTGTGATTTCACGTATTTTTCGCCATATATATATATATATATATATATATATATATATATATATATATATATATATATATATATATATATATATCACTTTACAATGTTCCATGCTAAATTTGCTTAAATTAAGTAAATTTTCGGTGGTTCTGCTTTATCGTCTTGCTAATTTTGCTTATTAAACCACCGATAATAGTTGAAATGCTAACAATAATTAGTAAATTTGTTCAACTTTTCGCCATTTTTAACTTATCATGTCAGGTAATTTAACTTAAATTATAGCATCTATTTTACTTTTATTTAGTTAAAAAAACAAAATTTTAATAAAAATAGAAAAGTAAAATTTACAATTTAATTATTGTCAAATCATCTTAGCTCTAAGTAAGCTGAAATCGAACTTTGTTTTAAGTTGACTTTACCTATTTTTTATCTTAAATTCGCCCAGTGTTTTTTTTCAGTGTACCCCACTCGCTGTACTCACTAGACATAGTTCCTTCAGATTACTACTGCGATCGATACAGTCGCCTCTTTCTGAATAACGGTTCAGATCGAAAATTTGCTTATTGAATCGATCACCTCCAAAGAAGAGGATTTATTCAGTGAGAGAATCTGTAAATTGCCTGAAAGATGCAGCAATACCAAAAATTAATACTATAATTTACATTGCCCGAGGTATGTTTAGTTAAAGAGTTTCAATTCAATCGGCCAATCTGCTTCGAAATATCTATTAAAAATAAGTATTTCGTTATTTTATTTTTTTTAACAGAAAAAATTGTAGAAACAGAATTTCCAAAAAATTTATTCTTTTCGCGGGGCACCCTTAACTTATTTTATGTACGGGATCTCTTTTAAGAAGTCGTAGTGAAGAACCCTAAATAAAACCAATAGCACTATAGCAGGTAGGGTTGCAATAGTACTATAGATTCTTATAAAAAGAACCTAATATAAGACTGTCCAAAAGAAAACATATGAAGGTAAAAAGGAAAGTTGAACACTCTTTTATGAGGAAATGAAAGGTGCTTCGAAATGTCTTGCTCTAACGAGATTCTCCCATCTAAAGTAACCACCCCAAGAAAATCTCATCCCAGAAAGCCTTGACTTGGCGGAATTCGGCAACCGATCCAGAGTTAGTGTAAAAATGGAGAGGTAAATATGTTGTGGCCAACAACCGAATTTATTTTACCACGAAAGTATACATACATCTCGAATATATCACATTTGTTTTCAAAAGCGAAAATTGAAGATACCGGACTTTTGATAAAACTGTCAAATATAATCAAAAAACATACAACAATTTCTTAAATTTCAGAAAACCGACAAGGTCAACTCTTGTTGAAAATTTAATCTTTAAATTTATTTGAATCTTTGAATTCTGATATTTTTTGAAAATGCTAAACTTTTCTACATCATTGCAAAAATTGAGGAAGCTCTCATGGAGGGTGCCACTTCTGGTCACAGATATCTAGGGAAACAGCTGGCGTGTGTGCAGTGTGTGCATTGCACACAGGAGGCTGCTTCCAAAAGGCGGTCAAAAACTTAGGTGATAAGATTAAAAATGAAATATTTAATATTATTGGTTCAAAAATAAGAGGGGTCCCATTTGAAACGATATTTTAAAACACGAATTATAAAAACGCGATACGGTACAAAACGCGATATGGTACAAAACGCGATACAATACAAAACGCGTTATTTTACAATTTAAAAATAGATAGGAGCGGGAGTATAGGATCGGCATCAGACGAGTCGCTGCGCTCCCGTTGCTTCGCAAGCACATTCTGTACCATATCGCGTTTTGTGCTATATGGCATTTTGAAATACCGCGTTTTAAAATATCGCGTTTTAAAATATCGTACCATATCGGGTCTTGTACCACATCGCGTTTTGTACCATATCGCGTTTTGAAATATCGTGTTTCGAACGGATCCCACGTAAGCCACACTGAACAACTTACTATTGTAATTCGCTTTGTTTTACTAGATACAAAAAAAAATAGATATTCGAGAGCCCTTTTTCAGTTAAGCCCTTAACTCAAAATAAAATTCTTAAGGTTTTTTACGATCTACCGAGACATTATTCCACCCGGCATCTTCACAGTTTCGATAATATAATGTTAATAAAAAATCACATAAATGACATTTGCCTGCGATTTCAAGAGAATGCTGAATATTCCGTCAATCCCCTGGATCCGGAGATTAGTTCAGAATTGATTCCATTGTTCTATCTGTTCTGTAGCATAATTTGTATCCGTCATTTAGTTTAATATTTATAAGTTTAAGTAGGGTTAAGAGATATGAGGTTTCTTACGAATTTTCCTCAACTTGAGTAAAATAAATGGATAATTATATTAACTAAAAAAAAAAATAACAGTTGGAGGCAATATTGCGAACACTTAGAAATTCTGAACTCTTAACTGTACAATCAATATTTAACTACTTTTAATTTGCAAGTACAGCAAAAAAAAGTTTCGTAGCCAGAAACCACTTTGACCAAAATTTCTGTTTTTGCCTGAAATGCGCCAGTATACCGGTTGATTTTTATTTGTGGCTGAAAGCCTCTACTAACGGTTTAACTTGGTCCAATGAGCGTTCTTGGTTAGTCATGCTGAACGTAAATGAGATGGTATGTGGTGTGTGGGCTTTCTTGCCAACTAAACTTTATATAGTATGCATTAGATGGAGATTTCACCAAACCATTGAATACACCGCCAGTGGAGAAAAGAAGAGATTACACATTATTAAACTGTCATATAGACAATTTTACCTACCTACTGTTACCCAAATTACCTTACCTCCGCTATTAACATTTCGTTGCCTTTTTTAAACTGGGTTTTCTCAAACCTATATTTTAACTATCCATAAATTTGGATTATCGACCCTTTCTCATGATATGGGATTTTGATTTTCAGGATCTTAAGTTTCGATGAATTGGTTTGCACTTTGTATCATAAGTTCTAGTTCAGTTTTTCAAAATATCTCGAAGAATAGGGCGAGGTTCGGTTTGAGATATCTGTGACCGTACGGCACACAACAATCTCATTAACAATACAAATATTCCAGCTAGTACGTATGTTGTTAGACGTGGAACATTACCCACTAAACTAATACCCACTATCATTCTCAAAACCAGGAGACCAACAAATCGAAATATAATTTAGTATTTGTTGATTAGTAAAATTAATGTGGGCGGCCTTTTATTGGCCAGGGCCACACAAACTTCAATTAATTTATATTAAAATTCAATATTGTGGGTACGGTTTTTTTCAAAATAAAGTTATAAATTATTTTGAAATTTATTTGTATTGTGTTGTTGTTGTATTGTTTGTTTTAGTTTCTATTGGGTGGAAATTAAAATTATAAATATTCGATTTTGAATCGAATTAAAAACAAATTTCCACAAAATGAAAAAAAAAATCAATATAAATTAAAATTTACACAAAAAATTTTATTGTTTTATTCTTAAATCTTTGCAAAACATAATTATTTTCTCAATTTCCAGATTGGAATGGGACCTTTGAAAATTTAAATATCTTTTGTTATGGTTGTATTAAATAAAATACACCTTTGGATTCAGACTAACCCTCTATGGTCTTTTTTTATTGTAGCAAAAACACTTATCTTCAGGAACATTGTATCCCACTTATATTCTACGTTATTTCATTTTATTAAAGTTGGCTGGAACCCAAGCTGCTTCTGTACTCCATGCCACTCCGAGCCCATGGTGCAAACCAACGATTCCATCGCCACACGCAAATGCACTCAGAGCTCTGGCAATATGCATAAGCTTGAATTGAGCTTACATTGAGAGATTAATAGTTAAGAAACCGGAACCAAGCAACCTCGAAAGCTGGACAACCACAAACAAAGTGAATGCTGCCATCAACATCTTCAATGCAGTTGCCACACAAGAAATCTTGAACAAACCCAACCCGTTGGAAATGAAGTTTAAAACGGTTGTGATCGGACAAAATAACGACCAAAACTCTTAGCTGTTTTTTTTTTAGATATAAAGCTTACTTTATAAACCTATGATTAAGTTCAAAGCACTTTACCACTAAGCTCAAGGGTGCTGCCGGTTCAGGACCAATGAATTCTAGAAGTGTGCCAGCTTTAGCTGAAGCATCGGTTATTTTATTTCCCTCCATGTCACAATGACCCGAAACCCACATAAGATAGAGCAAAGAAATCGAATAAAATGTTTACAGTCCTTGACCAGTATAGAAGTGGTCAAAGTATTCTGTAAAGAATTGAGCACAGATTTACTATCTGTACACAAAATAATATTTTCGTCTGAAATAGCGAAATTAGGGCATCAATCGTACGACGTGTAAGTGGTACCAGCTAGGATAGGAACACCGTGCAGTTTAGACCTAAACTCTCGTGATCGTAGATCATGTGAAGGGCAATTGGTACCAAAACCCGCACCAAATTCAGAGTGAGAGCCGATCAAACCAAGTTTATTCCACGCGCCTATGCACAGCAGTCGAAAGGCAGCGGAGCAAGCCTTTTGCAATAACGGAGTTTGATGTAACCACAGGCCACCAAACAAGAGAAGCGTAAGATAGCATGAGTAGAACCCAAGATTTGTAGATGAACATCAGCATATGGGAGCTAAGCCCCAAAATTAAGAAAAAGCTCTTCTACATTACCATAAATAGCAGTGGCTTTTTGAAGTTTGCTTTCAAGGTGAATTACCCAGGAAAGCTTACTGTCTAAAATCACACCAAGATGTGACCACATTTCTACAACTTGAGGAGAGAATTGCATTAGATCAGATAGTACATTAAAGTGTTTACCAGCAACCCAGACTACTAAGTCATCAGTATAGCTCTGAGCAGTAAAGCCAGATTGCTGCAGTTTAACAAATAATTCTTCAATAACTTACATACCACAAGAGAGGTGGGGGCGAGTGACATGATAAATTAGGCAGCACCAATTTCATCACACCAAAAAACATCATAAGGTTCTTGCACAAATTGAAAAAGAAATGAAGCGGGATAACATCGAAATTTATATTGCCTTAGTGAGGAAGTAATATGTAAACGACATTACAACAAGCACGGCAAACTATCTGATGTTTTACTCTCTGGTAGCCCCACACACATGAAACAACTAGTAAGAACAACTAACGGGCAGAAAATACTACTCGAATAAAAACATCGGTATGACATTCAAAAACACGAACTCGATTCTGCAAGAAACAATAATGTGGAAAAAAGACTCATCGATTACTTGTGTCCAGAAATCAGGAGGCAGCAAATTCCCATACAAAAAATATACACAAATACAATTTGGACAACCCAGATGGAAGAACCAATAACCAAATTGATCCACAAGAAATTCCTATCCTCCTTACAAGATGTCAGAGCAATGAGAGGAGCGAGTACACAGCGATGGCCAAATACTCGAGTAAGCAAAATTTAATCAAACCAAATCCGCAAATTAATCTGAGGAAATTCAACATTGAGAGATTGAAGAACACTGTGCGACAGACACCAAAGCTATCACCAAAGCATCTCATTCAAAGAAACGCTCCAATTCAATCTTCCAAGTAACGAAACCACCGCTATCTCAATCAGGAATTTGACCAAATAGCAGAACCGACCCTGTGCTTTTCTACCAGAACTACACAGAGAACCATAGATTTTTGGAGGTGGAGAGAGACATGGAGGAAAATTGAGGAACGCCGCCGCTAACTAAAGTTTTACAACTCGATCATGAAAATACTGCGGAAAACCGCAACAAATATGAAGATGTAACTGCCAACCAAATAAAGAAGATGACAGAAACGACCGCAGAAAATATACTGAAGGCATTTGTGACTCCAGAAACAGCAGCAACAAATAGAAACATTCTCAAACTTATCACCACACAATACAGGATTCTCTTCTGGGCAAATCTCACAGAAAACCAACAGCTAGAATAGATGGAAAGAGTTCTTCGAGGACAACGGAACAGATAGGGAACAAAATCAAGGATGTTAGTGACAAGTTCGTATATACCTTGGTTGTTTTATAGCGAAAACAGGCGGAACTTAAGAGGATATCAACCAACGAATCAACAAAGCAAGAAATACGATCAATATACTACACGAGATGTAGAATGCCGTCCGTCTTGTCCGGAACTATACAAGACTACGAATCACAAGAGGGTCACTATAGTGTTTCCGGCTCCATCTCCACTTTCTATAGAAGACACCATGTATTTGACAAATAAAATGCCTTAGACATCTAATAAAATGCTTTTGCCAAACACGATCACAAGCGGACCACTTCTGCAGCGGACCAGTGGAGATGGATTGGACACACACTAAATAAAAGGACCAATGAAATATAACATGAATGTCAGTGGAATGGAATCCGCAATGGGATAGTAGGAAAACCAGTAAAACAACCTGGAAACGAACGGTGCTAGTCGAAGCGAAAACAACTCGGTAAAACATGTTGAGAACTGACAGCAATAGCCGGGAAAAAAGTATGATGTTTCAGTAGTAGACGCCCTATCGGGAATAGGAGTGCCGTAATAGGATGGGTAGATAGTTTTAACTACTTAGGCATTATACTGGATAATAAGCTAAATTTTTAAGAACATGCTAGTTATTTTACAAAGAAGTTAGCAATGAAAGTAGGTGTATTAGCTAGGTATAAAAATTTGTTATCGGTAAAACCGAAAAAGGTAGTTTATAACACTATTGTAATGCCACATATCACCTATTGCAGTACTATACTTTTCATTGTAAATAAGCCTGATATAGAGAAAATGCAAGTTATCGTAAATAGAGCATTGAGGATTATCTTAAATAGAGATAGATATGCAAGAATCTGTGATATGTTGCTGGAGTTAGAGTTGTTAACAGTGGAAAATACGTTGTATATATGAACGTAATGACTTTTATTTTTAGGCTTGATAAAAATTTGTTACCACAATATTTATGTCAGTTGTTGTGTCAGAGACAGGATGTGCATTGTGCATAGTCATGATACTAGGCATAAGGATAAGTTTTATTTAGAGTTTAAAAGACAATCTAGAAGTAAAAAATCGATATTTGGCAAAGGTATATCGATGTATAATGAGTTATCGGAAAATATAAGAAATTGTAGAAGCATAAAGGATTTTAGGGCAGAACTGTTAAAAGAAATTTCATAATTATTAGGTAGATGATGTATATATATTGTACTGTAAACTGGAAAATTAGCTTAAGAGCTATTTGAAAAATAAAATAAATAAAATAAAATAAATAAAAATAAATAAAGGATAAAAATTAAAAAAAACAAAAGAGATGACACGACACCTCACTAGAAGTGGCCTTTTGCGACTTGAACAGAGACAGAAAGAGAATCCAGCTCGGCCACAGCAATGCGAGACCTAAGCATAAATCCAACACATTGAACGATGGTTTACTCGATGTCAAAATTTATGCAGGCCTCAATTATGGTAGAAAAAGATATATGTACTGTCAAGGCACCCAAAATATCCAGGAACGTGTCCACAAGAAACTCCTTAATACTAAGCGATATTTCGTGTGAAATGTACCTATCGGTGTTGGAAAATGAATATGATATCATTTGCATTACGGAAACATGGCTGACAAGCTCGCACAATTCTGCAGAGTACTTCTCTCTAGACTACTATGTCTTCAGACGCGATCGTTATACGGATCTTGAATCGACAGCGAGAAGTGGCGGAGTTCTGCTAGCTGTCTCGAAAGATATACGTGTGGATATTATTGACCTTGGGAGTAACGAGTTGGAGATTTTGGCTGTTAAACTTGCTTTTAACGGAAAGCTGGTGTTGATAGTTGCTCTTTATCATACGGATCCTTCGTTAATATATATGGTGAGATGTCTTTATTTTTCTCAAACCAACTAGCAGTTGCAGCTCCTGATTTTGATTCTGTGATGATTTTGGGAGATCTTAACTTACCGAAAATAAAATGGCTTACTGTTGATGATGAACTTCTGCCACTCAATGGTTGCCACTCGGACTAAGACAGATTAATAACATCGAGAACCAGCGCAGCAATATCCTCGATTTGGTGTTCATTCCAGTAGAAGTATACACGGCACAATCGTTGCTTGTAATGATCTCGGCGGTTCTTCAAGTATTTTTCACATTAATATTTGAAAATTGTGTTAATGTTAACGTAAATTTTAATTCTAGTGAGTCTTTCAACATTAAAAAGGGAAATTATAATGCTTTAAATGAGTTTCTGGACAATATTAATTGGGATCAATCAGTTTTATAAAATAATGAACTTAGCAATTGAACAATTTATTCCCCGTTCACCTGTAGTTTCGTCGATGCGCGAGCCATGGTTTAATAGTTGCCTCTCAGGATTAAAAAATCGGTATCTAAAGCTCATAAAAAATATAAATTAAACCCATCCGTCGAAAATTATGAAATATTTAGCGCTCTCAGATCTCAATTTAAAATATTAAATCGTTTCTTGAATAATTTATATATTGTCGAGATCGAATCGAATATTAGAAACACCCTAAAAGTTTCTGGAGTTATGTTGATTCGAAACGGAATTGTAGAGGTATACCCTCGCAAATATCTTTCAATTCTTTGACTGCCAGTGATCCACAAAGTATCACTGACATGTTTGCAGCATTTTTTGAAAATGTGTATGTCCCGTCTTCGAGCGGGAATGACGAAGTTGTTTTTAGTAATAATCCAAACATTCTATTTCAGTTTACTACAGATGACGTTCTGCACGCTCTGTTGAATGTAAATGTGAATATGAGTTGTGGCCCGGACAAAATTCACCCACTTGTGTTGAAAAAATGTGCTTCGGTCTTGGCTCAGCCGCTGACGGACATCTTCAATTTGAGTTTGAAGAGTGGAGTTTTTCCTTCAATTTGGAAATCCAGTTTCATTAAACCAATTTTCAAGAGTGGACGGAGAACGGATATCGAAAATTACCGCGGTATTTCTATCTTATCGGCTATTCCTAAATTATTTAAATCTATGTTCAAGGACCGCATCTTTTTCTTAACTAAAAATTCCATCTCAGTAAACCAGCATGGATTTTACTCAACTGTGACAAATCTTGCTTTTTGACGTTAGCATTAGAAGGTGGTGATGGTGTTGAGGTAGTGTTTACTTATTTTAGCAAAGCTTTCGATAAAATTGATCATGTTTTATTGGTAAAGAAACTGGCTCAAGAAGTGTGATGACCTTCCTTTAAAGTGGATCTTTTCATGTTTAACGAACAGAACTCAAAAAGTTTTTTTTAAATAATATTTTAGAGACATGAATGTTTTATCTGGCGTCCCACAAGGTAGCCACATTGGACCTCTATTATTTATTGCATTCATAGATGATGTGAAGCGGTGCTTCAAACATTGTAAGTTTCTGATTTACGCTGATGATGTAAAAATCTTTTGTAAGATTAGAAATGATCGCGATCTGCTAAATCTACAACAAGAATTAAAAGTTTTCTGAGACTGGTGTAGCTTGAGTAAGCTTTGCCTGAACGTTTCTAAATGTAAAGTTATGAACTTTTCTAGAAGACGTTATGGACGTTATGGACCTAATAATAGTTTATTCTTAAATGGCGTTATGATAGAGCGAGTTCATTCTTTTCTAGATTTAGGGGTTTTATTTTCACGAGGTTTATCGTTTAAGGACTATATTGACAGATGTATTAATAAGGCTAATTCAATGTTAGGGTTTTGATTCCGTTTCTCCAAAGATTTTCATGATCCATATACCTACTCTAAAAGTCCTCTTCGCTTCATTTGTTCGATCGCACTTGGAGTATGCATCAATTGTCTGGAATCCGTACTATAACAATTCCTTTAACCGTATAGAATCAATCAAGAAGCGATTTATGTTGTTTGCCTTAAGGCGACTTCCTCGCGAGGTAAACGCTTCTATGCCAAAGTTTGTTACTGAATATTGAATCATTGTTCGTCTGAAGACAAATTTCTTGCGCAATGTTTGTGCGCGACGTTATAATGGGCCGAATTGATTGTTTACATCTACTGTCCTTGTTTTCAATACGTGCCCCAGTGAGATCACTGAGACACTGAGGCTTAGTGATTGACGTACACTTCCATGGGTCTAATTTTGGTATGTCGGACCCGGTCTGTAATTCTAGCCGTGTATTTAATAATGTATCTACCGTGTTCGATTTTAATTTGTCCAGAGATGAATTTAAAAAATTCTAAAAAATTTCTTTACTCAAATTTGATTTAATTAATAAACCTAATTTTAAATACCAGATGTAAATTAATACTGTTGGTTAAATAAATAAATAATCCAAGCCAAAAAATCTAATTTTTGGATCAATTTGCGGTACTAAATAAGACTGCTAGATAAATTTGGATAATCTTATGGTAAAATTTTCTAAAGAAAAGTTTTCCATGAATTTCTGTAATGTAAAATATAATTCCTTGAATCAGAGTTCTTAAGAATCTGTGTAATGAAAATGGGGTTTATTTTCAGTTAGTAAATCATCGCCAATTTGCTTTGAAAATTTCATAGTGCTAAACATTTTCTTAGCTTTCGCCGCTTTTTACTCAACCAGTTAACATCTGGATGCCCTGAAAGCGCCGATTGTATTCACGTAAACTACTTATGATTATCATACGATTGCCGTTGGTTATTCGTTAAAATGAATTGCTTGGAAATTTCCATGGTAGTGTTGCGAAACGATTCGAAAAAGCGAACGGGAACCAACAAATATTTGATTTAACGATATCGTTGCAGTTCGTTATTAATTTATTTATATCACAATGATTTATGAGCTTGTTGTCCCACATAAAGTGACGCTTTTCGTACCAGCCTTAGAATGTAATCAACCAAGAAGTGAGGTGTTTGTTTTGCATACCGACTAAATTCTTTTTATGATAATAAAATTAAATATCAGTTTGTCATTTAAAAATTGTATTAATTTACAAATAGACCTTAAATTTACGGGTAAAATACATTTTACTTCTATAGGTAAACAAAAATGTTTCTAATCAATAAAAATACATCGAGATCGTCATGTTCTGTAGGTATTAAAATAAACTAGACTAGATATACATTACAAAATATCGTTCGAATGTGGATAGGTAAAGATATTAAATAAAAGGTATTGGATTTGAAAAAATGTTTTGTCGTTAAACAATAATTAAAATTAGAACTACTTTTAAAATAAAATGATTAGAAATAAAAATAACAGATAAATAAAACATCAGTCTCATTACAGTTTACATTTCTGAGATGATTTCTTCGGCTTCGTGGCGGCGAATTGGATCTCCTTTTAATAATGCTGTTATTAGACTGAAAATATAACAACAGTTTCAAATTCCATTTATGGTTATTACAGAACCGGGTCTTACCAATACAAATATATAAAAAATATAATCAAATAGAATCCAAGGTAGATCATACAATCCCTTAAATAAACTTTAATCTTATCGCGATTATAAATTTCGGTTGGCTCATATACACCACTATTACCGGGCGGCACCTTATACAATTCATAACCTAAATAGCCAACAAACGGAATATTTGCTAGAACTAGCCACCAGTGTCCTGTAAACAATAAAATAGCCACTAAAATTAAATGAAATCCAAATTTGGGTATCATCCAAAAATTTAATTTTGCACAGCACTGTTGGGCATTCAAGTAATCGCACTCGAAATCTGATAAAGTTATAACCTAAAATGAATTACGATAAAATAGTTTAAGGAAAATCTCAATTATTCCCGTTGATTAATGAATTTTATTGTGTTATTTTATTACAAAAAGGATACAAAATAAACAAGTAGAAATAGAATTGCACCCGAATTAAGTAATGCAAAACCAAATGTGAAAGAGTCCAGCATTATTGAAATTATGATAATTTAACTGTATTGAAATACTTTTAATTGAATAATTTGGTTTAAATTGATTGAAGTATTGTAAAAAAAATTCTTAACTATTCCGGTAGATTTTGACTTGACACAATAATATTTGACATTTGCTTTAAATATTTTTTATTTGGATGTGGTAGATGTTTCTTAGTGACATCTAGTGATGAACATCAAACATGTGGAACTTGTATTTAATAGTGTACAAGGGGTGAACACAAGAATAACTATACGACACAAATAACTTACAATTCTATAAGGGACATGAATTGAAAAAATTCTCCCAACATAGCAAAAGTTTCCAGGCGGCAGCACTAAACATTTTTAATAATACTGTTTTCTGTGGCACACAAATTTTGATCTATTTTTGATATTTTTTTGATTAAAATTGGATTTGTTAACATTTTTTGTCTTTTTCTTTTTGAAAATGGATGAAAAAAAAATCCAACAAATTTTTTGGATTTTTTTTTGTTCTATTTTCAAAAAAAAAGACAAAAAATGTAAACAAATCCATTTTGAATCAGAAAAAGATCAAAAATAGATCAAAATTTGTGTGCCACAGAAAACAGTTATTAAAAATGTTTAGTGCTGCCGCCTGGAAACTTTTGCGGTACTTGTTTTTAACGAAATCATGTTTGTCTGCAGGTTTACTATGGAATGTCCTTTATAGAATATTATAAGTTATTTGATACGACACATCCACAAAATCGCCATACAACAAATTATTTTCTATGGTATTTATTAACAATAAAATAAAATTAAATTAAATAGAATGAAGTAAGCAGCTGTCAAGTGAGTCAAATTTGGAGGGTAAAAAGCATATAAATCAACGGGTCGTATTTAGAATTTGTTCGATCGAAATTAAAAACTGCGCAAATTCAAAATTATTTTTACACATTAATTGGTTTTATTTTCGGTAAAAAATTGTACTTATAGTATTCCAAAATAAAAAGTATTTATGAAAAGAAAAGCACTAGAATATGTACGTAGTAATAA
Source organism: Nephrotoma appendiculata (assembly GCA_947310385.1). NCBI lineage: Eukaryota > Metazoa > Arthropoda > Insecta > Diptera > Tipulidae > Nephrotoma > Nephrotoma appendiculata. The sequence continues at coordinate 110,812,331 of OX371224.1, forward strand.
GAAAAATGCGACACTGTAATATAACACATGTATGCATATGTTTACAAAAAGATAACTCTCAACAGCAACCAAAAAAATGTGTAATAGTTTTTTCTGATTTCTAATTTAAAATATGGATAAATTTATCACAAATCATTTTGCTTTTAACAAAATTTACATTTTATTTCATATAAACACTTACTGATGGTAAGAAATTCCTTTCCGAAATTTTCGAGACGCATTTTGGTAGCACTTCACAAGACACTTCATTTCAATGTTCCAAGTTTTCAATGTTTATTAACAAACGATGCACTAATACACGATCCACTAACTGTTTTATAATATTTTATTTATTTTAATTAATAATATCAAGATTTTTTAAGAACACAAAATTTAGCGCGTCACTTTTTACAAAAACAAAAACTGGTTTAGTTGATGGTTTCTTTGGTATATGAGACCGCCATATGCATTTTTATATAACCGCATCTTGCTCAGGCTTGTGAAAGGTGATTGTATAACAGTAAAATTCAGCTGTACTATTTTCCTGTGCGATATGAAATCTATCGACATTTTATAGTATAAAAGCAAAACATAATGTTTCTATGCACTAGCCATCAAAAACTATGGCTATCTTATATTTATTTATTTACAGAAAGCAATATAATTCAAATCAAGCCATCGCTGGACTATTAGAGGCGTTAAGCTCTAGATGGTTTATTAAGACGGACGTTATTAAGACGGATGTAGGTTGGGTTAGGTTAGGTTAGAGTGGCTGTAATCGCACACTTAGGCCAATAGTAGCCCATTGTGATACCACATGATCCTATCTCCCCTTTACTCCCGCTGAAACCATCCAGAGCTACTTATGTAGCGTAAAATATCTCGCACTCTACAGCCCGCGAGTTCCGAAAGGCTGTCCATACCGTACACACCTAAATACTTATGCCTTCTGCATGATAGTGCTGGAGACGAGCATAGGAAGTGATCTAACGTCTCTTCCTCCTCTTCGTCCAAACAACTTCTACAAAAGTCATTCGTCTGTAGACAAAGCCTTCACGCATGTTTCCCAAAAAGGCAGTGTCCTGTCACTATCCCTACGACCAATCCTATCTCTCGTTTTCCCAGGGATACTGGTGCTTTGGAGCGCCACAGGTCCAGTTTTGGCCAAACCTATTATACTACCCTGCACGTGAGGGTGTTGGTCACCTCTCGTTTGCCAAGACGGTTGCCTTCTTACTGAGCGCCAATTTAAGCGCTGCTATAGGTCTCCCAGGCCTGCCTTTGACGTTGTGGAAAATTTGGTATTATGAAATATTTTCGACCTCGTTTTTTTTCGACGTTGTCGAAAACGTTGTGGTGTCGAGTACATAAAAGAAAAGTGTTAAGTGTTGAGAAATAAAAAAAGTTTGTTGTCGCATCCTGCCACACCTCGCACCCTGCCACATTTCGCCTACTTCGGCCTCTGCCCTTTTATAAAGGTGGACCTGGTACCATCCTGCATCTCTGCAGGACGAAGGGGATCCCTGATTTTCTCTCAGGATCCTCAGAAAAATGGAGTTTAGTGCATTATACACTACCCCTTCCACTTCTCTGACGTAGTGCTCCCATCTTCTTGACTTCTGTCTATGAAGGATAGCACCAACACGTGCTCCTTTAGGATCTCACTGAACAGCTTCAGTTTTTGATCCCTAGGAACACCCGACGTCTTGTCTGCTTGCACCTTGGTTCGCTTGCTGTCGCCCATTTCTAGCTCATCCTGGGACCTCCGTCTTTTAGACACAAGAGCTCTTTCAGAGCTATCACAGCCGACGGTTTTTTAGCCCATGCACAGATGCTCGTTGGTCCACTGTAAGCTGCCTTTCAGGGGTCACAGCCAGTTTTTCTAAAATTTTGAAAGCCGACCGTCTCTCCCTGTATCGACGCTTCACCGGAGGGATCTCCCTCAATCCCCCACTATTTTGTTTGGCGGTTACACTTCCACTTGGCTTCGATGCCAAGGTGTCGCTTAACCCTGCCCCTGATGAGGGAGCCCCACCTCCATGGTTAGAGTTACTCCCTTCTTCCGGTTTTTGAAGGATGCCGGCCCCTTTATTTTTGTTTTGGTTTTTGCTTTCTATGTTTCGCGCACGAGTAACGGAGAAATACAGGTCGACCTGCGCAGAGATCCGTATACGCAGGCAAGGCTACGTACAACTGGAGGTTGCTTGGTATCCAGAGGGCTCCGTTCACGACTGGGCCCCAGCCTAGTCGATCCTCAGCACGGGTCGCATAACACCTTAATCCAGCCCATTGGCACACCGAGTTCCACGGCCCCCAGCGCCCTCGCCCCTCTACATTCACCATCCATTTATTTGGATATCCCAACCCAATGGGATCCAATCCATTCAAGGGATGACCCGTTTATAGGGTTTCCTATTCATTCCTTGAGGGCCCGGGAGCGCAGAAAGCCGTGACGCCCAGTTCGCCGTGGTTAGTAGTCGATGGTTTTAGGGTGCCATCAGTTCGCCCTTCCTAGCTGGGTATCATAGGCACTCAGAATTTAGTAAACTGAGGTTAACCACTCCCCAGTTCCCTGAGACTCTCCTCCCAGCACAGCTGTGGTTGGGGGTGGCTTATTTACTTCACCGCTAACCTACCTATCGATAGGCCATCCACTATCCACCACCTGTGACACCCCCCCCCCCCCTTCCCCCAGCCCATCAAATTCAAATCACACAAATTGAGGAAGCTCCCAACCTATGTATGCAGCATAGCCTGTAAACCAACGTTTATTAATAGAAATAGACAAGAAGTAGTAGACATTGCACTTGTCTCAGATACCATTATGGATGGTTTAGTGAATTGGAAGATGTCGCAGTATCATTGCTTTTCTGATCATTGAAACCCCTTTGCTATAAAAAAAGGAGGAAATCCGACTTAGCTATTTTTAGAGCAATAGTCTAAGTAATTTACCCTAGTATCGGTCCCAAACTGCTCCTGATTCAACATAGGAGCTTGATCCTTGTGGACCAGCTCTCCTTTAATAAGACCATTTTATTTGTGTGTCCTCCTAGTAAACTTCTGTGTAAACCTAGCACACCATGTTGGTCGAAATAATTTCAAAACACCCGCAAGAGCCAAGGAAACTAAAGCTGCTAAGGACTGGGACTGCTACAAGGAAGTCTACAAAACATACAAATACGAATTAAGAAATTCTGAATCAAATGTCTGGATAGCCTTCACTTTAGCAAAATACGGGAGCCCCCTGAGACATCTACGCTGCGTAAAGTACTTCTCTAAGTCCCACCACCCCAAGCTTTCTCCAACGACAAAATGGTTCTTGAACCGTAACTAATGCAGACTCCTTCGAGGTTCTTCTGAACTCACTTCCCAGGTAGCGCCAAATCGGCACCACAAAGGCCTACGGACAACAGCGTCGTAAGCATTGTAAGATATGTTATAAGTAGGAGCAAAATCCTGTGGCTTATAAGTAGCCTTATAAATGGGTGATGGAATTATACCGGCAGATGCCCAACAATCGACTTAATTCGCCTTACCCTGGCTGGAAGTTTCCTTCAAGGGCAGCCTAGAACTCTGCCACATTCCTAGTAAATGGAGAGGTAAGACAGCTAGAAGCTCACATTAGGAGTCGATTGAGCCAAATAGGTTGTCGAAATCCCAACATGCATATTGCAAAGGATAAATCTGTGGAAAATGCGCTCCAGTCCATTATTGCTCCTATCGAGAAGTCCCTTGAACCTAAGGAGTAATCTATGCTAACTTTTCCGAATATAGAGGAGCACCACTTCAGACCAGAGTCAATCACGCAAGAGCTCTCTTCTATGTGCGTGGACGAGCCATTCCGAGGCTGGGTAGATCAAATCCTTAAAAGCAGCGATTATGTTGCAATTGGTGTCTTCGATAAATATCCTTGCCCCTTAAGAGAATCCATGCAAAGTGCCTTTGGCATTCTCTCCAATTCTGCTAACAGTTGCAGTTTAAATGTGAATCAACACAATACTGAGTTGGTAATCTAGGAAATACAAACTTCCTCCGATCAATCACTGATAAGGCGAAGTATCTTGGTCTCATCTGGACGGCCAACTATGCTGGAAACCTGACCTATGCTGGGGGTCTATTATGAAATTTTCGACGCGCGTATTTTTCTCGACAACGTCGAAAATCACTATTATGAATTTTTTTCGACGATGTTGAAAAATGAAATTAATTATTTTTTATGTGAAAATTAAAATTAATTATTTTTTATTAAATTTAAATTAATTAATTAATTTTTATTAATTAAAATTTTATAAGTTTAAATTATTAATTTATTTTTGCTAACAAAGTTTTCTTATTTCTCAACACTTAACACTTTTCTTTTATGAATTCGACACCACAAGAGCTGTCGTAAAATAGTCGACGTTATCTAAAAAAAAAGCGTCGAGTATTTCATAATACAAAAATTCGACAACGTCGAAAAAAAAACGCGGTCGAAAATTTCATAATAGATCCCCTGGACAACTCCATCTCCATGTAGAACTGTAACAATACACCCATCACCATCTTTTATCAGAGGTTTAGGACTAATATCCCCGCCAGAAAGGAGTGGTTGAGAGAAGCATTTCTAAATACTGAAGGTGATAATTTCTTCACTGCTGGTTCAAAGTTGGAAGGGAAGGTTGGGGAGGGGTTTTCTGTGAAGAATTAAATGTAAATTTTTCTTTTCATCTCCCGGACTGCTGCAACGTTTTTCAAGCGGAAGTAACGGCGATAAGGGAAGTTATTGACTTGTTGAGGTGTAATATAATATCTGCAAGGGATATCCGCTTTTTAACGTACAGTAATGGACATTAAGACGCTCAAATCATATTTCCTTACGTCGAACTTAGCCGAAGCAGAATTAGTTGTCCCTCATCTCTTAGCGAGATGGTTGATCAGTTCAATATCCATTTGATGTGGGTGCCCAGGCATTTCAATAATACGGAGAATGAAAAGGCGGATGAACTCGCTTGACAAAAGACAACCTGGCTCATTTCACCAAGCAGGGTGAATGTTTTTATACCACTCGGTACAGGCAAATTACTGCTTCAAGATGAACCTAGAACAACGAACGACAGACGGTCCAATAATACCTCAAGCATAATAACTAACTCATGATCTGGACAAAACTAGTCCTGTGAAGATCCGGGCAACTGGTGTCACGTGGCTCCTGTCGTAATTGCAAAGATGTGGAGGAAGAAACTGTTCTCCAATTGAGTTGCACCTGACCCCGTCTAACCTTTAGCGGACTGAAATTCCTGGAAGATCCCCTTTTGATGGACCACAGTTAAATCAACGCAAAGGTTATTCTACGCTAGGTTGAAAGCTCAAGACGGTCCGATGAGCAGGTGAGGAGAGAATGTGTCACGACTACGAACATGATTGTGTGCCAGTCCTTAAGGAAATAAAATAATTAAATAATTTTAAACAAGCACAGAAAGAGGAAATAATTTATTTAATTATAATATTAAATTTTTATTCGATAATTTGTAATTATATTTCATAAATTAAGTGTTTTTAATTAATAAAAGATTAATAATTTAATAAAAAGAATACATAAAAACAAATTAAACCACGCGTTTCGTTTAGAACAAAGTATTGATAAATTATTATTAATGATCGAAAAAACATATATTTTTTTATAAATCTAAAAGCACCGGTTTGGACTCCTTGGCACATTTAATTATTGAATGAATTAATTTAACAAAACCTGTATCTTTTGGTTTTTCTAGTCCGCGTAACAAACGATTTTTCATTACGGCTACAAATTCTCGATTACTCAATTGGCCATCCATATTTTCATCGAATATTGTGAATACAACATCAATAACATGGTCCGATAGGTCAACATGTGCTACTGTTTTGGCAACATGTTTTAATGTAATCTGATCGATTGATGCGCCGGCTATATGGTAGAACGTTAGGGCCGTATCAACATCGTTAATATTGTTGAGAAAATGAAAGAAATCGAGATAATCTTGGAGCGAAATACCTTTGCCGTGATCGCGGAATCTATGGAGTAAAAATATTTCCGGTATAGTAAAATATTTAGGTATAGATTAAAAAATGTAAAGACTTACCGTTTTTTAACACGTTTAAATTTCTTTGCCTTCTTCTTTTGTGGATAGCCGGCATACGCCAAAATTAATTCCGCAAAATCCGATTCAGATATATTACCATCATCATCCGGATTTTTACGAATAAATTCGAGTGTTAAAATTTCCTTTTGTAACTGTCGCTGGAAGTCCAAAAACTTCTCGATTGTCAATTTTTCATCCAAATTTTTTCCAAAAAAATATGTGACTAGCGCTGAATTGACACCTTTAAATGTATTACCCGTATTCGCGTGATCTCTATGCCGATTACCAATACTGGTTTGTTGTCGAATTAAAGTTGCAACCTTTTCAAATTCTTCGCAATCTACGTCACCATCACCATTCAAATCGAACATTCGGAAAGCAATTTCGAAATGGCGGCGGGAAGCTGAAAAAAATATACAATTTTACTGGTCGTATAAAGATATGCCATATTAAGAAAATTCATTTTATGTTCTATGAAAATCCAATCATAAATATAATTTTTATGCATCTCCCTAAAATGCGCATGACAAATCAATAGATTTGTAATTTTGAGTTACTTTTTCTCCTCCGCGGGCTCTACAGATCCGCAAATCCCTTTTTAATATACAAACCAAATAAATTATTAATAAAATCGTATAACGAAATAAAGAAAAATCTGTCAAGTTCTGAGTGAAGAACAAAGATAAATCCATAAATTATTACACGAACAACAAGGAAAAACAAATCCTAAAATCCGCGCGCCGTATGAGAGTTACAACAAAAATCAAACAAGTGGATATAATGGGCTGAGAGTGTTTTTCTATATATTACATAGAGAGCGGAGAGCTTTTCCTTTTTATAAATGCACACAGAATTTTCTTATCAATTTTACATTCTATATACATCTTTTACTTCATCTCTTCGCATACAGTAGTTGGAATTTTTATTTTTTAGTGTAGTCAAACATACATTTAGAAAAAGTTTTTTAATTTAATATTTTATAGAAATACAAAAAGAAAATCTTTTAAATATTCATTTACATCTATCTTATAGTATAAAATTCATATCAAAACCCCAGGCCTGGGAAAAATGAAAATTTTTATCGCACGAAAATGAAGATATTCAACAAGGTGGTGAAAGTTTTTTTTGTGTGTGATGGTGGTTGGTAGATTGTGATAATAATATAATGAGAAGAATATTATGTAAAGTGATAATGCTTTGGTGAAGGTGCATCCTAAAAACAAAAACATAAATTAAGATTTATTTTATTTGAGGGTTTTGTTTAAAAAATAATGTTTAATTTTTACATAAATAATAATTATAGAGAATTTTTTTATAAAGCTAAAATTCATAATAATGCTATCGTCAACAACAAGTACATCATCATTGAAGAACAACATAACTATAAAACCTACAACAATTACAACAAGTATTGTTGCTACAAATACAATAAAATGTTATTCAAAACGTCGAATTTATTCATTTTTAAAAATATTTTTAATAATAATTGTGTTTTGTTTATATTTCATCATATTGTTAAAAGCATCAATGGCATCGATGGAGGATGGTAAATATAAAATTCAGACAAAATTAGATCAAGCAAATAATTTACATCGTACAATTTACAATAATAAAGATCATTCTAATAATATTTATATAAATAATAATAATAATAATAACAATAATAGTAGAAAGTCTTCCTATCGTACCAATAATAATAGTAATAAGAACAAAATTACTACGAAATTAACAACGGTGAATCCAATTTATGAGTATTCAGAAGAATTGAATACGGCGGCAGAGAATGAATTTAACGAAAGGAAGCAGGTGCTATGGGATACCTGTATCAAACGTAAAATTGTTGGAAAATATCCACCGAATGCATGGGAATTTTTTATATCGCCTGGACATGGCATTACTTGGTGTAATGTATTTAAAGCGGCCAGCAGTACTTGGATGTATTATTTTAATATTTTAGGTAAAATAAATATTAAATAATTTTATTTTTAGAATCGTAAATTAATTATATAATTTTATATTTATAGGAGGTTATAATATAAAAATTTTACAAAGAACCAATAAATCACCATTAGAACTAGCTAGAAATCGTTTTCCACGACCAAATTTATCAGAACTATCAGACGCCTTATCAAATTCTATATCATTTCTAACTGTACGTGAACCATTTGAACGACTGTTATCAGCGTATAGAAACAAATTGGAGGGTAATCGACAAAAATATTATAAATTATTAGGAAAACAAATTGTACAAAAATTTAGGAAAAAATCAAATGATAAAAGAGTAAGTACTTTTCTATATCGATATATGTCACATAATGAGATTTTAATGATATTTCTATTCTATTATACACCGAACAGAATTTACCAGGACCAACCTTTAGAGAATTTTTATTATATTTAGTAAATCATCATAAAAATGGTGGACATTTTGATGAACACTGGTCACCGATATATACATTTTGCACACCATGTAGTATTAATTTCACTCTAGTTGCCAAAGTGGAAACATTTCAGCGTGATACCGAATATATTATACGACAAGCAGGTTTAGAAACATTACTATTAAATAAATTACCACGAAATAAAATTAAATCAATATCAAATCGTTCAACAAGTGACACAAAATCATTAATATCACAGTAAGTATATAGATACAATATTTGGTCAGACCACAAGGAAGGAATATATTATATAATTGTAATAAAATAAGTAATTTTTAATTAATTGTTTTTTTTTTTTTTTTTTTTTTTTTTTAATTAGTTATTTTTCACAAATCGATGAAAATCTACTGCGAGATGTTTTAAAAATTTACGAACTTGATTTTGCATTATTTGGCTACAACAGCACAAAATATTTTGAATATGTTCAGCCATCGCCACAAACCCTAGCACTTGCATTGACCACAGTACCAACTACAACGCCCATTCATCCTGTTTGTGAGTAAATAATCATTTTTTTCTATTCTTATGTTTAAATAAAAAAAATATTAATTAACAACAAAGAGCTTAATAATAAAATATTATTTTAATTTTTACAATACAAAAAACGTAATGTACGAGCTTTCATGCACTTATCAAAGCTTTGTTATCATTTAAAACAATTATAATAATTTTTAAGTGCCAAACAAGACATACATACATTTATAATATACCAACAACATTTTAATTTTTTAACTAAAGCATAATTATATTCTTTCTATTAATTAAATATTTATAGTGAGTATAATTAAATTAAATATCAAATTTTATGAGCACATTATATAATTATAAAATAAATAAATATGCACGCTTATATAAAATTAAATATGAATTACATAAAGTTTTATTTTTCAAAAAAAAAAAATTGTGATGAAAAATTTAATTTCATATACATTTTTTTTTATTTTAAATACAAAATATATAATAAATATATTTTCGAGACAATCTAAGTGATAAAAAAATTGAAATAAAAAATGTTTTAAAATAAAATAAAAAAACCGAAAAAATTATTTATTATACATTTATTTACGATATAAAATTTAACAAAAATAAAATTAATACTTTTTATTAATTTATTTATATGAAATAAAATAACAAAAAAAATACATAAAAATATTATTATAAAAAATATAAATATAAACCTACATATTTAAATATTTGATGTTTATTAACTGTGGTGTTGTCAACTATGTACCTTATTATAAATTATTATTTATGATTATTATATTATAATACATATTTTAAAAAAATATTATTGAATCATTGTATGTAATTTATTTAATACTAAATTTATTTATTTATTGATATTTAAAAAATAAATGTATTATCATGATATTATGACAGACTGAATAAATAAAAAAAAAATTAACTCAAAATTTAAAAAATATTAATTATGTTAATGGATTTTAATTTTAATTGAACATCAACTTAAATTTAATTTTCGTAAATGGTTTTTAGTTTCCTGGAACTGTAACGAACATTACGAGTATGCTAATAAGAGGGTTGGCTACGAAAACCTCAAAACAAACATCCAAATTCAAAATCCTTAAATATGAAAAACCTCAAATTAAAAATCCTCAAAACCAAAATCCTCACGGGAATATAGCATCGGATAATATCCGGTGGGTCGCTGCGCTCCCGTTGCTTCGCTCCCAAGTTAAAAATAAAAACTCTATTTATAGGAATTTAAAAATCGAAAGGAACGGGAAAATAGGATCGGACAATAACAGGCGCTGCGCTTCCGTCGCTACGCTCTTGTTAGAAAAAAAAAATTAGTTTATAGGAATTTAAAAATCGATAGAAGCGGGATTATACACTGCTCGTCAAAAAAACCCGGACACTACATTTTTTCAGTAAATATTCGTGTTAACGGTAACTTTTCGCATTATTCGCGTTATGGTTGTACGAAATAATATAATATGCGCCAAAAGGCATTAACGGACCAAGATTTCGTTTAATAAAAGTAACCACAGGATCAAAACATTTGAAATAACAAAATTACCGAAAAACGGATTTTGATATATCTTCATTTTTATTTAAATAAAAACCAACAATCAATTTAAGTGGTCGGTACTCTAGTATCGAGTATTTCCGCCACGAGCTCTGATCACATCTACCATTCTTTTTGGCATACTGTGCACAAGGTTTGAAACGTACTCCTGAGGTATCATTTCCCATTCTTCCTGCAGAGCTGATTGAAGATGATCCAAGGCTGGAACGACTTCCCTTTGCCTTAAACGACGCCCTAGCATATCCCACATGTGCTCAATGGGATTAAGGTCAGGGCTGCGAGCGGGCCAAACAATTCGATCAATTCCCACCTCATCCAAATAATTGTTGACCACGTTTGCGTTATCATGCATTAGTTTAAATTGCTGTCCAATAAATGGGGGTATGGAACCACAAATTCTTCTAGACATTCCACGATATACCTTTGGGCAGTTATAGAGCCGCCGCGAAGAAATACAAGGTCCGTACGGGCGTCTATAGAAATGCCTGCCCACACCATTAGAGAGCGGCCATGACAAGTCGACTACTGAACAAAAATCTGAATCATATTTTGGGTTTTTGTTTCTTGTGTCACCTGATATATAATTGCTCTTGAACCAGGAACCCAATTTCAATAATGCTGGATTTTCGAAATTGCGGCCTTTGCTCCTCATAATAAATTTAAATTTGTTCTTGAGGGACAAACACTTCAATATTCTAATTTGTAATCTTCTCAAATTTATATTCTGGTTGTTGCCGTACTCTTTTGTCAGACGTTTTTTTGGACACGTCTCCATATTATTTGTCCCAAATGGAAGAGACACTCTTTACATTTAGTTAATGAAAAGAACGATCTGGCAACCGAACAAATTGATTTCTCAAAGTAGTTAAATTATTTATGGTTCTAATATTATGTTCCTCTCAGCAACTAAACAATGTAGTTCGTTCTGGCCACCTATCTGACCATGGATACTGAACAGTAAATAAAATGTTCCATCCATTAGCCAACATTCAGCATGCAGATTGGTAGTAATAATGATAACCATCAATTACCAACTTATCGTTCCCCTTGTTCGATTTTATCACACTAATGCTATAGACACATTACTGGTTTCGTAACTATGGTTTCGAGTAAACCATGGTTTCGTTGTAATGTGTCACCCCTAACCATGGTTTGCAACTCGGTTTTAACGTAGTTACGGGATGAGATAAAATTTCTCATCCCGTAGCATTTTAGTGATGACAGCGCTAAATTGTTCAATTAGTGAATACCTAAAACTATAAATATGTCTTTAATACATGTAACCATTAACAAACATGTAATCATTTTTTTATATTCCAGCTGGTAAATCAAAATATAAAATTTGTGATTAAGTTTTCATATTATATGCTGATATTTATTTGCATAAATGTAATTGATACACAGTTTTTTATTTGGCATTTTTATTGATATTTATCACAAACGCAATCTCCGAATTATGGAATTTTAAGAAATATGACGAACTGTCAAATGAGATGAGAACTGTAGTGTGTCACCCATTCTCATCCTGCAAACCATAGTTTCATAATCCTAGTCACGAAACCAGATATGTGTCTATGGTATAACATCCATTTTTTCACTTATTAGAGTTTCTTATATATTTTCAAGAGCACAAAACATGTGAAAATGATAAACAAACGTAGCCTAATAGCAAATTCTTTCAAAGCAAAATTTTGATCTTGGCAATGCAATGCATTTCAATGACAATTCGATCAAATTTATTGCATTGTCAGTTTCGAAAGAATTTGCTGTAAGACGCCTATTTATTATAGTCCAAGCTATTGTAACGATTCGCAGGTAACTTCTTGCGGTATCGTTAACAGAAATTTATTTACTTAGAGGCAGTGGTTAGCGGCTATCACTGGCCGGCAAAAGCTCAGGGTATGGGGTGGGATTAATTACCACCGCGTAAGTAAAACTAGATTTACCGCTAGTAAGATTCGCTAAATATTGAACCCGAAACAGACGAAATACTAACCTCGATCAACCAAATTCACTACATGGGAGGATCATCCTCCTCCATATTTTTTTATTAATTTATCTCATTCTCCAAATCAAAATTGAACAAAAAAAAAAAATGTACAACCCAAAATTTCTATTTTTAAATTATCTTCATATATTCTCAACATTATTTTTTTAATTATCCAAATATAATTAACACGATACTTGTAATTCAGTACTACTATCAAAGAAAAATTCAATCAACTAATAAATTTTCTAATATGGGGGTTAGTAATGATTTAACTAAATTTATTTTACCTTTCTTACATATTATCGACATATTACCCCGAAACCGCAATGAAACAAAACAAACTGGCAATACGTTTTAATATTATAAGGAAAGTAAAACACTACTTTAATTTGAACTTAAATTCTAATTATTTACTTTGAATCAAGGTTAACTGAGATTTAATCGTAGTAACTTATTTTTTTTTTTGCTTTATTAATGGCCGTCTTGTCGCCATTGCCGTGGTATCCAATATCGACGAAATCCAAATAAATTAACTCGCTGTTTGTCGTTTTGTTTATCGAAGTACTTTGCAAAGTTTGAAGACACAATTGCGATTCTCTATCCGTATACCGTACGAGTTGGTTTTATACACAATCGAATTTAATGTTCACAGTGACCGTCGTACACTGCCATTCAACAAAAGTACCCGTTGATATTTTGATGTTATTTTAATGGACGCAACTGCATACTCGTAACATGCAATCGCCCGAAGGTTATATTAAGACTTAGCGGCAATACGCAGCAGGTACAACAGTTTTTTTTTTTCACAATATTTTTTTTTATTATGGTGGAAAATCTCGTCGTTTATTTATTTATATTATTATATTTATTAATCACGAACTATTTATTGTCATTTTATTTATTTATTCTAGTCATTTAATATTATCTTAACTTCTTTTAGCATATGGCGGATTAACCTCGCACTGCCATAATTAAGTTCTAGTCGTTTGAGGTTTTCCACTTATAATCACACGACCGTAACAAACACACTTTAATTGTACGGTCTATACGTAACTCACAGCACTTTGAATTTTGGAATGTTTGTTTATAAATTTATTGTTTTTATAAATTTTTTTAATTTTTTTATATTTTTTTTTTGTTGTATTGTACTTGGCTTAAATCTAATTACACTTTGATCTTATTTATTTGATAGTTTGTAACTATAATCTTAATACTACAACTTAACAATTTTAAAGTTTATAATGTTTTCATTTTGGTTTTCTTTTTATGTTATTTTTCCACAAAAATAAAAAAAAATCTCCCGAATGTAATTTAATTATTTTTAATTAAACGCGTCTCTTAGCCAAAAACACTTTTTATTTCAGCTTCTCTACGCATGCACGAGTCACAAAATTTTATTTTCTACTCTCCCTATTCGACGCAAAACACTTGCCTTTTATTCTAATTCCCCCTCCCCAAATCATATCGAAAAAAATCACGAACACAGAAACCCGTTATTGGACACAATATAATGAAAGAGAGGGAAGCAAAATTGCAAGTTGTATGGTTACATGAAGTATCTAAGGGTAGTATCATGATAGTATTAACCTCAACCCACAGTTACCAAGATTTTATTTACGAATTTAACATAATGTGTTTAAACTTGGAACGGACTTACGTTACAAATCGTGGGGACGACCTACCCCTGAGATGGTCTAAAGCCGGGCAAATGAATGGATGAGCGAGTGGACTTTTATTATGATTTTATATCTTTAACATGGTATACGCCTAACGACTTCCCGTTTTTATCGGCCAGCTCAAATGCCACGTTACCAATTGGTTTTATTATTTTTGCTTCGATGAATTTCGGAGCTAGTTTTGCAGCAATCTTTTGTGCCTTGTCACTTTGAACGAAGTTTCGAGCATATACGGTCTGTCCAATTTCGAATTTACGATCACGACTGCGGAGATTGTAAGTTCTTGAATGTCGGTTGTATGATTCCCGGAGGTTTTTAAGAGCTTTGGATTGAGCCAGTGAGAGTCTGTCAATATTTGATATGCAAATGTCTTTCCCCGAAAGTTCGTGTAGTTGGCGAAGTAAGGTATAATAGGAACCATGACCCACATAATGTTGGCCAAACATCAAATAATGAGGCGAAAACTGTGTGCTCTGATGAATAGTATTACGCAATGCGCAACTAATTTCATCGATATAGTGGTCCCAGTTTCGGTGTTCATCTTTAAGGTACAAACGTAGCGCCGCAATAATAGATCGATTGACTCGCTCTGAAGCGTTCGCCTGTGGTGAGTACTTTGGTGTGAGTATGTGTTTGATAGAGTACTTCTTCACAAAATCCTGGAAGAATTTTGAAATGAATTGCCTTCCATTATCACTGAAAATCACTTCGGGCACCGAAAATAAATTAAAAATTGTTTCCAGATACTTAATAACCTTTTTCGAAGTAGCATCTCTCATCGGCTCTAGTAGAATAAACCGCGAAAATTGATCAAGGACTATAAATAAGTAACTATTTCCGGAACTAGACCGCGGATATGGTCCTAAAAAATCAATAAAAATTTTCTGCCATGTACGATTTATTTCATAATAGGAACCCATGCGGGGGCGAGTTATGAAATTCGTGGCTTTAGAAGTTTTACATTCCACGCATGATTTAATAAAATTGAGTACGTCACGGCTCATGGATGGCCAGTAATAATACCTGCGCAAAACCTCAATGGTCTTATTAAAACCCATATGAGCTGCGTTTGGAGGACAATGAACTCCGATAATTAAGTCATTGGTTAGTTCGATTGGCACGTATAATTTCCAATCTGGAATATCCGTTTCAGCTTCGTAGGGAGTACTCATTGGATTGAAATAAATTTTTCCATTAGACACACATAAAGATTGTTTTAACTTTGGTTGGCTTGTAACAGTATTCATCAAAGTTGTATAGGCATTGCTTTTAAACGCGTCATCATCTAGATCGATAGAAGGAATTAATTTCTCCCACGACAGTTCAGTAACTAGCAACTCCTCTGCGGATTGCCTTGATAAAGCATCCGGCACTACGTTTTCACTACCTTTACGGTATTCGATAGTAAAATCGTAAGCTTGAAGCTTTAAGCTCCAGCGAGCTAGCCTACCCGATAAGTCACGCTGGTCCATTAGCCACTTAAGGCTAGCATGATCCGTTATAATTGTGAAGGGGAATCCCTCCACATATTGTCGAAATTTTTTTACGGACACAACAGCAGCGAAACATTCCAGTTCGGTTATCGAGTAACGTCGTTGAGCAGCGTTTAGTTTGGTCGAAACGTAGGCTATCGGACGTTCCAAACCTTCATCAGTTCTTTGGAATAAGACACCTCCGATTCCAGTGGTTGAGGCATCACATTGGATGTAAAAGTGTCGGGTGTAATCAGCGTTACATAATACTGGCGATGTAGCTAGCGATTCTTTCAATTTCTCGAACGCGTCAGTTGCGGATTGGTCCCACACAAATTTACGATTTTTCTTTAACAAGTTGGTAAGTCCGGCAGCTATATCCGAAAAATTTCGAATAAATCGCCGGTACCAACCTGCCATTCCCAGGAATCTTCGAACTTGTTTCACTGTTTTAGGGACCGGATAAGCTGTGATTGCGGAAACTTTATCGGGATCAGCTTTAACAATACCATCGCCAACGATATACCCTAAATAACGAATTTCCCGCAACACAAACTTGCTTTTTGCAATGTTTATCGTTAATTTGGCCTGTTTCAATAATCCTGCTACCCTAGTCAATAATTGCACGTGTTCATCGAAAGTTTCTGATGTTATTAACAAATCGTCCAGGTAGACGAAAACCTGATGATGCAATTGATGTGGAATGACACGATGCATTAAACGGCACATTGTTTGTGGCGCGTTGCAGAGCCCGAAAGGCATTACCGTGAAATGATACAACGGTCGACCGGGAACAGCAAAGGCTGTCTTATCCCGCGACCCCTCATCTAATGGTATTTGCCAAAAGGCGTCCTTCAAATCAAGACTTGAAATAAATCTTGTTTTGTCAAGACGCCCCAGCAACCAATCGATGAGGGGAAGGGGATAAGCATCCTTTACTGTGACCGCGTTCAATTTCCTTGCGTCAAGGCACAAACGGGCCCTGCCATTTGCCTTTCGGACCAGGGTAACAGGACTACTCCAAGAACTATGGCTCTCCTCAATTACTCGCAATGAAATCATCCTATCCAGTTCTTCATAAATTTCCTTTTCCTTTGCAGGTGACACGGCATAGTGTCTTTGTTTGATAGGCTTACTTGTTCCTACGTCAATGACATGGGAAATAAGGTCAGTTTTTCCTAGCCCTAGTGATTCAAAAGATGGAAACTCTTTTATTGCATTTTGCAGTTGAAGTTGCTGCTCATACGATAAGTTATGTTGTAGAGGATCATCTTTTGGAAGCACACGGTGTAATTCATTTATTGACACATTGTTCAATTTAGGTATATGCATTTTAATTCCGAACTTCTTCCAAAAGTCCATTCCAAGATACAGACTTTGGTTGAGGTTAGGCGAGAGATGTAATTTTAACATATGGGTTTGCCCTGCAAAAGTTATGGGAGTGGTTATATACCCTAGAATCGTTTCCGATGAACCATTTGCCGTTTTAATTTTTGATGGGTGGTGTTGAAATTTAAATTTGTGCGAAGATATAAATTTCTCACAACCTTTTCCTAGGACGGAAACGTTTGCTCCGGTGTCCACTAACCCAACGTAACATTGATCAAACAAACGAACTTCGGCATAAGGTCGACCGTCAATTTCGTCGGTCAACAAGCTACTTAGAATTAACAATTTCATGTGTCGACGGGTTCTCCAATAATTAATGGATCGCATAATGGACTTTTTTGATCGTTGCCTAGGAAAAGATTGTGCATGCTTATTCTTAAACGACATTATTTCGACTGAGGTGGAACCATGCGGTTCAGTTCTCGATCGGTATTCGATGCAGAATCGACTTGGAGAATGGGTTTTTGGTTGGTTGTGGACGTTTGTGCAACTTGTGAATTCGGGAACGGAGGGTGGCCACTCCTCGGTCCCCTCCACTCGTTTCCCCATTGATTTTGTTGTTGGCACCTCGCGCACTTTGATCTAAGAACTCCTGGTGCTCCACAACCATAACAATAATAAGGATGTTCTGGACCTCGCCGATTGCTTGTAAGAAGTTGTTTAGACTGTGTCATGTGATTGGATGAACGATTATGTTGCAGCTCAAGTAGTTCTCGCTCAAAGCGACCCGAGGGTTCTTCAGTATTTCGATTGGGATTTTGATGCTCGTAGTTTACTTCGGATATAACCCTGCTGCGATTAGTACACAGCATTTCGGGAACAAATCCGGTCCTTAACCAAAGGTCTTCATATGACACACATCTACGGACCATATCTTCAATATTTATAAACTGTTGATCCACCAGTTTGTCTTGGAGACCGGCTCTCATATTCCGGCGCATAATATTTATTAGCTGCGCATCGGTCAAGGGATCCTCGCATTGAAGCGCAATTTTTAATATATCGCTATAAAATTCATGGAATGACTCCCGCGGTTTCTGTTTACGCGCTTCGAGCACCCATCGTATCTCATCATCACTACGACGATCTTGAAAGCGCTTCCTCAGTGCATTTTTAAGTTCAGTCCAAGTAATATGAGGATTTCTTTCTATTAAAGTCCAGTAATAATCAGAGGCGTTATCTTTCAATAAATAATTAAGGTCAAAAACCATTTGGAAGGAAGGAATATGGTTATGTTCCGCTAAGTTATCTACTTTGAACAAGAACCGTTTAATGTTTTCCCCAGCAGAAGATCCGTCAAAGCGAATACTCCATTTAGCTGGAGATATTCCACGAAAAGTATTATTTACTGGGTCGGTCGACCGTCTTATGAAATGAGCGGGAGGTTCAATTCTGTTCGTACCTTGAGTCTGAGATGTAGATGTATTAGTTGTATTTTGCGTGTCGGCTGGTGCAGCGGGAGACGATACCGATGCTGGATGAACACGGATACCAAAATCCTCGCCTTCTTGATACACTCGCGCGTTGGTTGGAGTAGGCAACTCTGCCAAATTAGGAATGGGTAGTTGTTCTCTTTCTTGCGTATTATCTGGTTCTGCACCAGTACCTTTAACATTAAATTTGACATTATTGCTAGTCTCTTCCTCAGATGAATCGTTCGACCCGAGATCCTCAACTTGAACGTCTGTAAGTGCTTTAATTGAAACATCGGATGGTGCTGTGTCTTTTAAGGCACTATCAACTATGTCGATTAATTTAACGATTGTTGGTTGTAATTCTTTAACGTCAACTGCAACAACTTTCGAATAACTTAAACGTATTACACTTGATTGAATGTGTATCAAACGACTATATAACTGAAAAAGTTGCAAGTTTTTCTGAGGATTCTCAAGATTAAGAGCATCTTGTAACAGAGTGTGGTATATTTTAATTTTATTTTTAATTCGACTGACTTCTCTTTTGGGATTTTTCTTGGCGGCAGGGTGAGGTCGAACAGGAACAAGCACCTTGTGTTCAACTTCCTCTAAAAGTCTGGCCTTCAATTCCACTAGTAGTTCTACTGACTTCCCGGATAATTTTCGAACCTCACATTCGATTTGGAATTCATCGAATTGCAAATGCTCGACATCCATCATGATAAAGTAGACAAGACCCGAAATAGGAAGCAAAAATAATCACGTGGTCAAAAAAAAAACAGATAAACACCCAAAAAAAAATTCAATTTACCCAAAAGGAAACAACAACTATGTACTAATGAAAAAAAACCTAAATACCCAAAAAACAAAATTCTGTTTTAAAGAGAACAAATTAAATTCCCAATAGTTGAATAATTCGGAACACTAATGCAATTTTTCAGATGCTGGACAAAAGTATTTGAAGTTTTATGGCTTAAATTAAATCAGGATTTACTATTAAAGATCTATAATTGAAATAATACTAAGAATAATTGCTCGATTTGTTTATAAAAAAAAATATTAATTGAACGGCGATTTTACCTTTGACGAAAAATAACAGAAAACCAAAGATTGAACAAAATTTTTTTTTTTATATTTGAAAGTATTTTTCCAGTAGTAAACAATACTCGACGATATAATAATTTCAACATAAATAATGCAAAAATGAATCAATTTAGAAAAAAAAATTAATAATAATATTGAGATTTTACCATGAATAATTATTTACCCAACAAATTATTGCTTATTAATATGTATAGAATTCTATATCAATATAATATGTATAGAGGAGGATAACACAACAATGTAGTAATTTTATGCATCTGTAAATTGGAATGATCTTTTCGGTTAATATCGTCGTTGTCTGTTTCGTGTTAAAAAAAATTCAAGAGAAAAAGAAAATTGGAAAAAAAAATTAATTAGTGACGTATGCCCTGCAAGGTTCTAACAGATAATTCAACAGCTAATCTAACCAGATTTACTTGCGTTTTGCAGGACATGCTAACGGTTTGAAAAATCAAAAAAAAATCATATTTCACCTAACACTGAAATCAACACTATTAAAATGGAACTCTAATGCGGAACTATGAAAATTTTGATAAATCAAAAAAAATGATGTTTAATGATAAATAACTACCGTAATTAAAAGGGAATTAAACGAAAACTACCAATATAAAACTAACATTTGATTCGACTGGTAAACCAGGATGCAGATGCGCATATGGGAGGTTTCTGGAAAATACATATTATGAAATTAATAACAATTGTGAGGAAAAAAAAAATATATGACCACTATAACAACAACAATGGTCTTAGCTAAAACTTGTTTTTATAAGTTAACTAGCCGTTCCTAAGTCCTAATTGTTTGGGCGCCACTGTAACGATTCGCAGGTAACTTCTTGCGGTATCGTTAACAGAAATTTATTTACTTAGAGGCAGTGGTTAGCGGCTATCACTGGCCGGCAAAAGCTCAGGGTATGGGGTGGGATTAATTACCACCGCGTAAGTAAAACTAGATTTACCGCTAGTAAGATTCGCTAAATATTGAACCCGAAACAGACGAAATACTAACCTCGATCAACCAAATTCACTACATGGGAGGATCATCCTCCTCCATATTTTTTTATTAATTTATCTCATTCTCCAAATCAAAATTGAACAAAAAAAAAAAATGTACAACCCAAAATTTCTATTTTTAAATTATCTTCATATATTCTCAACATTATTTTTTTAATTATCCAAATATAATTAACACGATACTTGTAATTCAGTACTACTATCAAAGAAAAATTCAATCAACTAATAAATTTTCTAATATGGGGGTTAGTAATGATTTAACTAAATTTATTTTACCTTTCTTACATATTATCGACATATTACCCCGAAACCGCAATGAAACAAAACAAACTGGCAATACGTTTTAATATTATAAGGAAAGTAAAACACTACTTTAATTTGAACTTAAATTCTAATTATTTACTTTGAATCAAGGTTAACTGAGATTTAATCGTAGTAACTTATTTTTTTTTTTGCTTTATTAATGGCCGTCTTGTCGCCATTGCCGTGGTATCCAATATCGACGAAATCCAAATAAATTAACTCGCTGTTTGTCGTTTTGTTTATCGAAGTACTTTGCAAAGTTTGAAGACACAATTGCGATTCTCTATCCGTATACCGTACGAGTTGGTTTTATACACAATCGAATTTAATGTTCACAGTGACCGTCGTACACTGCCATTCAACAAAAGTACCCGTTGATATTTTGATGTTATTTTAATGGACGCAACTGCATACTCGTAACATGCAATCGCCCGAAGGTTATATTAAGACTTAGCGGCAATACGCAGCAGGTACAACAGTTTTTTTTTTTCACAATATTTTTTTTTATTATGGTGGAAAATCTCGTCGTTTATTTATTTATATTATTATATTTATTAATCACGAACTATTTATTGTCATTTTATTTATTTATTCTAGTCATTTAATATTATCTTAACTTCTTTTAGCATATGGCGGATTAACCTCGCACTGCCATAATTAAGTTCTAGTCGTTTGAGGTTTTCCACTTATAATCACACGACCGTAACAAACACACTTTAATTGTACGGTCTATACGTAACTCACAGCACTTTGAATTTTGGAATGTTTGTTTATAAATTTATTGTTTTTATAAATTTTTTTAATTTTTTTATATTTTTTTTTTGTTGTATTGTACTTGGCTTAAATCTAATTACACTTTGATCTTATTTATTTGATAGTTTGTAACTATAATCTTAATACTACAACTTAACAATTTTAAAGTTTATAATGTTTTCATTTTGGTTTTCTTTTTATGTTATTTTTCCACAAAAATAAAAAAAAATCTCCCGAATGTAATTTAATTATTTTTAATTAAACGCGTCTCTTAGCCAAAAACACTTTTTATTTCAGCTTCTCTACGCATGCACGAGTCACAAAATTTTATTTTCTACTCTCCCTATTCGACGCAAAACACTTGCCTTTTATTCTAATTCCCCCTCCCCAAATCATATCGAAAAAAATCACGAACACAGAAACCCGTTATTGGACACAATATAATGAAAGAGAGGGAAGCAAAATTGCAAGTTGTATGGTTACATGAAGTATCTAAGGGTAGTATCATGATAGTATTAACCTCAACCCACAGTTACCAAGATTTTATTTACGAATTTAACATAATGTGTTTAAACTTGGAACGGACTTACGTTACACTATGAATAATTAAAGGCTTACTTTAATTTATAACACTTAATAAACACATTTTATTAAACTCTTGTTTTTCTATTTCGCAAAAATTAGATTTTTGAATATTTTAATTAAAAAATTTTGTTCAAAAAGTTTAAAAAATCACTCGGTCGATTTCGACTTGTTAGGTCATCATCAGAAGCCTGCTCCTGATTTAATAAAATAATTCTTCACTTTTGTGGTTATGTTGACTCCGATACACAGTCATTAATTCGCTTAACTGTTTGGATATTGTATGAGATATCCGAACTTTGGTGTATCTTCAGCAATCCTTAATATGTTAGTGTTAGTATTCATCACGGTTTATATAATTCAATAACGCCAACAGCCCTCGTCGACTACACAATACTTTTTTGTGACATCCAGGTAAAAAATAAGCGAGTTTCAAATCCAGCGAAGTTTGACCAAAATCGTCTGAAAACTTCTTATATCATGTCTACTATGTTTGAATCGATGTGCATACTGTTGTCGTAGAGAATATGTGCATTGTTAATCTCCTAACATACCACTGACTGGCCGAACTTAGTTTTCTTGTGTTTCTAGTGGATTTCATCCACTTCTAACCAACTGTGACACTTGGAACAAATTATTACATTTTGCCGTTTCTGTAAACTTCGTAATCATAAAATGTGAACCACGGCGAAACATACAAAATCTACAAAACAAAATTATGAAATTTTCCATTTGGAATTATGCTTCTAAACACGTTTATGTATGATTTAGTTGTTAAGAAATGTATTTAAATACCGTAATTTATCAAATTTTAAAACACTGAATAAATATTAACCTTTTGCACTCCACTGACATTATACGGTGACATACTAAGTTTAACCACAAATCCACTGACACCTATATGGTGACAAGAATAACAAATAAACATATTTTTAGGGGATCTCCCACATATTATTTTTTAAATATTTTTTTGCAGTAAGTGACGCAGTTTTCTTCAGTTGGTATAAACAATTAATGAGAGAAGTTATTAAATATTTGTTTCCATAAATTTCAGGATTTTGAAAATATGTAATCACTACTTGAAGTAAATTAGATTATGAACTTCATAATGACGATTTTATTGATTTTGATGCTATAGCGGATTAAAATGAAGCTAATGATGATTCTAGTGACAGTGACATAGTAGTTCAACGGAAATGAAAGCTCAAAGTTGTGAGAGAGTGACACCGTTAATAACGAAAGTGATTCTGCTGAAGATTATGATGATAACTGGATGTATGTTACAGAAAACGAAAATGTTCTTGAAGGAATAAATTTCTCTGTGGCACCCAAAATAACCGGACCGGACCCAAGGCTACTCGAATGTTGTAGAACCACTACAATATTTTAAGTTATTTTTCACCAACCAACTAGTCGATGAGATTATAAATGAAACAACGAATTTCTACCGCGCCGAGTACCATATATATGCAGATCGATATTTCACGAGCATTCTTTTAGCCGAAGAGTTAACTAAACTGAAATGCCACTTGACTGGTACTATACAAATTAACAGAAAAGGTGTTCCGTCGTCTATAAAGAAACCAAAATTCAAAAAAACAACTATTGCTTATAAAAAGGATAAAAAAAATGGTCTTGGCTCGAAAGGATAAGAGGATTGTTATTCTATTGACTAGAGTTGTACCAGGTGGAAAAGAAATTATCGAAAGAAAGAGTCGAAAAATGAAAATTCCATTGACAGTCTTAAAATTTGTGAAACTTTTAGTGGACCAATGTGCAGGAAATTTTTCTCAAGAATGCAAGGTTAAAACCCCTTTTCAGTTTCGCATTTTCCTATATCCTTCACTGAATAGAAGGCGGATTTTAAGATTACATTTTGATGTGTTTTTAATTTTATAATATGGCAGGCAGATTATTTACGATTTTTCTGTTTCATTAAAAACCAATTTAAGTTCATATTAGCAATATCCACAGCGAATGGTTTTTTAAGAATTCGAAATCATAATAAGGGCCTTTGGTTTCTTTAATAACATCTGCAACATCAAAACTCGAAAGACTTGTAGTTTTTTTATTTCGTGCTGCATATGAATTAAGAAGCAGCCAAAAACATCTTAACCACTGTTTTAATATTTTTTTAACTCAGTTAAAAATATAACAAGTTAAAATTACGCTTTTTATTCTTAGGATTGGTTCTCAACTAGATCTTCAAATTATCGTCTTTAGTCACACTGGGGAATGCGCTCACTTCTTTTTTTATAAAAGGCTATATCATCGTTGTTGGTGTACTTGATGCTTTTTTATTTTAAATCTTGCGATCTAACGATTACCTAGCACCAGGTCGGGGGTGTAGATGATCGCACTCTGGTTTTGATGCTTTTGTTTAATCCACCGAAGCAGTGTGCTAGTTTACCTGCTCATCGGTGGATAGAACTATTTTGATTCACCTGGAACAAGCAACGTTACCCCCAATGATATGAAGGTCGTCGTTCTAAATATTTTCGATTGTAAGCGCGCAACTCTGAAGCTTATCCCTCAATTCCTTAGCTGTAAAGGTGGCAGACAAAGATAACAAAGAAGATAACAACTTAATTTCATCACCAACGTCAAACAACTATTATATGGGCTAGTATAAATTTGGGTGATCAAATGGGAGCATCAAAGAAGAAAATCGAAAAAAGAATCAAGACAAAACACATACCAAGCAGCCAGGGCGCACCTTACCAGGATTCAACGGGCTAACTATTTATTAACCTGAAACTGTAGAAACTCTAATATTCGTTTCTGTATAAATGACTAGTGGAACAAGAAATGAGACACCAGCAAACAACACAAATATCAACCATTGACAATCGTAGCAGGATGCGTATTGGAAAGTGGAACATCAAAACTATCTATAAAATAATGAAATACTAGGCCTCACTGAAGGTAGACAAGACACTCACGAGCATGGGGTAGTATATTAACAAGAGCTAAAGGAAAGAAAGCATTACACGAATGGAAATCAATAGGTAGCCGAATAATAACAGCCAGATTCCACTCAAAAATAAGAATAAGATTATTTAGCGATATGGTCCTACGGAAGAAACAGATAACACAACTAAAGATAAATTCTCCACACCGAAATGACATCAAAATTATGCAAAAAAAAAAAATGAACGCAAAAATTAGAATCGATAACACCGGCATGATGGCCATTATGGGTAAAAAGCACTTTAGATACAGCTAGAAATAAGAACGGAGAAAAAATCACTTCGCCATCATATCATAAATCATGGGCAGCAAGTTCCTACAGAAAAATATACATAAATACACCAGGAAGAACCTTCAAGAAATTTTAATCCTCCTGACAAAATGTCAGATCAAAAACAGGAGCAGATGTACACAGTGATCACCAGCTACTCATTGCAACATTCAAGGTAAAACCAGAAGCAGTGAAACGTACAAATTGGACGAAATTGAACATCAAGTGATTGAAAAATAGTACAAAATAAACATATTCACTGAAACGGTCCAACTCAATCTCCCAAATGACGAAATAGTGACCCTACAACTTCCATGAGAACACGGCAGAAAATTAAAAAAAATACGCAGATATAGCTAAACAAAGAAAATTGCAAGAAACTATTATAACTAAGAAGAAAATACCCTACAGATATTCTTGAGATTGTAGAGGCAACAGCAGCAAACAGAAACATGCACGCGTTACACCAATGTGTAAAAAGAGTTAACGGAAAATTTAGAAACTTATTACCACTAATTCTGGTCAAGTCATAGCCACAGAAAATTCATAGCTAAGTACAGGTAAACCTCGCTTAACGAACCCTCGCTTAACGAAACCTCGGATCTACGAATATCAATTTTTGATACAAAACCTCACTTAACGAATACATACCTCGGAATAACGAACAAAAAATTAACAAAAAAATAAAAAAACCGTCTCTTTTACATCATTTTTGTGGTAATGACAACGCAAGCCGATTTTGAAGGAGTGGATGAAAAAGGCATTCGAGATTTGTTAAATGACGAGCCCGCAGAATCACGTTCTGAATCATCAACAGAAGATGAAGAGCTACAAAAAAATATAAGCCGCCACACTCTGAATGAAATTTTTTCAAAAATGGATGAAACATATGAAATTATCAGAAATAATCATCCATATGAAAACAGAAGTAGCATAGTGATTCCCGCAATCCAAAAGAATATGTTGTGTTATAAACAAATGTTAGACGAGTTCGAGAAAAAAAAACAACTTACAATCGATAATTTTTTTTTAAAATAATTTAAGCATTATAGGCCCATACACGACACAATCATGCGTGATCGTGTGCAATACGGAAAAAAGAAATAGACAACTTTGGATGAAAGAATGGTATAAAAAACGTAGTGATATGGACAATTGAAATTCTAGCAACTGGAAAAACGTCGAAGGATCTTAAGTTCTTTATTAATTATTAATTTTGCCATATTTACTGTAATACGACACACACGAGTTAAAACATTAGACTGAGCAAATTACACATACACGACGCAGTTTTGCATGCAGAAAAAAGAAAATATCAAAAAATTTGAAAATCACACAATCAGCATGTGCAATCACTCAATCAATACCATACCACTGTCGATCAGCATGCACAATCATACGATTGCTACAAGTGTTTTCCTTTTTATGATATGCTTTGCATTTTTTATTTTGCGATTTTTATTACCTATTTATTTTATTCTAAATAAAACTGAATTTTTGTACTGAAAACTTTTCTTTTTATTAAATTTGCACTACGGCAACCAAACTAACAATTTCTCATATAAAACCATATAATTTGATACCTCGATTAACGAATCCTCGCTTAACGAAGCATTTCCAGGAACCGAACCCCTTCGTTAAGCGAGGTTTACCTGTAGATGGAAAGAATTCTTCGAAGATAACTGCAAAGACAACGAAGAAACTAGTGAGCTTACTGATAGCAACTATAACGAATCAATCAAACCCCACCCATGCAGTTAAAAGTACTATCCAGAAGCTGACAAATACCAAAGCGGTGCAATGAAATACGTAATAGAAAGTGGGCTTTACCACAACAATACCAGAGAAAGGAAACATTAGAGAATGTAAAAACTGGCGAGCAATCTCTATCCTCAAGCTTACAGATCACACCAAATCAATTCGCATCATAATCGAATAACCCGACAAATGGACCTCATAAATATACCTACTCTTCGTTGGCTTCGAACGCGTATTCGATTCTATCAACAGATGCTAAATCTGAAGGCACACTGAGAAATGAGCATTCCAAATAAAATACGCAAGAGATCAGGCAAGGATGAGTACTATCTATCTCCAATAATGTCCCTAGTAGACCAATAAATTGACTAAAAGATTTGGAGGCCTATTATGAAACTTTTACGGAATCAGATTTTCAGACCTATTTTTTATTATCAGAAAAATCTAAAATCGTAAATGTTTCATAATAAGCCTCCTAGTCTACGAAGCCGATATATGTCTGCAATTATGCGATACAGACAAACATGCAAGTAAAGGCCATGACACTGAACACAAACATTCACATACCAATATACATCAACCATGAAACCATCGAAGGTGTTTACAAGCATGCCTTAGTTTTACTGTAGCGAAAACAGGCGGAACAGATCGAAACATTATTAGTTAGAGCATCAACAAACTAAAAATACCTTTAATATGCTGTATAGGATCTGGAATGCACCCGTTCCGTCAAGAAACAGAAATCTACGAATGTTCCCATAATTTTAAATGTTTACTTCATCAATTATGCTACCTTTTAAATTTAGAACGGACGAATAAAATATTATTCTAAAAACTCTCCCGCCAGCGACTTACTTCTTATACGTCCAGAATCCACTGTCAAATGAGTAACTTGGTCGCTACTGAAAATTCTGACAAAACCATTCTATTTTTATTTGTATCGGAAACATAGCAGGTCTTCAAAGTTGATTGTTTGAGAAACTTGTGTTTAGAGTCTCCTATTTTCTAGGGCTAGTTTGTATTTAAATCGATTGAATCTGATAGAATAAAATATAAAAAATAATGCTAAAAACGAAATCTACATCAAAACATGTCACTACAAATAGCAAAATTTATTCAATTTTACTATTAATGATATTTTGTACCATTATTGTAGTAGAAGTGTCAATGTTGCTGGTGAGAAATAAGGTTTTCAAAAAATTTTATCGATCCGATAATTCAATTCATAATAAGTACCATATTGATTCCAAATACTATGTGCATAATCAGAATAAACCTACAGCACAAATAACCGAAAGATTATTTGAAGAAAGGAAGCAACTGCCACAGGAAACATGCAACAACGGTAAATTCATTAGAAAGTATAACCCAAATGTCCTGCAATTTATTGTATCCTCCCGATGCCATATTGCTTGGTGCATTACACCTATATTTAATTTTCTCAGCGGATCTTTTATGAAATATTTTAAGTAACTTCTCCTTTTTAAATATGTGTTGTTTAGCCAAATCCGAGACATTTTTCCGAAATGTGACAATCCCAACCGAAATTTTGGCACCAGAAAATAAATCGTCAAAATCTAAATGTGGGTTTACAAATGCGGGTCAGCCATTTGAAAGACGTATATCAGGGTATCGAAATACATTGGAAGAAAATCGGCAGAAAAATCATAAATTAAAAAACAATATTGTAAAAGAAATTAGGAAACAATCAAACATTACAAGTGTAAGTATTAATATATCAAATGTAATATTTTAATGGTACTGTACTTATTTATTCAGAACTTACCAAAATCAACCAAATTCGTACATATCGTACAAGATCGTACAGATTTTGATGAACTATGGATGGTCCCGATATACACAAAGCGTACACCATGTAATATTAATTTTAATATATCCACCGAAGCGGAAAGCTTTAGGCGGGAGGCTGAATATAATATAAGACTAGAAAAAATGAGAGATGAGAGGCCAGGAAATAGTATTAATGTTACAAAAATTTTAAAATCGTGGTAAGTATTTTACATATGCGTTAGAGGAATTTTATAGTTAAATATGTAGTAATTATTTTACATCTCAACAGCTATTTTTCACCAACTGTTCAAAACCTATTACAAGATGTTTTACAAACCTATGAACTTGATTTTGCATTCGTCAGCTATAAAAGCACGAACTATTTTGAATATTTTCAAATGAATGGCCAATTACACAGTCCGTGCAAGGAACCCGGTTGGAAATAAATTGTAATTAAATAATGCCTATTATGTGATGTAGTACATTTACAAATATAATTATTAATTATTTTTCCTTTTTAAAATAAACAACCCCTCTAATATGTGTCCCCTAATAGTGCCCCCTTTTAATGAATCGTAAATCGAATGATAGTGTCCGAAAATCGTACAAAACTTAAAATTTACCGAATATGTAGTTGTAACGGTCATTGAAGTTAGTAATTTAGTGGGAAAATGTTGCCACACCCCTAGGAATATGGATTTAAATAAGATGATAATTGCTGTGTTTTTTTATTAGCGCCCGATAGCTGTATCCGGAGCAGCCAATTTTCTATGTGAAAACTTACATTTAGCGCGCTATTATTGCATTTAATTAATTTATTTAACTCTAAACTAAGATTTTTCATTCAACTTTTTAATTAAAAATCAATAAAAAAATATCTTGGCTCACTTATTTATCGGGAGCCGCTATCGGGAGCGCTATCCATTTCAATGGGAAATTTTGAAAAGGCTTTTATTTTGTAAACCCCTGAAACCATTAGAAACTAATACCGGGTTTCCATCGTCATAGTATACAAGTATAATAGTATTATAATATTAAAGTATTACGATGGAAAACCAAAGTTGATAGTATAATAGTTTATTAAAATATTTCAGTATACTAGCTATCAAAATATAATACGTAGCAAATATTATTTTTAACGTTATAAATTTAACAGTGTAAAACTAAATTTAATTTTCGTAGCTTATCCATTACCATTTTTAATATTTTCTCGCCGCAATGAGAAATAATTTGTTGGCTGATTATCGTTATATATTATTCTTATATAGTATGTGTCAAATAAATTAATAATATCCTTTTTATCAAATGATCAATTCGAGCAGGCTTAATCCAAACCGTACGATGGAAAACCAGCTAGGCTTGATAGTATAATAGTATTATACTATTATTCTATTATACTATCGACGATGGAAACCTGGTATAAATCTTACAATAAAAATTTAAAACGCAGCAAAATGAATTCTTGTTTATAACGTCATGTCAAAATAAATGCCAATTAATATATTTCAGGTGATAAATGTTTGTTTTATTGATGAATTTAGTTTTAATTTTTATAGTACAGCGACACCAGTGAATAATAGCTGCAGTTTCAATAGAAAATTGCCATTTGGCTCCGGATAGTGCTCCAATATTAAAACACAGCAAATATAAGATGATAATAATTTGGATCAGACTGCAATCATTCTGCAATTGTTATGACTAAAATTAAAATATTTTTTTATTTTATTCATAAATTCTCATTATGCCATTAAAATTTAACAGTATAATATTGCCCGTAGTTTGTTTTAAACATAAAACTTTAACATTATGTCACAAAACTTTCAAAATTGCAAATATGAATTCAAAATTGCAAATATTTGGTCTAGTCTTTTTGATTTCGAAAATGCAGTGTGCATTTTGGTTAGGTTCCATTATTTATATTTTTTACTTTTACTGGTGTGATACATCATAATTTGACATTAATAATCCGTTCACATGCGACCTGATATAAACAAAAAGTAGCCTATAAATTATTTAAGACAAATAAAAAATTTTATTTATCCGAGGATCTCCAAAATTATGAAAAAAGCGGAATTCTGAAGTTTCACTCCGAACCAACCGAATCTGTCTATGCTGTAAAGAGGTCATAAACATTATGGTGTTAGTCTACTTGGCACCCCAGAAACACAGCACTTTTTGAAAACCACTTTGTCGGACTTCGGCGAGTAAATCTGCAAAAATCTCGGTCAAAATTTTTCATGTACGAGTAATATCTAGGTACTATATTTTATCTTACTATGTAAAAGAAAGTAAAAGATGGGGAACTTTTAAAAAAGGAGTAGTCCTAAAAATAGTATTGAAGTGGTTTATTAGCTGTTACTACTAACATTATTTCTTGACTTATTTATTGTATTTGGCTCTGTTTCATTTGTGCGTGTCTAATTTGGATCTCACTTTCGTCATGGTGAGAAGAATGAACCGAATTTTTATTGGAAACAATATGACGTAGGTTTGTAAAATTTGGTGTCATGGCGAATGTTTCCCTGCTTCGCATGATGAAATTGGACGTTTAATAGCAATGCCAAGAGTGTTATATAAAAAAAGCAATATCAATTGAAATTAATGCAGAGTAATATTACTGCTCAATATAAGGATGATCGTTATGCAATCGAAGTGGTTATGAATAAAATCTGGGCGAAGGAATGGCCTGATATTGTTATATACCTAGATAGGAAATTCGAGGAGGTTGTCAATGAGAAAACTATTAAGATTAAGGAATTATGAGAGAATTTCATTTTTTAAAGTTAAAATTCAAAGGTGCATAAGGAATGGCGAAAGAACAACCTAATTTTTCAGGGACTACTCGCAGTAATGTTAATACCTCCCACTTGTGATTTTGTTATTAAAATTGCAAGTTACCTAGGAATGTCCAGCAGTGACAAAGAACGCGAAGCGAGACTAGTAAAGTTTGTAGACCCTGAGTTGGATGCGTTATTGGACAAAGATTTATGCCAAACTCATAAGGAGCTCGCTGAAACTTTGGGGTGGTCTCAAAACCATGGGTATGGTGTAAAAACAAGGAAATTGGGTTCCGTATGAACTCAAGCCAAAAGACGTCAAAAGCCATTTTTCGTGTGCGAACAACTGCTCCAAAGACCAAATCGGAAGAGTTTCTTGCATCGAATCGTGACAAGGGACAAAAAGTGGATCCACTACGACAACCCAAAGCACACAAAATTGCGAGATAAGCCTAATGATCATGCATCAACTTCAACCGTCAAACCGAATATTCAAGGCAAGAAGCTAATGCTGTGCATCTGGTGGGATCAGTTCGGAGTGATCTACTATGAACTACTCCAGCCTAACGAAAACATCACTGGAGAACGTTATCAACAACAAATGATGCAATTAAGCCGAGCATTAAAGCTAAAATACCCACAATATGCCAAAAGACATGACAAAGTGATCTTTCAGTACGAAAACACTCGAACACATGTTGCAAGAATCGTCAAGGAAACTTTGAAGGCGCTTCAATGAGATATCCTACCCCACAAGATGGGACAAAGTCGTAGTACATCGACTAATCTGGTTGAATTCATCAGTAAAATAATTAACGATAAAGAAAAACATCATCAAGCTGATGTAGCGTGCAAGGATACGTTTATAGATGCATGAATTACAAATATGCAAGGACATTTCGAAACCATGAATTTAGCACTAGAACACCATTCCACAAACTATGGAGAAAGCAACCCGATTAATATATTGTCAAAATCATTCAACATCATCGATGACCTATTTGGCTTTAATTTATGAAAGGACAACAACAAAAATATCCTGAAGAATTTTACAAAGTTCTCAAAATTCAAAGTTTCAAATTTTTAAATGTTAAAGCAAAATTTTGATTTTTATATTTGTTTTAATTTTTGTTTTGAACTGAATATTCTCTTTTAAATTTGGAATCATACAAGTCAACATCATCAATCAAGTAGAGTAAATTTCCAAAAATGTTCAAATTACAACACTTCCAAGAATGCAAGAACAAGCCCACAAATTTTTGGATAGCGCATTTATGGGGCCTTGCTATATCTGCAGTGGTGTGCAATATAATAGGTAATTAAACGAATATTTTTTGTTACTCTCAACTAATGTAACATTTGAAATTTACCTTAATAAGCGTTATTTATTTGAAACATCTAATTTGGCAACTAAGCGGACCATTGAATAGCGCTAATATTGTTTTCCGGGAACCAATCGCTTACCGTCTTCGCCATGTGTTTGGGATCATTATCACAGAATATATACGAATATTTGACCTACTACATGAAAATAGGAGTCGTAAAAATACTCTAGATAGGTAATAGATAGATAGCGCTAGTAGTTTTCAAAAAATTAAAATCGTTTATAAAATCTTCGCAGTGTACAACTAAAATTTCCTCTCATTTGGCTTTCCCAATTTCAAATGTCATTTTGACTTTGACTGCATCAGCAGTATTGCTGGTATTAGTAAAATTAAAACATTGCTATAGATTTACTGTTATTTAGTTACTGTTTGTGACAAATGATGACACAAATAATTTGACAGATAGTCGAAGAGAAAGAATTATTTTTACACAAACAAAAAGTTTTGATGTTTACAACTTGATTTTTTTTTAAATTAGTACCATCTATTGGCGTACGTAGGAACTACTTTAGGGGTATTGTCAAAAAAACTATGGTTTCCAACTGTCGTTGCTGTAGTATATTCTGTGTCGTTATGCTGTCGACTCATCCCGCGAAGGGACCTACCAGCAAAAGAGAAGTATCGTGCTGCGTAGAATATATTAAAGAAATGCTTCTGCAACGTTGTTCTTTCAATCCAAAGCAATGTATTTTCTACGACGTAATGAAGTAGTAACGTGCGAACTTATGTATATATTCAGATTTACCTATTAATTCACACACGACTGCATGGAGAGATACAATATTTATACGCAAAACACACAGTGTCATTTACTATATTGAGAGGCATTATTATAACTACAAGCCTCCAATAAAATTTGATAAGTGGCCGAAACTTAATAATATATTCATGCGAAAACAAAACGATACTTACTTGAGAGGACAGTCAATAAGAAAATGTAATCCGAAAACGTAATCAATCCGTATGATCCAAGTTTAAAGAAAATACTATTTTGTTCCAACTGCAAATCCAATCTAGAAGTGACAGTCTATTTTCAAAAATATAAAAAGAAAAAGGCATAATTAATGACGTAGAAAAATTAAAATTTTCCAAAAATTAGTTATTCCTAATAAAGTATTATGATACACAATAGAGAAGCTTATAATTTTTCCGACATGCAAAGTAGCAAGCAAATTTATTGAATATGACTAATTTAATAAACTAGGTAATAAAACGTGTCAAAAAGTGAAACTAAACTAATTAAAAATTTCTTTATTCATCATTATTTTTTAATTTTCTTAATAAATAAAAAATTTAATTAAGAGTTTTAACTATGCATGTAGTAACGATATTTTTCCACATTTAATAATTTAAATATATCGTCTTTTTATTAAATTAAATCGTCGTATCGTTTAACTTCCATTAAAAACAGCTGCAAAACATGAGTATGTAAGGGTAAACTAAATAACTCGTTTAAATTATATAAATTTGCTGTTATATTATATTATGGATAAGTTATTCAACCCCGAGAGGAACATAAACGTTCAGGACATCGTTTTTTACATAACAAAAAATTTAAAAATATTGACGTCGATTTTTGTACACACAAATAAGGTATACAGAAGGAGTTGATACTCCGATTGTGCTTTAAAAAACAGAGTAAAATGCAGCAAGCCAAATAATGGTCCTAGATCATTATTTTGAATCTATATATCAAAGCATTTTTTATACAGTCCGATGTGCAATTTTATCTAATTGTTTGTCTAATCAAACTCAAGCTATTAGTTTAGTAACAAAAATTTAAGTTTTAGAATTAAAAAATGGGTAAAAAATCTTTTTTAGTTAATAAAATACCTCATCAATACTCTGAAAATATAGAAGAAGTGATTTGTGTTAGAGAAAACAGAAAGAATTTTTTGTTAATTTTTTTTTAAAATGAATGCATTTATTTTTTGTTTTACGAAAAATAAATAATTAATTTTAATAAAATATTATATGTCTTTCAAAAATCAAGACAAAATTCAAAATATACTTTAAAACAACTCAAACCCAAAATCCAAAAACATATTATAATGAAATTCTTTGTTTAGAATAATTTATATTTACAGAAAAATTAAAATGTTTTATTTAATATTAAAAATAACTTTTAAATATTACTTGTTGAAAATAAATATTTAAAAAAAAAATAATTAAAATATAACCTCATTCAATTTGTGCTTGATTGATTCGGGGGTAGGTAAACAAAATGGACTACTATTGTGAAGGAATAATTTTATGGTGAACCGCTAAATCAACCAGACACATTTTGCCAACAATCAATGTTTAATGTTCACAACACAATTAATAATTTTAGAATTGATTTTAATTTTTTCATTTAGAATACAAATATTACCCCTTACCTTTGGATCGTAGCGCCTAAATTGATCCAACCCAAGTCCTATAAACAAATACAAAAATTATTAATATACAGAATTATTTTAGAATTTTATTATTATATAATGGAACTAATTAATATAAACTTTATTAATAAAATTAG
The DNA here is from genome assembly GCA_947310385.1 of Nephrotoma appendiculata. Lineage (NCBI taxonomy): Eukaryota > Metazoa > Arthropoda > Insecta > Diptera > Tipulidae > Nephrotoma > Nephrotoma appendiculata. The sequence continues at coordinate 110,848,058 of OX371224.1, forward strand.
ATGATTAGTATTTCGATCTACAAATAAAGCAAATAAATAAAAAACTTGGCACAATAAACAAATTGGAATAGGGTAATTATTTTAACCTTCTGGTTGTTTAACTCCAGGCGTAATACTAGTTAAAAAATCCTTGGGTGTCATATAAACTTCATACTCTCCACTATGACCAGGTACTTGGATAGTTGCAAAATATCGAAATACTTTATCGGGTGTTGAAAAGTGTCGAATACGATTTTCATATTCAATTATCTGTAGGATTACACACATATAAATTTTGTTTTATATATTAAATCTAACTAAACATTAGTACAGAAAAATTATAAAATAATTAAAAACCAAAAACTCCCAATAATTATAACATGGACTAAAACACAACACACCATCAAATATTTTATATTACGAATCCAATTAGTGTTTCTATAGTAGTGTTAATAAATCAGTACACCATGCTTATTTACTATAAACTATATTTATTTTACCGTCAGGTTGCTTTAAACCAGGTGTAATGGCCCGCAGAAAATCATCTGGGGTCATATAAACTTCTGATGAATCGCCAAATTGAATTTTTATTGTTGCAAAATAACGAAAAATTTTATCTGGCGTAGAATATGAACGCATACGATTTTCGTATTCCATAATCTAAGATATATAGAAACTTGTTTTATATGTTGATATTAAAAAAAAGGTTTTGATTTGAATTCTAAAAATCAGGACATCGGACAAGAGATTTACGAAGAAATATAAACGCGACAAAATTTCTTTTGAGGAATTTTTGTCAAGAAGACGATACCTGACAATAACAACGTAACAAAGACATTTGAGTCGGAAATCTCCACTCGTACACGTACCCATTATCTTCACATCAAAATCGATTTAAACTTCTTTTCAAAATATAAATTCCCTGTCTGGTTTCACATATTCCATCATCACAGGGAGACAATTTTCGTCTACAGTAGCCTAAAATAAATACACCTAAAATAAATAAGCACTTGACACCGTTCCAGAGTGCAATTTCAAAGACGTCAATCTCTATGGATTTTTGGTAAACCTTACCCTCACAAATACAAGCAGTTACAAAGATTTTCGAAAAGTGTCGCAAATTAACTTAGTCTCGATTTTCATAAAACACCCATTTTCAATTTTAGAAACAACTTTTAACATTCTAAATCGAAAAGGCACGTCGAATTATTTCCAAAGAATAGTTTGTTTTAAATTTTAAATAACAATTATTTTATAAGAAGATAGGCCTACAAGATCTACCAAAAGCCACGAAGATTGTTGCCTTTAGGAAATGTGCGATGAGCATGATAAAATAGAAGAATGAATGATGGAAGGATGTATAAGAGCGAAACTTTCTAATTATCCGAGTCAAATAAATTTGGCAACCAGTTACAGAATTGGAGGTATGTAGTAGAGAAATTTGAGATGCTTGACTATTCCATGACTGGACATGGGTTGGGTTACACACTAACAATATGTAATTTGTGAAATTGAAGGTAGCTACATAAAGCTACATTCCAGACATTTCAGTTCAGTGATTGCTAGGTGGTAAACCAATCGTATGCGAAACGATATTTTATTTGCATGTGTGTTCAATTTAGAAGAAAAATTTTGCGATTACAAATTTACTTTCATCGAAAACTGAGTCAGTTATGTGTCGGACTTAGTGCCGTCAAAATGCAGCCGAAATTAAGTGGATCACAGTTAGCAGTTAGTATCGTAATACCAGGCCTGTAAAGCAATTAAATCGATTCCATAAATTACCTAAAAATATGGAAAGTAAGCCTATTTCTATTTTAGGCCAAATTGTTTTTTGTCTTGGAACCGCGGTCTAAATATTGCATTATTGATTGGTACCTTCAAAATTAAAAGGATATAAGGATTAACATAATTCTGGCAACAGAAAACTCCTAATTCTAATTAAAGATATTATATAACGCTCTCGCTAATTTTTGAATTTTTAAATAGGCCAATCTAATTAGTAACTTATCTACATACAACGCTTCAAGTAAAGATTTGCAGCTCAAATATGCAAATAAGTTAGAAATTTCATGAAAAATGATGATCAATACAATAACGAGATTTCTCATAGGATAAGAGAAAAGAAGGAAAAATAGAAATGATTCGACCCCAATATTAACTAGAAATACAGAAGTGAACACAACAATATATATTTAGGTTGAATTTTTTTTATTTAGTTCTAACTTCTTTTAAGGCATGTATTATCAACTATAGTACAGTCAAGCCTCCATTTAACGGACCCTCTCCTTAACGAATCCCTCCCTTAAAAGAACACTGTCTAAAGTCCCTTTAAAAACTAACAATTAACCATGCATATTAACCTCTACATAACGAACCCCGTCACAACCGGACTTTAAATTGTATGCTAAATTGGTCTAATAGAACCTCTGTTAACAGACAAAACAAATCTACAAAACACACAAAAATTTCGTTTTCCATCCTTTCTAGTTCTTAAATGAGAGACCGTATTAAGGGATAGTGTTTATCTTTTGTTTTTTCGTTTTAATATGAACAGCAATACGTAGGGTTGGGCTCGTTTTCCCGAATTTAAAATCCCAAAATCAAAATCCCGAATCACAAAATCCCTACGCTCAAAATCCGAATTTCAAAATCCCGACTTTCAAAATCCTGAATTTAAAAAAATTCCGGCTCAAAATCCCGAATCACAAAGTCCCAAATTATCAAAATCCCCACAAAAAAAAAATCCCAATTTTCAAAATGCCGATTTTCAAAAGCCCGATTTAAAAAAAATTGAATTCGGGCGCTGACCGGCCGGCCGACCCACGGGTTCCCGAGTTCATATATTTTTTTTAAATCGGGCTTCTTAATAACAATCGGTTCTTGAAAGGTGAAGGGAAAAAACAAAATTTAATATTTAATATTTTTAAAAAATCCCGACTTTTGTCGGTTAAAGTTTCAGCAAAGTCGGGATTTTGAAAATCGGGATTTTGAAAGTCGAGATTTTGAAAATCGGGATTTTTAAAGTCGGAATTTTGAGAGTCGGGATTTTTAAAATCGGAATTTTGAGAGTCGGGATTTTAAAATTCGGGATTTTGACAATTGGGATTTTCTTTTTTGTCGGAATTTTGTGATTGATTCGGGATTTTGAGCCGATACATACTGTAAAACTCTTTCTCTTGAGAAAAAAATTGATTTTACCGTTTTGGTAAAAGTAAAAAAATTCTATTAATTTTTGTGATTTATTTAGTTACCGATTGATTATTTTTACAAACAGTTTGCTGCTAAAATAAAAATTGTACGCTGTAAAAATAAAAATTAAAATTTGAGCAAGAGCTAGACAATAAATCTTAAAAGGTATGTGGCATATTTTTAAAGCCAATTACAAATTTCTTCTAATTGAAAGGCGACGTGATATTATTAGAAAAGTCCATGGCCATAGAGTCGGAAATAGAGAACATGATTCTTAAAGCAAGCACAAAATAAACAACACTTTAACATTATTTTAATAAAGACTACGCTGTCAGTTGTACCGGAATTGGGCCTGTTGAAATAGAAGGCGTTTAATTTTTTTTTTAAATTGCTGTGAAATTCCTTCATTGCAATGCAATGCGATAATTTTAATTTTGATGTAAAAATGAATATGTAATTACAATATATGATACATAAATAGCGAAAAATATTTGAAATTTATTTATGATCAATTTCTTTATGGAACGGACACCTCTTTTCAACGGACATAAACGTTGGTCCCTTGGAGGTCCGCTGGAGAGAGGTTCGACTGTATTATGTACGAGATTTGTTATTCTACTGGTACCGTTTTATTGTACATACATATATTAAATAATCGACCCCAGTTGGTTTTGTAATTAAAGCACAATATCCGATAGGGAAACGGATAATTGACAAAATGTTTCATAGTAAAAAATTATGTTTAATGTATTATGAAATTTGACAAAATTTCGAGCGTTTAGTCAATATGCTAAGATTGTAAACAGAAACTTAAAGGAATGAATAATATGTGACACACACCTCTTTCAGTAAACACCGATATGACCCCTATTGCCTCTAAAATTAAAACGAAAGTGTACAGAACATATACCTAATATTACAATCTTGGTATACATTAAAGGAAATTTAAATTAAATTGAAAGTAAAGCGTCCAATACCAATTAAAGAAAATTTAGTTAAGAACATTTCATTTTTTATTATTAGTAGTGCCTATCACCAAAATTTTATCAAACTGTTTGTGAAAATGAATGTTAGGCACATGTTTTATGAATGTAACAAACAGAACTATAAATTTTGAATAAACTACTCACTTCGTCATAAATCTCAAGTCGATTCGATGCCCTGATATAAATCTTGGATGCATAATATATTTAAAAAATGGTTTAATTTTGGAAAAAAAAGTAAAAATAGTAATTGCTGTTTCAATAGACGTATTGGACCTGTACACCTACCTTACGATCACGAAATCCAACCTTTTCTTTCCGATGTTTTTTCTTTGGGTGTTCATCGTCGTCTCCATTCCCATCTTCATCGGTTTCGGCTAGATTTTGGCTCGAAGAGACATTCGTTACTTTTGGTGCAGGCGGTTTTACACCAACATCAGCTTCTACTTTAGGCGTAACCGCCTTTATGATACTGCAATAGTAAATTGAAATTTGATTAACAATTGACCCGATACGGTATATCCATCCATAAAAATTCGTACCCTTTCCAATCAAGCAAACTTAAAAATACACCAGCTCCGATTATAAAATGAAAATATCGTGTAATTTTTGGTGTTTCTTCTTTTTTATGACCAAAATTTTTGTAACCACGAATTTGGTGCGAGTTCCGATAGTAGAGTATTGGTAACAAATGTTTCGTGTTACTCACAACGCTTGGATTTGTGAGTTGGCTAAGCTTTTTCACCTCGGCATAGCTAAATTTAAGCGGATTTCTCGCAGTTTGTAATATTTGTTTAGATAATACACCGCATATACGATATGATGACATAGTATTTTGAATAATTGTTTAATATTTGTATCTATAAATAAATAGAAGTCAATTAGTCCTATCAGAATTTGAGCGGAAGAGGTTCAAGGTTAATAAAATAACGATTTAAGTATAATAAATGTTAACTTACGTTAAAACCATTTAGGTTTGTTAATTATATGCGATAGAAATATTATTAATTATTGTGCAAATCGTTTTTTTATACAATTTTGTAATTTTTCTTCATCACTTTATCATTTTTTCCTTGTCAAACTATTGACGTTCTGAATGTCGCATGTTACCTAGTTTGTATGTAAAAAAATATTTATGTACAATCGAGTTGAGCTGCTGTTTTAGGTTGAGTTGACTCGTTTCTTCATAATTCACTCATGTGAAGGACACGTAAAATTTTGTCACCTACAAGATACTTAACTAAAAATTTTAACTTTTACATATCCCTTTCATATCCCTTTTCCGGCCCGCAATCACAATTGTGCGTATACGTGAAAAGCATCATGTAAATTTTTTTGAGAAATACATATTTTTTTTTGTTAGGTTGAGGATTTCCTCATGAAAAAAGTTATCAAACTTTTAACTTTTTCCTTATAAGAAATACAATGAAGTTAACCGCGTTTTGAATTTAATGTCAATTGTTTATTGGTGTATATCTGGTGTATACAGAAATAATACGATTTTAATACAATAAACTGCAAGCTTAATACAACCGCGAATGTTTTTACAATACTTATAAATGATTAAATTAATATTCACAAACACATTTTATTAAACACTTGTTTTTTATTTCGCAAAAATTAGATTTTTGAATATTTTAATTAAAAAACTTGTTCAAAAAGTTTAAAAAGTCACTTGATCGATTTCGATTTGTTAGGTCATCAACCAGGAGTATTTACTGAGGAGTAGATACTCCTGATGATGACCTAACAAGTCAAAATCGATCGATTGATTTTTTAAACTTTTTGAACAAATTTTTTAATTAAAATATTCAAAAATCTAATTTTTGTGAAATAAAAAAAAGGTGTTTAATAAAATGTGTTTATTAAGTGTAAGTGTGTTTCGCCAAGTGACTACGGCAAATACATAGTATAAATAGTATTCTGAAGTTTTTTGTATTGATACACAAATTGTATTGATTCTATAATACTATATATGTAAATACATTACAAATAAAATAGAGCTCAGTGATTGGTTTCTTGAGCGTCGTGAAAATCAGGGGATTTATCAACATCAATTTGGTGAAACATTGCTTAAGAGAATGGATATACGACTCAAAGAGTGATACAGTCTGCATTTGTGACACACAAGCATTGTATTTTTACTGTGTTTAAGGAGTGCACCTAGAAACTACAGGCCACACTGCTTTAAAAATTTTGCTATATGACGTCAATTTATGTCGACTGTTCTCTCTTTGGCTATTATAGGCAGCACTAAAATTAAAAAGATTGTTTTGATTTGTTTTTGTGTTTGCTGTCATATTGATAAGAAAAAATTGTAAACAAACAAAAAGAAAAATATTTTAATAATATGTTTTAAAATTCAATAAAAAGCTATTGGTAAAAGTAATAATTCATAATATTATTATAAAATTATGCATTCTAAATTGTGTAAAATATGTAAACACGTATAAAATGTGTTCTCATTTCGTATAATTTACGAGAAGACATAACCTTACTTTTAGCACTCGTATAGAATTTTTTTTTTGTGTTTGTTTTCGTTTTTTATGTTTATGAACATGACTGTCGTCTACAGTTCAAAGAATAAACTGTAGACATAAGTTTAATGACATAGCAAGCAGTGTGGCCTGTAGTATTCTAGGTGCACTGGTTTAAGGATGCATAATATACCTCTTGATACATAACATACATATAAAATTCTGACTAACAACACTTTTTTGTTGCGTAATATAATTTTGTAAAGTTATATTTGAATATATGTATTTGAGTTTTAATGTATTTGGTGTTTTAATAATTAATTTTTGGAAAAATTTGGAGGTTAAAAATTAATAAGTGAAAATTTTGTAAACAAATAAATAGTAATGGAGTATGGTTCAGTTCGAATTGTTTTCTTTCTATTGGGTATGATCTTCACTTCATAAGGAAAAAGGAAAAGGAAAAAGTCATAAGGAAACGTTTTTTGCGCTGTCTGTAACTGGACATTTTCATAATGTTTTTAGTTTATGGTTAAGGTTGTTTTGTGATGGATGCACATCCAACTTTTACGTTTTTGTTATATTTAAAAGTATTTTTATTACCGAGTGCGTAGTATTTTAAGTTAGTTATCTATTATTTCGACATATACTGTTTGTCACAGCACAAGTCACAGTGACAAATTTCTGAATGAATTTATGAATAAAATTTATAAAAATTGTAAGGCTTTAATAATGGATACAATTGAATTACATATATCAAAAACTGTTCAAATCGCTTAAAGCTTATCCTCAACAGAAATAATCTGACTTGGAAACGGAAGCTACAAAAATATGACATGAAGCAAAACGTAATGAAGATTTTGAATCTATCAAGTCATTAATAAAGAAAAATGAATCACGAAATCTAAAAAACAAGGGCTTTTTATTGAATTTCTGGAGTAAACAGACTGTCATATGAAAGCCTTCTGTATCTGTAATCAGGTCTTTAAATCAGACTATAATAGAGCCCTTTGAACGAAAAACCCATGACGAAAAGCCAAGTATTCTTCGCTCTACATCTTCTTCAAGATGAGATCAAAAAACAGGTTAGATATAATCAATTGTGATCTAGCAGGTCTATATAGAAGGAAGGAAGCTGGACAACTAAATGAGGATCAATGTAAAATGTTGGGTAAACTTAAACAAGAGAAACAAAGCCTAGAAAACATTAAAAATTAAACGGAGTGACCAAGAGCGGCAACAAATATCCAGAGACGAACGAAAACGGAAACTGTCAGAAATTTTCCAAAATAATCCAGAAATCAGAGCGGTGTTAAAGAAACGGGATGTTGTCGGCAGGCCCCGACTTGAATTTTATCAACCATTATTATTGAAAACTATAGTTGATATCGCGGTTCATGGTGCTGTATCCTATGAAAAACGTAATGAAGATATTTATCGATATGTTCAAACTTTAGATGAGTTAACAACTGAACTAAACATCAAAGGATTTAGTATTAGTAGCAATTGAGTTCATATAGGTTTATTACCAAAAAAGAGTTCGTCGACAAAAGGTAAGAGGTATGTTTGAACTGTGCCAGTTAAATTAACTCTCGCTCAAAAAGACAATCATATTCACCATCCAGATGGACTTTTCTGCAAAACAACAATTTTACATTTAGAAGAAATTGCTAGTTAATGAAGTGTTCTTCTTAAGCCAATACGATAAAGCGAGAGTACCTTTGGGAATAACAGCAGCAAATGAACTGTCACCAATCCTCATGCATGTCGAGTATAGAGTAGTCTACGAGATCACGACTGGATTGTTGCTGCCCAACTAATCCCACCTGTTTATGCTGCAATTCAAATAAATGTAAATGGCATTGGTAATCTAAGAGCAGTAGTGTACAGTGGCCCTACTTTTATCAATCCGTTCTGGAAAGCATTCTTTGTCAAACGCATATTCGCGTTGCTTGGACATGGATAAATTGGTTGAACTTCATGAATTTGAATCATTCGTTAAATATGCGAACAAAATTAAACCAATTTTTATTTTAAATGTAGACGGAAGCCCAGATGAAAACCCCAGATATCAAAAAGTTATAGATGTTGCAATTCATCAAATATAAAATATTTGCCTTTTTTATTACAACAAATGTACCTAATAGAAGTGCCTTTAATAGAGTCAAAAAAAAAATGGCACCATTAAATAAACAACTGTCGGGTGTTATATTGCTACTTGAAAAATTTGGCAGCCATCTAGATACTCATGGATGAACCATCGCTAACAAACTGGAATTGGAAAATTTTGCGTTTGTAGTTAATACTTTGACAGAAATTTGAAACGAAGTTATTATTGATGGATATCTAACTGTATGCAAATTGGCCAAACAGATGCTTCTGAAATTGATGCTAAATCTCTAAATTCGAAAAACAAGGAATGGTTTGCAGAACACGTCCGATCGAGTCAATATTGTCTTCAAATTGTAAAATGTTTTAATCGAAATTTCTGTTCGGAACCACGTAGCTCAATTTTTAATATATTATGTGAAATATTTCTACCACCACCAACCAGTGCCACTGTCCCAAACTTCTGATGGATTAAAAGTATTAAAAGCGAAACAAGAGCAAAATTATGGTTTCGCTCCATTATTCATCACAAAAGCATTTTGCGAAGTATATGCTTCAAACGGATTACAAATTTAAGATATTTTCGTACGATATGTATTGCACGACGGTCCAGAATCAACTTGAGAACAGAATTTTCAAAGTATGTCATGTATATTTTGCATCGAATATTATGCTTAAGAAGTATGTAACTGTACATATGGTATACAGCTGCAAACATCTGCTAATTCTAAACTGATCAACATGGAAAAAAATCGTTCTACACGAATTGAGGCCAAAAGCCAATTTTAATTTAAACAGACCAGGGAGTCAATTCGCGTTCCGTGAAATAATGAAAATGAAAAGTTTTTTTCATTGGCAATCTAGTAGCTTGAATTATTCGCACGTAAACTTTAAATTTTACTGTGTGAAATCAAAATATCTTATGGGGAATGCAAACCTAATAAAAAGCTTTGCAATTATTTATATAAAAATATGAATTAACATTTAATTGCATTTTATCACAACACAAAATATTGTTTCACTACTCAAATGCGATATCCGACTGCTATTGAGCAGTCGCATTTGTCAATTTTATTTTCGCAAAAATCCGCAGGTTGAGTTTATAATATGGCGCATCATGCGATTAAGAGCGCTTAATATCCGAAAAGGGTGTTTCATAATACCAAAATGCGATATCGCATGAAAATGCGAAATGCGATCCGCTTCGAATCACGTTCATAATAAGCCCCCAGCTTGAAGTAGCAGAATGGATCGACGAAGATGATTTGAATGTACAAAATTTAATTATACCAAAAGAAAATTATGAAAATACACAAATGCCTGAGGACGCTATATGCGCTTGAATTATTTTTTATTTATTTAAATGAAATCTTTGTGATATTATGTTATGTTTCACTACTGTGATGCAGGAATAATATCAGCCGTTTTCTTAAATATTCCATGGTAACTTTTGAGCAATTTTAATTTTTTTAATGTTGGTGACAAAAGTTACTCAAGTTACCTTGGCTATACAAACAGTTACATTTAGGGTGGTAATATTTATATTCAGCAAAATGCAATTACATACGTGTTTTAACAGATATGTACATTTTTGTTGTATTTTTAAATTAGTTTTTGCTTGGAAAGTTAGTGCTTTAATTTTTCTGACACTATTAATTTAATTCAAATTGTCAGAAAGACAGAAATTAAAAAACAACTAAAAGTAAATTACCCTAAAGTTACCCTACATGTTCGGAAATAGATTTTGTAATTTTTTGCCAGCAGTTACCCAAAAGTTACCATAGGATATTTCCGAAAACGCCTAATATTAGCATTATAAAATAAATAATCTCAGCATCACAGTAGCGTTAGCGATTTGAAATGCATTTATCTTTTACAAATTTTTTGAGCAAAAGTTGGTCAAAAAATAATCCAGCTTTTTTATCTCGTTTCGTGAAGGCACTATGAAGACTGCAGAATCAGACCCGTGTAAACTGGCTTTTTTTTTTAATTTACCAATTCAGCAGCTGCTCGAAAAACTGCAATAAAGAACAACTTCAGTTTATTGTTGGTTTTTGTTGTACAACTAAACTACACCTCAAAAACCGCACACAAAAATTGTAATCATTGCATTTTGGAATAAACTGGAACAATTTTTCTCCTGTGAATTAAAAATATATTGGTTAAAAAATTAGATAATCGAACGCGTGATAAAATTTAACCTCATCGGTTAGTAATGTAAGTATTTTTATGTATAAGTAAATTACGAGATGTTTAAATTTGATAAAATTTGTGTGCGGTGTGGATTCGCCATCATAGTTTGAATGCGCAATGGTGGCGATGGTGTGTGGTTTAAAAATGAATTTTTTCTTCGTTTCTAGATCGAATTAATCGCAAAGATGTCTTGCCCTATAAATCCAGAGCATATACAAGCATTTAAATTATTCATACAAGCATGTACGGATCAACCACAAATTTTAAATTTACCACAATTAGGTTTCTTTAAACAATTTATTGAGAGTTTGGGGGGTAAAGTCCCGGCCGGTGAATTCCATATGCCAAAGACTTCTACAGCGAGTAATACGAGCGAAACCAAAACAACATCTTCAGCATCGGCACCAAAGTCTAGTGAATTTGAATCGGCTGCACACGAAAGTGATCCTGAGTCTGACATTGAATTGGATACAAGCGGTTGTGTCCCACCAGATACTGATGAGCCACATGAAATGGGTGATGCCGAACGGACAGTAACCGACGAGGATATAGACGCAGCGAGTGAATTCAGATCCAAAGCCGCTAATGCTTATTCAAATCAGGAATTTGAACATGCCATTGAACTCTATACAGAAGCGATCAAACTATATCCAACTAATGCATTATTTTTTGCTAAACGAGGCCAAGTATTTTTAAAGCTCAATCGCCCAAATGCTTGTATTCGCGATTGTGATCGGGCACTGGAATTAAATTGCGATTCTGCTGCTGCATATAAATACCGCGGACGAGCAAATCGTTTGCTCGGAAATTGGGCACAGGCGGCCAAAGATTTGCGCCAGGCGTGTAAAATTGATTTTGATGAGGAGACCGATGAATGGCTACGTGAAGTCACACCTAACGCCAAAAAGATTGAGCAGCATAATGTGAAACAAGAACGTAAAAAAAAGGAACGGGAATTGAAAGAGAAACAAGAAAGAATACGTCGGGCCCAGGAAGCAAATAAGAAAGCTGCGGAGGAGAACCAAACTCGCTTTGAGGCGAATGCCAGTGCTGGGTTTGGTGGTCCAGGTTTCGGTGGCCAAGCAGGTGCAGGATTTGGCGGTCCAGGCGCTGGTTTTGGTGGTCCAGGCGCTGGTTTTGGCGGAGGTGCAGGTGGTGCTCCTGGCGGTGAAGGTAGTTTCTTCAGTAAGTCGGATATAGGGGATATAATAGGAGATTTTGACGATCCCGAAGTGTACGCAGCAATGATGGACATCACAAGCACACCGGCTAACATTTTTAAGTACAAGGATAACCCAAAAATAATGCGATTAATCAACAAGTTCTTGAATGCCCGTGGTGGTAGTATGCCGGGCGGTGGTGGTATGCCATTCATGGGCAATTTTGGTGGCGGTGGTGCTGCACCAGGATCTGGTGCTGCACCAGAAGCTGGCGCTGGATTTGGAGGAATTCCCGGATTTGGGTCATTTACGTCATCTGAAAACACAACAGCTCCTCCAACAACCGAAGCACCTAAACCACCAAAAACCAAACTACAAGATGAAGATCTCGATTAGAAAATTTTAGTGCTCGAACAAGGGGATATATCGTTATGTTCAATTTAATATTTTTTTTATCCTAGCTTAAATCGGCCACATTCCGTGGACCGGTCTGCATAATTTACGAAATATAATTTTTTTGCAAGTTGATAAGAAAACCCCAATTGTTTTATTCACCAAAATTATTGGTTGCTATGTAATAAATAATTGAAATAAAACAAAAAATTGTTAAAAATTTGAATCTATTTTATTTTCCGATGCAGCAGGTCGTTTAGAAAAAAGGAATTAGGAATAATACATAGCATTTTTGTCTCATGAAGTATGCTTATGTAATACATAATTACACAAATGGTGCGAAATAGATGTGCTTTCATGGAACTGCCCTCGTCGCTAGTTTGGTTCTTTTGAAGGATGTGAATATGTGATACGTAAAGAACCAATTCCAGTTACGAGAAAAAACTTGCAAGAGGGCTCGTGTACACTGGCGCCATTCATTTCGGAATTTGCATTAGAGAACAGTTCAAAAGTCGGATATATCCCTTTTCCGGTCAGACAAATTTTTTTCTTAAACATACTAAGTCCACCGTACTCAAAAATCTGTACGTAAAAATGACAGGTTGTAACGACAAAAACAATATAAATAAGCGGAATGCACAAATGTGTATGATGGTTCAAAATACGTACAAAAATAAATTTTCGACATGATTCTATTGCCTTACCAACACAATTGTGTTCACAGGCATGACAAGGGATCAAGGGATAGATTTCTCTTCCTAATACAGAATTCTTTTGAAGAAAAATGATCAAAAAAAATTGATTATGATCAAAAAATTTTGATCAGAAAAACCTGATCATGTTCTTTTGCAGCAAATAATTGATTTTTTTTTTGATCAGTGATCAAATTTAAAAATCCTAATTTTTTGGAGGATTTGTTTTGTGATCAAAAAAAAAAGAAAAACGTCAGTGTCAAAAACAAAGAAACAAAAAACGCGCCATTTTCATTATCGGCATTATAATTTGGTGTTTATATTTTTTCGTGCGTTATAAGTGTTTATGTAAATTAAATATTATAAGTAATATTAATTTTTGTGTAATTTAAAGTGAATTTGGTGTAATAAAAAGTGTTTTTCTTGTTACGTGTTAAATATTTTTTGTTGTTTGTTTTGATTTCCCTTTAAACAAATGTAAACAAACCATTTTTTTCTTTTTTCGTGTTCTTTGGAGCAAAAAATAATTGATTTTTTTTCATTTTTTCAAAAGAATTTGGTATAAATCGCATTTTTTGTTTTATTCCCCGTTCAAATATACCATCTTAAAATACAGTAGAATTCGCTTATAACAAACCCTTCTTATAATGAACACACAGAATATGAACGAATTTTTTAGTCCTTTCGATTTACAATCTGTTCTGGTTATATTTGTATTCTGTGGTAATGCACAAATATATATAATAAAAATAATTTCACAAATATTTATAATAAAAATATAATTCAATTTACATATTTTTTTAATTTTAACTTCCTAACTTCATTGCATTCGGTCGAAAAAATTCTAAATAGGGTTCTGTTGATTTATTCGCTTTCTCTTTTACCCAACAAAACAAACAATTTTTTTACAAATTTGGATGTGACGCTTGACAGCTGCTTACATTCATTCCATAAAATCTATTTCTATGGTATTTTTTCTTTAAATATAATATGTAAAGGTCGAGACACATAGTTTTCGTTCCGTTCCGATTCGTTTCGTTTTCGATTTTTTTCGATCGATATTTTTTATTTCTCACAATATTGTTTCAATTCAATCAATTATTTATAATATCATATCAATTGATTTAATAATGAGTGAAGATATACACATTGACAAAAAAACGATAACGATAAACGCCAAAATAAATAATTTGAGGTTATTGTTTAAGTTTTTATTGAAATTTGATCAACTGTTTCGGTTCGGTTCCGCCTTAAACTTAATATTGTGAGCATGTTTTCTGTTTTCCATACATTTTGACATATTCAACTTAAAGGTCGGAACGGAACGGAAACTATGTGCCTCGACCTTAAGTTGGAATATGCCATTGTGAACGGATCCCTTTTTTCAGTTTAGATTTTGGTAGCGAGAATTTACAAACACATCACAATGCTTGAGCTGACATCTGTCATCGAATTTATGGTACGAACAAATGCCAAACAAATAAACAAATAGATTGTAGAAGCAATAAAAATAACACGAAATTATAAATGAAAAGTAATAAGTAAAGTGTATAGCCAACATATAAATGACATGGAATTACCCGTGATTGATATAAATAAAATATGCCGTATTTGTTTTGAGGAAAATGTAATTATTTCGATCTACAGCACATTCAACTGTCAGCTGCGAGTCTGTGATGTACTCATGCAATGCACCAATCTTAAGGTAATAGTGCCGTACATAAAGATACACCAGCCGCATTTACAAATCGTGTAATTTCAGATTCTCGAAACAGATTGTCTTCCGCCCGGGCTATGCAATAACTGTTTCTATCGCCTGCAGTACACTTTCCAATTTAAGCAACAATGTGAGAATGCCGATGCCAAGCTGCGCGAGTACCTAGGAATAAACATAATATTACCATTAAGTTTAGCAACACATGCACCTAATGATGTAACAAAAGACTGTGCTAATTTAACAAAAAGTTATTGTAATCCGTTGCATGAATTGACCGTTCCCACGATTAGTGATTCATCGACTCAGGTGAAAGACGAAGAAATCTATGCGGCGATGAATGTTATGTGTGACTTGTTTTCCGAACAGCAAAACTCGAATCGTTCCAACGAGATGATTGATATTGAAAATATTCCGCTAGGCCATGATTCGGATAGGCCGTTAGCAGAAAATGTATTAGATGAAGTGAACGAGATTATATCGAATTCTGAAGAGCAGATAATGCAACAGTTGGAACAAGCCCCTGAATCAATTCAGTCCATTGAATTGGAGGTAGATTCAGATCGTGGTTTTAGTGTGCCGAACGAACCAAGTTCCGTACGAATGAATTCAAAAGCTAAACTAGACAGACTTTTGGCCAAACATAAGAAGCAGCAAATGTTGAAAAAGCTAGCAGCAAAGAGAGACAAAAAGCTTTTACTGAACGATAAGGTACTACTGAAAGTTCCTGAAAAATGTTTGACATGTGGTAAAATATTTCGATACTCTGGCTATCTTGAATCTCATATACGGACCCATACAGGCGAACGGCCTTATGAATGTAGTGTGTGCAATAAAAGGTTTGCTCAAACTGGAAATTTAGTACTACACAGACGGACGCACACTGGGGAACGTCCATTCCAGTGTGATGTGTGTAGTAAATTTTTTACGACTTCATCAAATTTAACGGCCCACCAACGAATCCATTCCGATGTTCGCTCGTTTAAGTGTAAAGAATGTACCCGGGCATTCCGATCCATTGCCGAATTGCGCAGTCACGAGGGCACGCACACCCAGGTTAAGAATCATATTTGTATGGAGTGTGGGAAAACCTTTTTTAAAACCGCTTACCTCAACGTTCACATTCGAACGGTGCACATTGGCGAGAAGAAACATCAATGCCCCCAGTGCGGTAAAGAATTTGCGAATAGTTCGAACCTAACGTGTCATTACCGGTAAGCCAACCATAAAAGTTTTATCCGTTCTGGTTTATGTACAGTTTTTGTATTGATTACAGAATTCATACGGGTGAGAAACCGTTTTCATGCCAGTATTGTGATGCGAAATTCAATCAGTCGTCTGCGTTGGTGCGACATAAGAAGCAGCATTTGAATGACACGTCTAAGAAGAAGAAGGTTAGAATGAAAACTGGCCAATTATTACCTTCTCAGAAGTGATTGTAATCCAGAACTCTTACAATCTCGGGCTATGGAAATCAGCTTTTTAAAAATCCGGGATTCGCCGTTAAGGGTGCTATATAATATGGGGAGCGTTTAATTTGTAGGCAGCAAATGGATCCGGGATATTAAAATAACCAAAAATATCAAAACGGAAATATTACGTGTTTACAATATTGATACTGAAATTCCAAGTTTTTATTTCACACCTTAGCAGAGTGTTACAAGCTCCAACGTGGAACAGCAGAGAACTTCGTGTAATTCGTAATCAAAGAAAAGAACGATGGACAAATTTTGTAAAAGAAAAGTGGGAACTCGATGACCAACCGACCTGTTCAACCAATTTTTTAAATTTACCTTAAGTTTTTATCATTTATCTAAAAGTTTTGTTCTGTACCATTTAACTAACAATTACTCTGCGTCAGTAAAAAATTTTTGATGGAAACATAGATCAGACTCAGCTTTCAGATAAGTTAACTGCATATTTGTCATATTTGCTATATTATGTTATCTAAAAAATTAAAAGTTCACAATAAAAATATGGTATTTTCTTTTTTACACACAAGTAGGTACTTGCACTTGGTTGTTCAGTAAGTTTTGTCGTTCGATAAGAGTGCCTTACTTCCACAAGGCCTCCAAGGCTTTAGACAAAATAGAATTCAACAAAAGCTGGATATCCTCTTGAAAGATTAACAATAACTTAGATATTGATTTAATTTTCATCGTCACAATAAATGCATGGGGTACATAGTCCATGAAACTATATAGCTCCTTGCGGTGCTCCCTGAGGATTACTAAATGAATCAAACCGTGTAGGGGAGGCATTGCAGGAGAAATTCTTCTTATAGTCATTGTTGACACTGCATGCCACGGTGAGTTATAGGCGCCTCAAAACCAATATGCCTTAAAATCTATCACGTGTCCGGGCCAACTATATCTAATGTGCTTAGCCTTTTAAGGCCTGGATATCTCCAGAATATTTCAAACCAGGCGAAAATTTACACATTTGACGTACTTGCACTACAAGAGCTTAGATCTTTTGGGAGTGGGGTCCCATTCTACCACCAGTGGTTACACTTTGCACTATACAGTGGTATTCAGGGGGTCTATTATGAAATTTTCGACGCGCGTATTTTTTTCGACGTTGTCGAAAATTTGGTATTATGAAATTTTCGACCGCGTTTTTTTTTCGACGTTGTCGAAAATTTGGTATTATGAAATTTTCGACCGCGTTTTTTTTCGACGTTGTCGAAAATTTGGTATTATGAAATACTCGGCGCGTTTTTTTTTAGATAACGTCGACTATTTTACGACAGCTCTTGAGGTGTCGAGTACATAAAAGAAAAGTGTAGTGTTGAGAAATAAAAAAAGTTTGTTAGTAAAAATAAATTAATAATTAAATTATTATGAATTTTTTTTTCGACGATGTCGAAAAATGAAATTAATTATTTTTTATGTGAAAATTTAAATTAATTATTTTTTATTAAATTTAAATTAATTAATTAATTTTTATTAATTAAAATTTTATAAGTTTAAATAAAATTTTAATTAATTAATTAATTTAAATTTAATAAAAAATAATTAATTTAAATTTTCACATAAAAAATAATTAATTTCATTTTTCGACATCGTCGAAAAAAAAAATTCATAATAGCGACTTTCGACGTTGTCGACTGTCGACGTTGTCGAAAAAAATACGCGCGTCGAAAATTTCATAATAGACCCCCAGAACTCTTGTCAAAGCTCATGTCAAAGATTTGTTGAGCTGAAAGGCATGAGTAACATTCCGTACCATGATTTCAATATTATCGTGGGAGACAAACACAAAAATCGGTAAAACCGCATACAACATTACTTAATGGTCCGTACTGGTTATAATGTAGAGCCTGGTCCTATCAGGTACATTCTATCAACATAAGAAAATCCACAAAGTCACTGGGCGATCGAATGATGGAAGAACGGAAAATCACATTGATCACGCCATGATCTCAAAGAGACATTCCATAAGTATAACTGACGTTAGATATTAACGTATAGTATTACATGCTCTGAGAAATAGATGCACTAAAAAATGAAGACTGCAAATTTACCAATCAGCACTCACTGAACATTTAAACCGGCACAACGAAAACCACGATTCTCTAGACGGAAACTCAAGTGACTGCCTTTGCTCAATGCTAGGATCTTATTAAGGACTTCCATTCAAGATCACGGCTCTCAAAGACACAAGTGGATAGTTGAGAACAAACGTGGCTGTTGTTTTCTCAGTATGGCAGGGTGATTTTACTTCCAAACGTTTATTTCGTGACCTCTATTCGATCTATTGCTCCACCGGTGGAGGAGATACTAATCCCGTATTTCGCAGTAGAGGAAATAGACGCGAAAAATGGAAAGGCTCCCGGCCTTGAAGGAATCCACAGAATTATTAAAACACGGAGGAGCTACTCTAGTATCTAATATTTGTGAGTTTATCATTTCGATCTAGGACCAGGATAAGCTTTCCCAAGGACTGAAAAACCACAAGTGCTTGTTAATGTTGTACTTGCTCCCTTTGCCGAAAATATCTATCTCTCTCAGCATTCAGCAAGCTACCATAATCTGGCTCACTTGTAGAATTGTACTGGAAGGTGCTCGAGCACGTGGAAATAAAATGTGGCTATGTAACTTCACGTTGCATATTCCATAATAAGTTAGGCCAAATTCTTGGATATGAACATGATATCGCATGCTTGAAAGTGAACAGGAACAAATCTTAATGTCTATTAACTCCAAGGAGCATCCATAAGTTAAATCTATGTACAGATGACCATAACTTTGACAACATAGAAAATTTTAAATATCACGAGTCAAGGTTTTTCCGATCATAATATCTTTTGCAATCGTGTAACCTTGAACCTTGATCATTAGCGATTAGAGATTAATATTTACTTTGAGGAAGGCCATTCAGTCCATTTAGGGTCCTGTTAAGGCTGCGGACAACTAATATCGGATTCGAATGAATAACGGAATTAAACGTCTCCTTGGAGACTGTTACATTATCGGATTCATAAAATCGAACCGAGTTAGATGACTGGGCCTTGAAAGATGTTCACTCAACTAATGATATAGGAAAAGATTCCCATGAACAACCAGTGTACGCCAACCACCGGAGAAAAGCTACACTACGCTGGCGTGACGAGTTCGAATAAGATATGAATGCTGAAACTGGAGAGAGCGTGCGATGAACCATGCGATGATAATTGGAGGATCACCGTGTAGGCGGCACAATCCCTTCAAGGGATGTGAAAGCTAGTGAGAGAGAAAGAGAGAGAGAGAATGAGATATAAAGAGAGAGAGATCGCAATAAATGATGCCGATAATACTGATTTAGACCAAACAAGTTCTTAATTTTCGAAGCTCCAATCCATTCCAAACTCAAGAACTTTATATCTTGAAGAAAAATATTGCGACGAACATTTTGGGTTTGTCACGAAGGTCAAGGTATCTCAAGTCAATTTTTTGTGACATAACAAACATGTTTGCTGAGTATTTCCAATCTGTTTATAAAGCGGAGCGGAAGACATTGATAATTATAATGATTCAACCTCTAGTGAATATAGTACATTCATATCTACTCCACACATCGAGCCAGAAGACATCCAGCGAGCATTGGTAGGATTCGGGGAAGGATGTGATCCTGATGGTATTCCTGGTTCATTTTTTAAAAATTCTAAAAATTTGGCAATCCCTCTAAGCATTTTGTTCAATCAGTCATTAAAATTGGCAATTTTTCCACAAAAGTGGAAAATAACTAGAATGACGCCTATTTTCAAAACTGGATCTAGAAATGATGTTTCTTACTACAGAGGTATTCAATCTTTATCTGCTATACCTAAATTATTTGAACTATAGTAATATGCAACTCATTCAAAGCAGTGCTTCCGCGGTATTTATCACAATATCAACATGGTTTTATGTCTAAAAGATCAGTATCTACAAATCTCATAGAATTTACTAGCTATTCTATTAAAGAAATTGAGAAGCACAAACAAGTTGATACACCGACGAATATACACCGACTTTGCAAAAGCTTTCGACTCCATCAGCCATTGTAAAACTTTTGAACACATTTTCAAGTTCGGATTTTCCAGCCAGGTGTACCACAAGGCTCACGCGTTGGCCCATGGATTTTCACAATCTTCATAAATGGTATTACGGAAGTGATAAAGCATTCCAATATCCTGATGTTCGCAGATGACCTCAAAATCTACAAAACTATCGAGTCAATCGACGATGCCAGTAAACTACAGGAAGATATTGTAACGGAATTCTATTTAATTCCGTTACTAACCTATCCCAAACAAAAAAACTAATAATTTTCTTATCTGCATGACCTTGGAGATAATTCTCTAACTATATCTAACTTATGTACCAGTCATGCTACGTTTTCACATTTTCTTTTTACGTTTATTTACTACAAGGCCATTTAATTAATTCATGTTAGAATTTTTTTTTAATGAGTTTCTGTGGGGTAAGCGTAAATAGTTTATGCAATTCGACATCTCTACATTTTTCAAGTACACGATAAATGCAAGTGGTTTATTTATGTATAGCGTTGACATATTTACGAATACGTCAACCTATGTGAAAATCAAAACCATCTGTATTTGTTGTTGTACAAACTTCCGCTAGTAGCAAATACGAGCCGGAAATTCACAACATGCGCGGTTTCTAAAAGTTTTCTGGATTGTCATCAAAAATAAAATGTAAGTTGATTGAGAGAACAATTTTAATCACTGGGTTAAAATGTAAATTCTCTCTCTCAACAAGTAATTAATTTTGGAATAAATACCGCGAAATTTTCTTGGTTGAGGGCAGTCAGTGACCATTAATTATCCGTGTAGTAGCTCAGCTCGGCGGATAATTAAGCTAAATACATAGTTTTTTTTTGTTTTTGGTTTGTTTTTTTTGCTTAATGAATAAAAGTTTTCTGTGTTAATTAAAATATTGTGTGTTTTTTTTTTGGGGTTTTTGTGAAGAACAAAGCGGTAAATTGGTAAGTATACAGGGCTCACCATACTAATTCTTACGGCCCAGGTAACACGGTGTTCTTTTGGCTGTCTCTCGGGACGGGAATGTTGTGACATAGGCACTCTTTCCCCCTCTGCCAAAACCGCCGTGGTACCCAAAAAAAAAATACTTACTAAATTCTGTTGTGGGCCAGAGGCCAATATATTTTTGTTTCCATATTAATTGATCTAATATGGTGGTGTAAACACCATAATATACAACCTCGGTCGACTCGATCCGCATAACGGGTCGACGACACTGCCACTATGTAGGGGTCCGTTACCCCACTCAACTGTTCCCTCTTTCTTCTGCGGCTAGCAAGGCCGCTATCCATGCACTCCAATACCCACGCCATTTTCCTCTAAAAGACTGAGCTGCGGGAATAAATGCCGCAAGGAGTGCGAACATGGGTAGTGGCAAATTCTGTGAAACCGGGCTGGCCTCAATAGGTAAGAGGCTAACCCGTTTCAAGTGGCGCCCAAACACGGGGAACACAACATCTGTTCCACAATTTATTAAAATTATTTATGTAGGCACCACCGTTTCAATATTGACAACCTAGCGTTATGGTGCGAGTTTAATTCTCTGAGTCTCAATATTGGAAACTGCAAATCTCTATCATTTCACCGAAACACCAACCCTATTACACAAGGTAACAAGATAAATGGTGTACTTCTTCAGGTAGTACTTGAGACTAAAGACCTAGGGGTTACTTTGGTTGAAAACATGAGCTTTACTAAGTACATTGAGCTGTACATCGCTCCCGCGAACTCCATGCTCGGTTTTGTCAAACGTTGGACGTGTGATAATTTTGATGTGGAAACAATTAAGATTGTGCCTACGTTCGATCCCAGCTGGAATATAGTATGCTGTAAATGTGTGGGGTTCGTTCTACGAAGCTCATATCCAGAGTATTGAGAAAATTCAAAAGAAGTTTATACGCTAATTGACCTGGAAAGACAGATGGTTTTATGACCATGATCTACCATATCACGTAAACATACAGCGACAACCACCATATTTAACCGGGTGCAATACGACGCACCGGATGTGCCAAAGTTAAAGAATTAAAATAAAGGTGAATGGTAGACAACTAAGAGAACATGGCTTTCTCCACTTAAATATACACAGAACCAACTATGGCGATAATGAATAAGTGAAGATGATGTGTAAGTTTCATAATAGAATTAACTATATATTTGATTTTTGTTTAACTAAAGATAATTTTAAAAGTAGATTAAGGCAATTTTATGCCTTTCAGTGATTTTTTACTTGTTACTTTACTTTTATATTTCAAATTTTCAAATCCAATGCGGATTTATTTTATTTTATATTCAAATTAATATGTTTCAAGTCAAATTTGTAGACTTTTTTCAATATAAATAAATAAATAAATAGGTCACCGCAAACTTTGGGAAATTCCTTACTCCCTTAGCCAAAATTTCTACCGAAATCTTCTTGGATCGATGAATTAATGTCAAAATATTCGGTTTTTACAAAACTTCAGAGAATATGTATTTGCTTATATACAAAGATTCATCACAAGTGAAGTAAACACGAGCAAAACGAATTTTATCGGGAGAAGCTCTTAAAATTGCAAATGAAAGGCGAAATACACAAAGCCAGGGGTCTCAAATCGCAATCTCCCTTTCTCGATGATGTTTAAAAATTCGAAAACACAGTTTTCGACGAAACATCCAATAATTGTACACCGAAATTCCAAACTAACATTCTTGATATTTGAAGACATCCATAAGGCAAATAATCAACCAATTAATGGGCAATCTACCAAGCTGCCAATTCGAATTACAGCCATTTACGAATTGGTCTAACTGCACCCAGTCCAAATTAAAATTAATCTTGTGTCCAGCTTTTAATTTATTTAACTATGATGCTACATAAAATATGTTTTGTTTTTCGGCAGACGTGTTCACTGTTAGTGCTACAACTCAAATTCATCACTCAATCTGTGATGCACAATTCACCAATCGTTGTTGAATACAAAGTGTTTTGGTGGGGGCTGATATTACGAGGGTTGATCAATAAGTACCGGTGTTTGACAAGAGGTGGTGTTGCTGAGGAAAGTTGACATGATCATCGCCCTTCCCTTTCAGCACCATTCTGACTCAGTTTTCTGAGTTTAAATTGAACTGTTTCTGAGTCGTAATTTTACTACCACAGCCACATTTTTTTATTCCAACTTTGTATGTGTTGTATATGTGTTGTATAAAAATGGGAATGTTAGGGGAATAACCCGTTTTTTGATATAGCTGTACAATGCTGTTAAATTATCATTTGCGTGTTTAACATTCTTTCAAAAGAGTTTCATTTTGTTTAAGTGTAGTTTTTTTTGGTGAGTTAATATTTAATATTTTAAGCACAATATATATTTACATTATATTTATAAAGCCAGTGTATACATACGTTTATATATATTATATATTATATAAAGAAACAAAATTTGCAATATGAACAAAAAAAAATATTATGAAACCGATAAAGAAGTTCGGGAATTATTTAATCGAGCAAAAAAAATATGTGTTACTGCAGATAGTAAAAGTGAAGTCGATAAAAATTTAAATTTGCCAGCTAATATTGGATATAGTATTGTAAATGAAAGTGTGGTGGAAAATGCTGAATTCATTATGGTGATGAATGCGGTAATGAAAGCGAGTTTTCTTCATTCGCATCTGAAATGACAACGCAGATCGAAAACCTTTGTATCCAAAATATTGCAAGTGATATTGCCGAATGGAGTGTCGCGAATTTCATTACCAACAAAGCAGCCAATTCGTTGCTTAAAATTTTAAGGAAATACCACCCAAATTTACCAAAGGACATCAGAACACTAAAAAAAAAACAGAACGAAGTTCAAGCGAAATTGAGCCAATGGGGAATGGATTTTATACACATATTGGAGAGTCAAAAAATATCTTAAATTTTTTAAAATTAAATTCTCTTTCAAATCCAATAATTAATTTAGACATTGGAATTGATGATGTTCCCATAGTAAAGAGCTCGAATAGCCAATTATGGCCTATTCTTGGAAGTATTATTATATTATTACGTTTTCCTTATTGGAAGTTTCCACGCCCATAAAAAACCATTTTGTGCCAATGTTTTTTTGAAAAGTTTCATAGTTTCATCTATGAAAGAAATTTTTGACAATGGCATTATTTTTGAAAATCGAAAATCCACGGTGAAATTATGTTGTTTTACCTGTGACGCTTCTATCAGATCATTTATGTTGGGTATGTTCCAAATAAAACCAAAAATTACGTAAACATTTATTTTTATTTTTTTAATGTAGGTGTGAAAGGACATTGTGGTTATTATACCTGCACAAAATGCACTATAAAAGGCGTTTACAAAGAAAATCGTGTGTGTTTCTCGGGACTCAATAATCCTCTTCGAACGGACGAACATTTCAAACAGAAGACGCAAAAGGAGCACCGCATATTTATTTCAATGTGAAATTAGAGGAACTAGGCATTGGGTGTGTAACTAGTTTCCATATGGACTATATGCATTGCGTATTATTAGGTGTTATGTGGCAAATGTTAAACTTATTTCTAAAAATGAAAAAGAAGCGATTTTCATTAGAAACGAATGCAATAGCTGCAATGAACGCGTGTGGGTAGTTTGTTTATTCCTAGACCCACTATTTATATATTCACTCTGTGTCCTGATCTCGTTTTGCACTGGTTCTAAAGGTGACTACCTTTATTGATCTTTGATATTCTCACTAAATAAATTTTCACAACTTTTGAAACTTTATACACTTGCTAAGGCTTTATTTTTAAAAATGAACATATAAATTAAATTAATCCAATTTACATTAAACTCAATATTGACTTGTGTTTTTTTGTGTTTTCTTAATAATAATGGAAAAAATAAAAAACATAATATTTTTGTTTTTCGCACAACCTACGATGGTAGACCGGGTTTATTTTTCTCTTCCATAATTTTAGAGAGTTCATTTGTAATTAATAAATTTGACAATTAAATTTGACATTTAAGTCTATAAACATCGCCACAATACTCCCTCCCCAATAAATTCGGAAGAATTTATGAAAATACAAGTCTATACGCGAGGCCGAAAATAAACTAATTAAAAGAACGGAGGGTGATCCAAAAGCTGCTTCAGCTAAAACGTGCTGGTGGTCTAATTCTTCTTCCAGTTCTGGTTTGAACTGGTTCCTTCGGTGGAAGAATGAAGCGAACCTTTTTAACACGTGTGTATCATCAGAAGCTCGTTATCCGAAGTTCTCTCACCCAGCGAGGCCGCCGGAAACGATCCCACGATGTCCGCATTCTCCGCGAAACACGGTTTGAGGCGATCCAGAGACACCACACCTGACCTGCCGTTTACGTCAATAGTGAAGAACTTATCCCCTCTTTCGAGAACTTTAAACGGTCCTGAATAAGGTGGTTGTAAGGATTTTCTCACAAAATCCGACCTTAAAAATACGTGTGAACACGTTGAAAGCTCTCTGCTTACGAAAGTTTTTACATTGGAGTGCCTGGTTGCCGGAGACGGTCTAATTTCATCAAAATGTTTTTTAAGATTATTTACAAAATCTGTCTGAAGAATTTTATCGGTCGAAAAACAATTTAGAAATTGACAAGGAACCCTCAACGTACTTCCGTAAACAAGTTCAGCAGGAGAAGTTTTAAGTTCCTCACTATATAACGTGCGTAAACCTAACAGTACGGTTGGCAAGAACGTTACCCAATCAGTTCGCTCGTGACACATTATTGCGGTCTTTAACGTTCTGTGCCATCTCTCAATCATACCGTTGGACTTTGGGTTATAAGCCGTCGTTCTTACTCGTCTGAATCCAATCAACGCTGACAATTCATTAAAAAGACAAGACTCAAACTGATAACCTTGGTCGGTGACTATAACGTTTGGTACCCCGAAGCGTGAAATCCATGTGGAGTATACCGCAGAAGCGACAGTAGCTGCAGTAATATAAGGAACTGGAACTGCCTCAGCCCACCTCGTATACCTGTCGATTAATGTAACGCAATACCGCTGATTGTCAGAAATAGGCAAAGGACCAATGATGTCTAAGTGAATTTCTGCGAAGCGTTGCGAAGTTAATTGATAAGATCCAAGAGGTGAAACGGTGTGTCTTGAAATTTTGGATTTCTGACAAGCTAAACAGGATTGTGCCATAGTTTTTCAATCTTTCGTGATGGAGGGCCAGATGAAATTTTTCGTCAATAATTTAGTTGTTGCTTTAATTCCAGGGTGTGAAAGATTATGAAAGGCTTCAACAACTTTTTTCCGAAATTCAATTGGAATAAAAGGTCTTTGATTAGCTGTCGAAATATCACAATATATAGTTTTGTTAGAGTTAAAACTCAACGGAACTTGGACAAACTTTAAAGTTAAATTATCGCGCATAAGATCTTTAAGCTCGACATCATTGGTTTGGGCATCCGCAATTTGTGCATAATCTATACTTTCAGGAATAGAAATTAGATTAATGCGGGAAAGTGTATCTGCGACGACATTATCTATGCCTGATATGTGTTGGATGTCGGTTGTGAACTGCCCGATGAAATTCAAATGTCGGAATTGATGCGGTGATGCCTTTTCCGGATTTTGATAAAAAGCGTAGACAAGTGGTTTATGGTCCGTAAACAACGTAAACTGTCGTCCTTCCAAAAGATATCTGAAATGCTTGATGCCAGAGTACGCTGCTAACAACTCTCTGTCATAAGCACTATATCTTTGTTGCGTTTCATTAAGACGAACCGAGAAGAAGCTGAGTGGTTGCCAAATATCGCCGATATACTGTTGAACTACTGCGCCGATAGCTGTGTCCGAAGCGTCTACCATGATAGCGAGTTTAGCCGTAGATGAAGGGTGTGCAAGAAGAGTAGCTTTACACAATTTCTCCTTACAATTGTCGAAGGCATCAATGGACTCTGCTGACCAATTAATTGGAATTTTACTATTTTTCTTATAACCTTTAAGAAAATCATTAAGTAAAATTTGATCAGCCACGGCGTTTGGAATGAAACGTCTGTAGAAATTAATCATCCCCAAAAATCTTTTGAGTTGATTAACCGTTAAAGGACGTTCAAAATTTTTGATGACTTCAACACGTTCTGGAACAGGTAAAATGCCATTTGCATTAACAAAATGTCCTAAAAATTTAACTTCAGGTGAAGCGAAGACACATTTTCCAGGATTGATTATTAAACCGTGGTCTGATAATTTTTGGAAAACTAATTCGAGATGCGCGTGATGTTCTTCGAAAGTTTTAGACGCTATCAGAATATCATCTTAGTAGATAAATGCGAAATTAAGTCCCAACAATACGGAATGCATGAATCTCTGAAAAGTTTGTGCTGCATTCCTGAGACCAAAAGTCATTTTAGTGAATTCAAATAAACCGAAGGGAGTCGCAATAGCGGTTTTTGGAATATCAGACGGTTCAATAGGGATTTGATGATAAGCTTGGACAAGATCAAGAGTCGAAAAAACTGTACATCCTTCAAGCTGGTACGAAAAATCTTGAAGATGTGGAATAGGATAACGATCAGGAATAGTAACACGATTCAGACTTCGGTAATCTCCACATGGTCTCCAATCTCCATTTTTCTTCAAGACAAGATGCAAAGGACTAGACCATGCACTATTACTCGGACGACAAATTCCTAGTGCCATCAGATTCTCGAACTCCTGTTTTGCAATCGTTAATTTATCAAGTGCCAAACGTCTAGTTTTACAAGAAACCGGTGCTCCAAAAGTTTCCAGCCGATGAGTGATCGTATGCTTAACTGGTTTGACGTTTAGAGAGTTTGTCATAATTTCTGAGAATTTAGAAAGAAGTTGCTGGATTTGATCATTTGCCTGAGATTTGTCTAGTTGAGACAGTGTTGACTCGGCTGTGAGAGATATAGAACCAACAGTAAACAATGATGTCGTTGGATCTAGAAGACGATGTTTGCCAAGATCAACTATCAAACCAGAACTTTTAAGGAAATCAGCTCCGATAATGGGCAGCGAGACATCTGCCACTATAAATTCCCACTTGAAATTACGCCGTAACCCAAAATCTAAATTTATAATTTTTGTTCCATAAGCTTTAATTGGCGTTCCATTCGCAGCGAATAATTTGGAGGTAGTTAATGCCTGCGGAATGTGACAAATTTTGAGTGGAACAACCGAAACGTCAGCACCAGTGTCTATTAGAAATGCAACTCTTGAATTGGCATCATGAATTAATAGACGACTGGTAGTAGGTTCATCAGTAACGGTCGTCACGTCCTGATGAACATTTAAAAACCCTTCTTGATCGACTGACCTCCGCAGGTTTTATCATAAAACTTACAGCCAGGCTGGCATTTCTGAGCCTTTTCACCGAACCAAAAATGATAATAACATAAATCGAATTTTGGGTTAACCCGACCTCTAGATCTTGAACGAGAATTTGTTTGACCTCTACTATTTGAACGAGATCGAGATCTAGGGTTAACCATAGTTTTAATTTCTGTCAAAATTTTAATTCTAAAGTCTTTTTAATTTAGCGTCTAAATTAGAAGCATCAGAAATGCCAGCTGGATCAACATACCCGTTAGATGCTGCAGACGAGGATGAGCCGAAAGGGTTGCACGATTTAACAGAATTAACCCTAACGGTGGCATCACCTCCATCATGTTATCGGCTCGTGCTGCTAAAACATCTAACGTCACGTCGTTTTCAAAAGTGGTTAGTATAACCTGAATCTGCGAAGGCAACCTCTTCATCGAAAGTTGTCTGAGCATCTTGTCATTGAAATTACTGCCAGCGTTCAAGCGTATCTGACTTAGTAATTGTGACGGCTTTTTATCCCCCAAAGTCAGGTTCGTCAGGACATTATTTGGGCGTGACATCTCTAACTCGCCTTATACACGAATCACTTCCTCTTTGAACACCGAGTAAGGAGGTGTACCCTTATCGCGGAGAATTAAATCCGCGAAACGATCATGCAGTCTCGCGTCCAATGCCCCCACTGCATGAGAGAACTTGGTGGTCTCCGACCTGATGTTCGCGACAGCGAACTGCGACTCCAGAATCGTAAACCAAACGGCCGGATTCGGACCATACAACGGTTGTGGAGGTTGGAATCGGACCGCTTCAATCTCCAAATTTGGATTTTGGACCCCAGTCCAACCAGGTCCTGAACCAGACTGCCCAGACGACTGAGCAACTCCTGGATCCCGGAATAAATTTTGAGCTTGCAGAAACAATTGAAACTGTTCTGCGAATAAATTTTGTAGTTGCGATGCAGAATTAATGTGATCTGCAGAACTTGCATCTCCATAATCCTCGTCATTTACCGGGGAGTAGGATGGAGTATCAGACGACATTTATAAACTTAAATAGAAACGCGAAACAAAAATGCGAAATCGAGTGGAGGAAAAAAATGAAATAAATAAAATGCCGGAGTTAATTTTAATTTTTAAATAAAATTTTATTATTAAATTTGAGGCAATGAACTCAATAAAATTAAAGAAAAAAAAAACTTACCCGATCTACTCACGTTTACAATTGTTGCCCAGTCCTGCTGTTGTTGTTGTTTATTGTTGCCCTGTGTCCTGCTGATCGCTCGTTACCCAATAGATTCGGCAGATAATTCCGCACTCGACACCAAAATCCACAGCACAAGACTGATGAAACCGTTTAGGAATAAAATAGTTGCAAAATACAGCTGATTACGAATAGGGAAGCACACAGATCCCGTCGTGGTCACCAATTTGTGGGTAGTTTGTTTATTCTTAGACCCACTATTTATATATTCACTCTGTGTGTCCTGATCTCGTTTTGCACTGATTCTAAAGGTGACTACCTTTATTGATCTTTGATATTCTCACTAAATAAATTTTCACAAGTTTTGAAACTTTATACACTTGCTAAGGCTTTATTTTTAAAAATGAACATATAAATTAAATTAATCCAATTTACATTAAACTCAATATTGACTTGTGTTTTTTTGTGTTTTCTTAATAATAATGGAAAAAATAAAAAAACATAATATTTTTGTTTTTCGCACAACCTACGATGGTAGACCGGGTTTATTTTTCTCTTCCATAATTTTAGAGAGTTCATTTGTAATTAATAAATTTGACAATTAAATTTGACATTTAAGTCTATAAACATCGCCACACGCGCGCTTTAAAACCACCCGAAGCTGTTTACCGAAAACAGCGAACTTTCAATGAAATAGAACATTGGAAAGCTGTAGAGTTTCGAATGTTTCTGTTATATACTGGAATGGTAGTCTTCCACGGCATATTGAAAAAATAATATAACGATCATTTTTTACAATTACTTTGCGCTATTCGAATTCTTTCAGATCCAGATGATTGTAAGGCAAATAATGAATATGCCGCACAATTATTAAATGAATTTGTGGAAAAATTTGCGGTGTTATATGGAGAGGAAAATTTGAACTATAACGTTCATACTTTGCTTCGGAATACGAAGAATACGGACATTTAATTAAATATAGTGTTTTTAAATTTGAAAATTTTATGCAAACTTTAAAGAAAATGGTAAAAAAGGCGCACTTCCTCTTCAACAAATAATTAACCCAGTTGAAATTCCAAAATATTCAGACTTCATTTCATTGTCCACCAAATATCCCAACAATTACTGTTTAGCTGATGGGAAAATATTTAAAATTAACGAGATATAAATATTCTAATAGGCCAGGTTATTAGTATCACAGAAAACTTCTTTGAATATATGTACTTTAAACTCATCTTACTTAGAAATTTGGAGCAGTAAAATAGAAAGTTACTTACCCAAACAAGAGAAATTTAATATCAATAATGTTAAGAAAATCGTAAAACTGACAATAGAAACAAAATATATCTATATTAGAATGCAACATTCTTCAATTTAAAAATGTAATAATTGAATGTGTTTTTGTTCCATTATTTGATGTATACCCATCGGAAAATGATTAGTGACGAAAACGTGGATCCAGAGATGCAAGAGACACAACTTGCAGCCGCAGGTAAAGCTAATTACAATCAATTTAATTATATTGTTTATTGAATAATTTTTAGCATTATTGCAGAATATGTATTGTACTGTGATCCAACAGAATTTTAGTACACAAATGACAAAAACAGTAAAATGTCAGGTAATTCTACAAACAAACCCAAACGCCATTCGTCTGCCTATACGCCTATAGTAACACCTTTAAAGAAAATCAAATATAATCCGCCAATTACATAAATGTATCGAGCCTAATTATGTCACAAATACATCCAACAGCAGCTAGCAACAGCACAGAAAAACACAGCACTAAAAAATCAAAACCAAAATGATGACATCAACAGCCCACCGGAACAAGATAAGTTTCATAAACATAGAAACTTTGTTGGAAAATTTAATAAAGGAAGTAAAATATCTTCCACAAGGAGCTCAGAAATTTAAACGTCAACCATTTTCAACAAAACAATTTAACTTCTTTGTCATCACGGAAATTGAAGCTTAATATACCTTTTAGAAAAAAAGAGGATTTCGAAGAATTAGAAAATAAATTATTTTCTGACATCAGCGCAGCCAATACTCTGGTAAATATAATCATGAAAAATATATTATAGTACAAATCTATGTATTATTTTATAAATATTTTCAATACATCTAACAGGAAGGAATTTTAGACAATCAATCACAATGTCGAAGCGCGATAATGGCCCTTAGCTATTCATGGTATGACAAAAAACATGTATAACGGCAATACAGGAATATGCAGCTATGAATATAATTAAAGGTACAAACTCGGTTTTAATTCCTCATTTCATTTTGATACTTAAATTGTTTATATAATTTCAGAATGTTCGTTAAAATAGTTTCCGACAACAAAGCCAAGTGAATTTGTGTCAATTGCTACTAAATGGTTCCATTATGCAAGTGGGAGATTGGGAAAACCCTAACTATGTAACTTTGTTACAAAAAATTATTCATTAGCAGAATTTGAAATTCTATTTTAATTTTTAAGGTTTAATGAAAAGTCCTATTTTGATTTTATTTTTAATATTTATCTTTTATGTATAATATTCTATAATTTTAATAGGCAGAAATTAAATCCTGTTAATTGTATTATGTAGAATACAAAACCTTAAGAAATGTAAACTTATAAAAATGCTGTGAAAAATGTATCAAAAAGTGGATTGGAATTTAATAAACAATTTAATTTACTTCATTTGGATTTTATATTTTATTGTCAATAATATGTATTTTATATATTTGCGATTTAAAAACCGATCGATCAAACAAATCTATTCCGAACCAATGTTACGTAGTGAAAAAGAGTTAATTTTGCAATTCTATTCTGTTTTAACTTTCCGATTTATATTTAAATTAGTTTTCTGAATGTAAAACGAATCATATTGTAAAACTAATTCAAAATTGTGTCTAAAATGCATATAACACTTGAGTCGAAAGCGAATCAAAATGGAATCGAGAAAAAGATTCATACATGAAGTCCTCCATATAGAGCCGACTTCATTTTTGACTCATTTTTGAGTCCGCTTGCTTAAAGGGCGTGTACAGTAATCTGAGAAACGACACGATACTAAATTTCAGTCTAGTTCACAGGTTAGTTTTTATTTGGCAGCCAGTTGCATCACTCGTGAGTCGTGTTTCGTGTTTCTCAATAAAATGGAAAAAGAACAATATCCATCCGTAATTTGCATTTTATTTTTGGGTGGAAAAACTACAATCGAAAAAAAGCGAAGTTGGATGTTGTCTATGGGGACACTTCATCTATCTATGACAAATCGTGAGGTATTGGCTCACCGAATTTAAACGTTGTTACCGAGGATATCAGACGTCGTTAAAAGGTCCACGACATGATTGAAAAGGTCCACGACATGATTCTCGCTGTTCGCCGACTTAAGTGCGCGAAGTAGTAGAGGCCATGGGTGTGTCGTATGGAATGACATTTAATATTTTAAATAAAAAGTGTGAGAAAGTTATCGGCCTGATGGATGCCTCGGTTCCTCACAGTGAACAGACAGTATGCGGACAAGGATTGCTGCTACCAAATTGCATGAACTGCGGAGCGAATTACTGCCGTACCAACCGTACTCGCCCGACCTGACTCCGTAAGATTTCTTTCTCATCCCCAACATGAAAACATGGCTTGATGGAAAACAATTCAACTCAAACGAGGAGGTTATCTTCATTCCTAGCACGGGTACTTATTGATTGACCCTCCCTCGTAAATGTATTAAATTGTTAATTTGATATTGCAGTTTTAAATAATCCGTGTTTAATTTTTATTAATTTATTACATTTTATTATTTTTCTTATGAAATTCGAAATGCTACTGTCATGAGAAAAACAAGTAAATTTGGCGCAACCACTGAACGCGCCATTATTGAGCGCCACGTAGAATTCCGTATAGTCAATTTGAAAATTAAATGACAGTTAGCCTTAACGTTTTCTGCAGTATTAAAGATAAAACTTAAAAATGCAAATTGAACACTTTTGCCGCATTTCGCATAATAAAATCGTAAAGGGGTTAATTGAAACGAAAAATAATCGCATTATTGAGTTTTCAAATTTAAATTCCCAAAAGTAAATTCAGTTATTTACAATTCTAAATCTTACTTAAAAACCTCTAAGTACCTACATCTTAATATCTTATCGAAAATTCATTTCACTTTTCCGTTTTTATTTTTTATCCCAAATTTTCAGTTGAATGCATGCAAATAAACCATAATAGCTCTGTATCGGTAAATTGGATTTTTCTCGTTTCCGAATTGGAATTTTTTTATTATACGATTTGCGCGATCTTCTTCATTATTTGATGAAAAAGTATTTAAATTAAAGGGAGTTATTTGCGATTTATATTTGATTTCACAACATACAAAAATTATTTTAAATTGTTTATATCGATTGATATCTTATAGTAAGTACTGTTTATCTACCATCTTAGAAATTGTTTAATTAAAACTTTACTCCTCTCCATCTGTGTTCATTGAATCCTGGAATGTTTTGTGTTCTATGTAACCGAAGTGAAAAGTGATAGTGTATAAGAGACACTATTGCAGTACAAAATATTCTGTACGTGACATTTTATTTAGCACGTGGATGTACGAGGATACAAAAAGTATCTGTATTTGTATATATATATATGAGGTGGTTGCATATCGTATGCACATCCTTTATACGTACATAAAAATATTTTTATTTGTTTTAAAGTTATAAATGTACAAATAGATACTTTTAAAAAGCATAAAGCACACATATGCACTTAACTAGATAAATGAATATTAGACGTGCTTTTAATATCTTACCATTTTGCTTTATCAGTACATCTGATACCGCATCTATTTATTATGTGGTTTGATATTTTGGGAAATATTTTGGGTGGTTAAATATAAAGTGGTGGTGACATCACAAATTAATTTCCCTTGTGATTTTAGTGATTTGCTGCTGGTTCCACAAAAACACTACTAGACATTATAAACTTTCAATATTTCAGATGTCAATATGAGAATACTCTTCGGGCTATAGTATATAAGCCTAAAGAAGTTAAAATTGCATAACACTCGAAATCCGGTGTACAATATGTTATGAAAAATATTATTTCAGATACAAAATGCAATGAGTTGTTGACACGTACAAAATAATATTGGTGTATCACACTGTCAATAAGGTCTGTTTCTCTTACAAACCAGGAACTTTTAACACTGCTAATGCTTTCGATGAAGATTTTATTTTAATTTTGATGGTACACGCTTAAAACTTAAACTACTTTAACTCTTTCGTTCGAAATGTACATAATAATGTACATATAGATTTTCTATCACCAATAAATTCCATACAAATGTATTAGAATTAAAATTGGCGTATTTGCGCAAGCGCTGGTGAGTTTCGTTTTTCCATGTGTTCGTTGTTATATTTGATACCGTTTGTTCATATTTAATAGCGTTTATTCAAATACGAGTGATTTATGAACGAGAGTTCAAGGGATAATTTTATCCTAGTCAGAATTCATATTTTTAAACTTAACATATTTAAAATTAATTTAAAATTCTAAATTTTTGTGTTAAATTCATCATAAAGGTGTAAATATCGGTTTAGTAATTGATTTTTGGTGTCCGTCACGCCAGCCGGAACCATATCAGCCAGAACCAAACAACTATGGCACAAGTATCACGATGCATTGTGCATCATTGATCACTATATGCTTTTTCAGCCGGAACCTTATAATTCCAGCCGGAACCTAATAAAGACACACAGAACCATACAACAGCCAAACAAACTAGGGCACTAGTAGCACAATGTATTGTGCAGCATTGTGCACTTTATAAATTTTCAGCCGGAACCTTATAAATCCATAAATATAACATTTTTCGAAAAAAAGCCTTACAAATTCAGCCGGAACCATACGCTCTACAGCCAAACTAACTATGGCACAAGTTGCACAATGCATTGTGCATCATTGTGCAATATATAATTTTTCAGCCGGAACCTTATAAATCCAGTAATATATGATTTTTCCTTGGAACCCTATAATTCCATCTGGGAACGATGGTTTGGTTAAATACAGTCAAACTAACAATATCACAAGTAGCACAATGAATCGTGTATCATTGTGCACTATATTGTTTTTCAGCCGAAACCTTATAATTCCAGCCGTAACCTAATAAAACCAGCCAGAACCATACTATAGCAAAACTAACTATGGCACAAGTAGCACGATGTATTGTGCATCATTGTGTACTTATACATTTTCGGCCGGAACCTCATAAATCCAATAATTTACAATTTGTCGTGAAAAAACCTTACAATTTCAGCCGGAACCATACCCTCTACAGTAAGCTAACTATAGGACAAGTAGCACGATGCATTGTGCATCATTGTGCACTATATAATTTTTCAGCCGGAACCTTATAATTTCGACCAGAACCTAATAAAGCCAGCCAAAACTGTACAACAGCCAAACTAACTATATCACAAAAATTATATGTTGCACTATTTATGTAAACATTTTGTTTCGACTGGATTTTGATGGTTCTGGATGGCATTATAGTTTGGCTGCAAAAACATATAGAAAACTACTATATAAAATTATATAGTGCACAATGATGAACAATGCATCGTGCTACTTGTGCCAAAATTAGTTTGGCTGTAAGGGTATCTGGCTGCAGGGGTTCTGGCTGAATTTGTAAGGTTTTTCACGAACAATTGTATATTACTGGATGTATAAGGTTCCGGCTGAAAAATTATATAGTGCACAATGATGCACAATACATCGTGCTACTCGTGCTATAGTTAGATTGGCTGTAGAGGGTATGGTTCCGGCTGAAATTGTAAGGTTTTTTCGCAAAAAATCTTAGATTACTGGATTTATAAGGTTCCGGCTGAAAAATTATATAGTGCACAATAATGCACAATGCATCGTGCTGCTTGTGCTATAGTTGATTTGGCTGTTGTACGTTTTGACTGGCTTTAATAGGTTCTGGTCGAAATTATAAGGTTCCGGCTGAAAAATTATATACTGCACAATGATGCAAAACGCATCGTGCTACTTGTTCTATAGTTAGTTTGGCTGTAGAGGATATGGTTCCGGCTGAAATTGTAAGGTTTTTTCACGACAAATCGTATATTATTGGATTTATGATCTTCCGGCTGGAAATTTATATAGTGCAAAATGATGCACAATGCATCGTGCTACTTGTGCCATAGTTAGTTTGGCTGTTGTACGGTTTTGACTGGCTTTATTAGGTTCTGGTCGGAATTTTAAGGTTCCGGCTGAAAAGTTATATACTGCACAATGATGCAAAGTGTATCGTGCTACTTGTGATATAGTTATTTTAACTGTAGGATTACCTTAATTTTTAAGGGTTTTTCCTCGGAAAATCTTAGATTACTGGATGTGTAAGGTTTCGGCTGAAAAATTATTTAGTACACAATGATGCACAATGCATCGTGCTCCTTGTGCTATAGTTAGTTTGGCTGTAGAGGGTATGGTTCCGGCTGAAATTGTAAGGTTTTTTCACGACAAATCGTATATTATTGGATTTATGAGGTTCCGGCTGGAAAATTATATAGTGCAAAATGATGCAAAACGCATCGTGCTACTTGTGCCATAGTTAGTTTGGCTATTGTACGGTTTTGGCTGGCTTTATTAGGTTCTGGCCGGAATAATAAGGTTTCGGCTGAAAAAATATATAGTGCAAAAAGATGTACAATGTATCGTGCTACTTATGATATAGTTATTTTGACTGCAAGGTTATCCTAATTTGTAAGGTTTTTTCCTCGGAAAATCTTCGATTACTGGATGTGTAAGGTTCCGGCTGAACAATTATATAGTGCACAATGATGAAAAATACATCGTGCTACTTGTGCTATTGTTGGTTTGGCTGTAGTACGGTTTCGATTGGCTTTATAAGGTTCTGGTCGAAATTATAAGGTTCCGACTGAAAAATTATATAGTGCACAATGCATCGTGCTACTTGTGCTATAGTTAGTTTGGCTGTAGAGGGTATGGTTCCAGCTGAAATTGTAAGGTTTTTTCACGACAAATCGTATATTATTGGATTTATGAGGTTCCGGCTGAAAATGTATATAGTACACAATGATGCACAATACATCGTGCTACTTGTGCCATAGTTAGTTTGGCTGTTGTACGGTTTTGGCTGGCTTTATTAGGTTCTGGTCGGAATAATAAGGTTCCGGCTGAAAAACAATATAGTGCACAATGATACACGATTCATTGTGCTACTTGTGATATTGTTAGTTTGACTGTATTTAACCAAACCATCGTTTCCGGCTGGAATCATAAGGTTCCAAGGAAAAATCATATATTGTTGGAGTTATAAGTTTCCGGCTGACAAATTATATAGTGCACCGTTGATGCACAAGGCATTGGGCTACTTGTGCCATAGTTAGTTTGGCTGTAGAGGGTATGGTTCCAGCTGAATTTGTAAGGTTTTTTCCCGAAAAATTTTATGTTTATGGATTTATAAGGTTCTGGCTGAAAAATTATAAAGTGCACAATGATGCACAATACATCGTGCTACTAGTGCCCTAGTTTGTTTGGCTGTTGTATGGTTTTGTGTGGATTTATCAGGTTCCGGCCGGAATTATAAGGTTCCGGCTGAAAAAGCATATAGTGCTCAATGATGCACAATGCATCGTGCTACTTGTGCCATAGTTGTTTGTTCCGGCTGATATGGTTCCGGCTGGCGTGGCGGACTCGATTTTTGGTGATTTAACAATTAGAATTTTATGTAAAGAGGTAAGAAATTTGAATTAAATTCCGCTTTGATGGCTATTTTTGGTTAATTTATATATTTGGTTGATTTCTTTAGGAACATGAATCGTAAATATAGAACAGACCAAGAACTAATTGATATTGTTAGTACGTGGGATTCAGATTTGGAAGATTTTGTTGATACGGAAAAAAATGAAATAGAAAAGGTTCAAACAATAATGCGATAAGAGCAAGATGCATTTGATTCTCCAGACCAAGATGTTGCGTCTACCCAAGTTATTGCTATTGGAACGGACGAGGATGCAATTAAACTAGGTGAAAATGTTCACTTTGAAATAATTGATAACATGGAAAGCTTTCAGTACACGAAAAACGAAAATATCAAATGAAGCCGGTTACAATTTCATTCACAAATTTCGGAATTTCTTCCAAGTGTCGAGTGTCGAATCACATGATATTTCATTTGCCGGACAATATTTTGAACAAATTGCTTTTTTCACTAACTTGTACGCAGTACAAAGAATGATAAGCAACTACAAACACACCAACACATCCGAAATAAAACAGTTATTTAGGCTACAAATAGCAATGGGATGTTTCAAACTTCCAAGAATCCGGTTGTATTTTGATAAAGCTTTTGGGATTGTATTATTTAGAGGTACTATGACGAGCGACCGATTATTTCAGTTTCGAAATAATCTTCATATAACTAATATTCTAGATATACCAAAAAATTGTGCGGACTGGTTTTATAAAATTCTCCTTTCATTGATTCTATTCGAACGTTTTATTATTGTTAGAAATAAATGAACCATCAGTATACGTAGATGAACAAATTATTCCTTTTAAAAGTAAGCTCTCTATTAAACAATATATAAAAGGAAAATCAAATCGTTGGGGCATTAAATTCTACGTACTTTGTGGTAAATCGGGATAAGATGTTTTCCTGTACCAAGAAACTGAGTCAAGCGTACAATAAATTATATTAGTACATTTGGATTCGTAGCTACCACTATTGCATTTAACCAATCAATACTAAACCAATTCATGTTGCTTCAAACTTTGTGGGAATTGGTACTGAGGATGAAGCCAAAAGATGGGACAAACAGTCAAAATCATACGTATATGTAAAACGGCCAGAGATTATTAAGACATATAATACGGGAATGGGTGGAATTGACTTGTTAGACAGAACATTCATTATTTTCAAAAAGTGGCACATTCGTTTGTTTACGCACTTTACAAATTTTGCAGTTACTTCATGTTGGCTAGAGTTCAAGCAGAACTGCATTAAAAACAAAATAAATAAAAAAAATGTTTCAGATTTATTACATTTTCGAATTGATTTAGCTTTCCTTGTACAAGCTGAAACGGATACTAAAAAGCGCGGTCGTCCTTCAAATCCAGAGAACGTGGAGCCTGAAAGTTTGCCTGATACAATGCCGCCAAGAAAGCGAAACTTTGAGAATTAGCCTCTTAAAGAAATTTAGCTGGATAGGTTCGACCACATGCCAAAACACGATCAAAAAAAGAAGCCAGTCAATGCAAAAATACGAATTGTAAAGGCCGTTCCCACTGTAACGATGACGTTAAATTTTGTACTAATCGGCTTAATCTACAACCTAACTTTTTTCTTTCATTTAGCTTTTTATACTTATCTGCGTTACTATGTCCGTAGCATCCTTCCATACTTACCGTACAACTGCTTATTGGGGTACAAACATAGAAAATTAAGATCAGCTGATTTCATTGCATAGAATACAAATATGTATTGGTGTCAATTTGGGGAAAGAGGGGAAAAAGCGCGGGAACACAATGACAGCGAGGTATTGAAGAAGAGATGATGGCTTTGCAAAGGGATTCGAGTCGAGTTCGCCAAACAGGAACGGTCGAGAACAAAATTTGAAAACAAAAGAAAAAAACAAATATAAAATAGAAATGTCTATTTATAAAGCTAGAATTATAAAATCTGATTAATAAAAAGTATGATTGTATGTAAATAAAGACTGATTATAATTAGAAACCGTAGTTAGTGTACATTATAA
This sequence comes from Nephrotoma appendiculata, assembly GCA_947310385.1. NCBI lineage: Eukaryota > Metazoa > Arthropoda > Insecta > Diptera > Tipulidae > Nephrotoma > Nephrotoma appendiculata. The sequence goes on from OX371224.1 coordinate 110,888,726, forward strand.
GAAACAAATTAATTGAAACAAATATAAAATGTAAAGACTTTGTGTATGTGAATAAATTGTGTTCATTATTCTACATTTATATATATAAAATAAACCTGTGTTTCGTTTATTATTGAATTGTATTTTTTTAAACAAATAAATATTAGTGCTTTCATCGGAAAACAAAGCTTACGAACTAGAAAAAAATAAAGAGCTAAAATTTTCAAAGTAAAGTTCTAGTGTGATCGATATTTATTTCCTGGCAACAAGATAACTGCTAAGTTTTTCTTTTGACCGCTATAAGGCGAACAATCTGTGAGGGTATACCAGTTAACGGGGAATACCCAATTGTATTCACTATTCAGTACTGGCATAGTGATTGCTAAATTGCGGGACGAGGGCGTAACAACTGGTTGTGATTGTATATACGAGTACATCGAATTCCAACGTACTATCGTTGAACGTCACATACGATTGAGAGTACTACGTATCCAAGCATAAGTAACCCTTCATTTATTCGGGCACCAGCTATATAAATCTTGTCGTAACAAACGGCACGGTATCACCAACAACGGTACATAAATAACAACGGGATATATAGTATATCACGGAACATTTAATCAATTTTAACGGAAGGCGGATTGTACCCGAATTGATCATCACGCGGCAAAAGAGGCGGTTCATCTATGGGGATAGACAACACCATCGTCATCCGGTCAACCTCATCCAGTTAAGAGTGTAACGTATTTGCATGCATTTTTTTTGTTGTTTTTTTTATTATATGATTTTCTTATTTGTTATATTTTCTTAAATTTTCCTTTAATGATATCATTTTTATTTTAGATCTCCTTTTGAATATTTTATTTGTAACATTTTTCTTTTTTTTTGGGAGGTTTTGGTTCTCTACGATTTCCTTGTTTGCGGCATATTAGTTTAGTTTTTTTTGGCATATTTCGCCTAACCAAGCCGGAGCCATGATTATATCTTCTTCTTTTTCTTCGGTCTGTGTCGTTTAAGGCAGGTTATGTCTAGGTAAAGTAAAAGTAGTGGTGGAAGGGGATCACAGTGTGGTGCAGACAAGCTTTTCTTATGTACTTTTTATTTATTTATTTATTTATTCTGCTAAGTTTCTACGAAGCAGAATTCCGGATTTTTGTTGTAACATGGCGGCATATACCGTCGGATAACATGACCCCCTAGCCGACAATGAGCTACCGTATGGTGCGACGGTGGTACCGGCCTTGCGACCAAGCCATGTGGTTACACCACTTTATATGCGATAAATGTATGGTACAATTATGCCTCAATAAAGACAGAAATTGTTTCGCTGAATTTCATCACAAGAATTAGATTCCATTGAATTGATTTCCATTTTGATTTAATTATTTTAATTTTATTTTTTATTTATAAATACAAATGTACGTGAAGATATAAATTTATAAAATAAATACCGGCAGTTCGGAATGTACATATAAATGTACGTTCTCCAAAAACATCCCCCATACATTTTTAATCATTTTTCTAGCCAGTGGCACTATTCTGGTTTTCCCTGGGAATAGGGAATTTGGAAAAATATTTTCATAGCATTTTTGTCAAAATTATATTTTTCTGGCCTAGTGTTGGAATTAGTTGGGTGTAAATATTTTTCGAACAAAGATATATTGGGAATTATTTTTCCCTTTAAAAATTTTGTGGAAAAAAAGTTTCCCAATCAACTTTGTTTAGAAAATATTAACACCAAACTAATTCCAACAGTAGGCCAGATAAATATAGTTTCCCAGGGAAGGCCAGAATAGTCCCACAGATGACTTATTTAAGGTGTATAAGCAGTAATTTAGATAACAAAATATTTTTTTCGGACAAAGTCCGAATGAAAGGGTTAATGACTAGAACAGTTTTGTTTTATTCCAGCCTTCATTGGGTCTATTTTTTAATACAACCCGAGCAAGCAGGCTTACCCCGGGTACTTTACACCGAGCAAAGGGTGTACTGGGTAAAATTATCCGGTGTTCATAGAGTACTAAATTGTTTTTACTTTGCACGCTCTTAGTACACTGACATTAATTTCAGAATAAAATTTGAAGAATCGAGTATGTGCAGTGTAAGCACAGTTCACAAATAAAAACGCAGTGCGAAGAGCAAATTTAATCAGGTTGAATAAAATAATACGAATTATTTTTTGACAGCACACTGCCTGCTCGGGAGGAATTAAAAAATAGGCGGATTGAGTGCATTGGATGAGTTCTGATATATTAAAACACGAAACTATTTTCATAAAGTAATGTTTAGCTTGCTATGAAAGAAATGAATAAAGTGAGAACCATAATGCTAAAGAAATTTATTTGTGGTGACCAATCTAACATTAGGAGTCCGTAAGCAATCTCATTTATTAAACTTAATTCGTTTAAATGCCGGTAACAATTTCAACGAAAATAATCTTAGTTAATTGTGGATGATAAGGTTACCATCTCGAGTTGAAAATGGTTTTATCCACTATTGAAACGATGTAACACTTAACTTTTTAGCTGAATGAATTGATAATATGATGATCCTCTTTTCATCGGGCACTTCATTTCAAAATTCACTACTGATTTAAATTCAAAATGTGAGAATTCAGATTTTATCGGAGATTAAATCCATGACTGATCCATTTTCTCATTCGCGTTCAAAGATTCGGTTTCGAATTACAACAAATGCTAATTTCATTAAAGATATAAAGAATGCTACAAATTGTAAGCTATAGGTTGATAGTTTTACGTTCAATTTAACTCGAATTAAAAAGACAGTAAGGATTTTTAAATTCTTAAAGTAAATACCACGGTCTCCTGTTAATTTGGGAGATTAGTTCCAAAACAAAATTTTTAATAAATGAGGAACAAAAATTTTGGATGTAGATTTTGATCTTCGTCGAAACTTAAATGGAAATTCATTATTGCAGACATGCCAGTGCCTATTATAGGCGCTGATTTTCTATAAAACAAAGGGTTGATTGTGTCCATAATTATGTTTACGTTACCTTTGTCAGCCTTCAGTAATACAATCCAGGGAGTTTATTCAAAAATGTTTTGGTTTTTACGCTATCTCGAATTTGTCTACTTTCTCTAAATTTCAAAAATCTATTATCTATTTCTAAAAATATTTAGTTTTAACGACCGTCGTGATAAATTACTTGTTATACGGAAACGGGCTTTGCGGTCTTGTTGATATTGATCAAAATAAAAATAAAAGACGTAATATCATCTTTCTGACCCCGACATGTTTCGGCGTTAATGCGCCATTTTCAAAAGGGGGGTTGTAGTTTATTTTGTTTTTTGCAATTAGCTTGTTTACATTACGTGTACTATGTTTAATGAAATTAGGTATAAGAGAGTGTTTGCGGCAATCAGTTAAACATTTTTGTGATGGTTTTAAACTTGACAGCCGGTTTATTTCTTTAGCGTAGTTACGAAAAAGTCTTGCTGTGTTAATTCCATATTTCCTGATTTATAACAAAATAAATTACAACCCCCCTTTTGAAAATGGCGCATTAACGCCGAAACATGTCGGGGTCAGAAAGATGATATTACGTCTTTTATTTTTATTTTGATCAATATCAACAAGACCGCAAAGCCCGTTTCCGTATAACAAGTAATCTATTATCTATGTTTGTTTGACGTAAAATTTGCTGCTAATCTGTTTCTAATATGAATTTTGATATATCGTCCTCTTCTCAATCGGAATCTCTCCCTAATTTTAGGATTTCGACGATGTACCCGATTGTGCAAATAAAACACAGCGATTTAAGTTACACTTTGTTTCCCAACACCTTTAATTTCTGCAGTAATTCGCTATTTCATTTGTTTACCTGCTCTCACTAATTCACTTTTATTGTTCACATTGTGTCCCAAAGTGCTCGCGCTTATATACTTGTCTATTGCTGCTCGAGATTATTCTTTTTATTGCATATGGCAATGCGTTTTGCAATTGTTTATCACTTTCATGTTGTTGTATTCGCGAACATTCTACATCATCAATTCCCCTATCTTGATGATTAACGCCGTTCTCATTTCTAATATACTTTCCATCCATTGCTCTCGTTATCTCCATAATCTCATAAATAAATAAAATAATTAATTTTTTACATGCAATTCTGCACTTTTGGATTTTATAAAATATTGAAATTGATATATGATCGATCATATATAATGTAAAAAACAACAACAAGAAATTCAGTTCTAATCAAACTCTAATCCACGCTTTTATTTCAATTTTCCGCTATTAGCCCCCCACCAGAGGAAAGTTCGGAATTAAAAGTATATTAAAAGTATTAAATTAGTCCCAGCTGAGGCTGAAATAAACATTCTCTTCGACTTGGAATGTCATTCTAAAATATAATTCCCAAATTTATTGATAGAAGACTAGATCCGACAACATCGTTGATGTGAAGAATAATAGAATAATAATCGCTTAATAAAATGATAGTCTTAAAAAACTGGGTTCGAACTCTCGAACTATGGGTTGACCACAATGGACGGTATCCGCCTTAATCACTCGGCCACCGAGTATTTTATGTGTGTAGAGTCGTAACACTTCATAACACTGCCCTACCCTCAATTTGTTCGTCTTGAACAAACACATCCAATCTCAAATCGCTTCAATTTTTGAACTTGCACAACTTTTCGCCTACCTCCAAAGCGTTCTTGTATCCAAAACACAACATCGCTGACCCTCTTGACAATTTCGTATGGACCTTTCCAATCTCACTGTGCATCTTACTATTTGCTTTTACACTTTCTGGAATTGTAAAGCCACACTATTCTTGACAACTGATGCTTGACATATCGGTCGTTTCTCAGCTTTCTGGACGCTTTCCGCTATTGACCCATCATGTCTTGATCCTTTTTCTGCCCCGGTGTATTCCAGCACACTTTATTCTCAACTCCAATGCATGCCACCTTTGCACGACTCTCTGTCGCCATATCTGGACCGCTCTCTCTTCAGCAATCAACTCCACTGCCGGACTCACCCTCAATAATCGTATTTGAAATTTCCGCTGGGCCTCTCCCAAGGAACTTTGTTCTATTTGATAAACTAATTGGCCCTCATTTTCTCTGGCCGTAAACTGTCTTTAAACACACACTTGCATTGCTCAAACTAAAACCAAACATTTCCCTCTTGTATTGATTGTTCCTTGAACCTTCTTTGGTTTTCTTTTTCTCTATTCCCAGTGTCTGTCCCACAAACGATTATTTCATCGTTTCGAACACTCTCATGTGTAGTGAGCTTATGGGGGTTTATATCGTTGGGTCCAGCTATTTTATTATCCTACTGGATCGGTTAGACTAGAATATGATAACCCACAATATTCAACTCGAGTACTGTATCGCTCGAGTGCCAATCAGATTGATTTATATTTAGAGCGTATATATCGCTGGTACTTTCGATGAACACTATATTAATATATACGATTCGAATATTTGTTTAATTATTATTTTTATTTTATTTTAATAAGACAATTACATATTTTAACTTCTAATTGTCGCGCTGTTCGTGTGTATCCTCTTTTTTACCGTCGCTCTACTTTATCATCGCTATCATGGGATGAACACCGAGATGAGGTGAATCCTGGGGTGAACACCGCTAATTTGCCCAATCAACAAATGCGTTGATGTCGTGGTGTCGCCACACTACCCCACCCCTAGCGAAAGCAGGGAGCGATTAATTGAAACGCGATAGTCTTCTAATAGTGCGCCCGGACCGGGCTGACGTGGTTGCTGCTCTGGTAGGTGCGTCGTCTAGGTTGAAAGTTACACGTTTCTTACCAGAGTTGTTGTCGTTTCCTGATGTTAGGCTGTTTGGTGTCTTCGTGACAGAAGTTGGCTGACTTGCTGTGTTGGAAGTTTCATTTGGAGTGTCGTTACTCACTTGATCCTTATTTCCAAGATGATTTGGTTCTTCGTTTTCCGTAAAGCATGGCTTCAACCGGTTTATTGACACGTTGGACTCAACCCCTTTGACGATAACTGTGTAATATTTTTCCGTTCGTCAAACTACTCGATACGGACCTTCGTATGGAGGTTGCAAGGGTTTACGCACATGGTCTGTTCGGATTAGAACGTGTGAACAGCTGGTGAGATCCTTGAAAACGAAGACGTCAGTTTCTTTCGAATGTCTGGATGGCGGTGACGGCTGTACGGCCTTGAAGTAATTCCGCATTTGATCAATGACCCGATTTTGTGTCGTGAATGAAGTTGATTGAATCATGTCCCCTGGCAAACGTAAATTTTCGCCGTAGACCAATTCGGCTGACGATGCTTCGAAATCGTCGCGGAATACAGTTCTCAAACCTAGTAACACAAGCGGTAGTGTCTTGGTCCATTGCTGATTGTTAACACACATTATTGACGCCTTTAGACTGCTATGCCATCTCTCGACCATGACGTTGCATGCTGGATTGTAGGATGTTGTACGTTTGCGTTGGAATCCCATTAAGTTCGCTAAATTGTCGAATAACTCGGATTCGAATTGAGCCCCTCTGTCAAAGACGATAACCGAGGGTACTCCAAAACGACTGATCCATGTTGTCAACAGTGCATATACCACTGTTTCTGCTTTAATATCCGGAATCGGCGTTGCTTCCGGCCACCGAGTAAAACGATCTATGATTGTCAGACAATACCGTTGATTTTCGGATGGCTCCAAGGGTCCCACGATGTCGATGTGAATTTCCGCGAATCGGTTGCTAACAATCGGATAATTTCCGCATTGACTTTTCACATGTCTTGAGACTTTACACCTTTGACAATTCATACATGATTTCGCCCATTGACGAACATCGACGTTCAGTGCCGGCCAAATGAATTTTTTTCGGATAAGCTTGGTCGTGCTTCGTATTCCTGGGTGTACCTGGGTAATGCCTGACGTCTAAGTTTCTGTGGAACATATGGTCTAGGTGTGCTTGTTGACACGTCGCAGAATAAAAATCTGTCTGTTCCAATGACTGGCATCTTTTGAAATTTCAAACTCTTGTTGTTCGCGATTAATGCTTCGAGTTCGTCGTCTTCGGCTTGTTCCTCAGCCATTAGAGAGTAATCGATGTTACCTAGGATTGCTAATGAATCGACTCGTTATAGCGCGTCCGCCACGACATTGTCCTTCCCGGCGATATGTTGGATGTTGTTTGGGTATTGGGCGATGAGATCCAAATGCCTACGTTGCCGAGGTGACGCTTTCTCCAGGTTTTGTTTCAAGGCATATGTGATTGGTTTATGGTCAGTGTATAGCACAAATTCCCGACCATCGATAAAATGCTTGAAATGTTTAATTGCTGCGTACGCGGCCAGCAACTCTCGATCGTACGTACTGTAGTTTTGTTCTGCGCTCGTAAGCCGTCGTGAGAAAAAACTTAATGGATTCCAGCTTCCGGATTCATGTTGTTGCACCACTGCTCCGATCGATCGATTGGATGCGTCGACCATTATAGCAAGTTTGTGGATAGGCGATGGATGAGCGAGCTGGACAGTTTCGGCTAGTCGTACCTTGCATTGCTCAAATGCTTGATCTGCTTCCTCGTGCCATTTTATTTCGCTGTTATCATTTTTCTTCCGACCTTTGATGAACTCGTATAATAATTCTTGTTCTAAAGCCGCGTTTGGCAGAAATTTACGGTAGTACTTCATCATGCCTAAAAACCGTTGTATACCTTTGGTTGTGGTAGGTCGTGTGAAGTTTACTATTGCTTCCACTCTGGATTGAGCTGGTTTGATGCCGGTGGCTGAGATGTCGAAGCCTAGAAAGCTGATTTGCGTTGACTACAAGACCGGCCTCCTGTAGCCGTTGAACTACGATCTTCAGATGTTGCACGTGTTGTTCTAAATCGTTGGACGCAACTAAGATGTCGTCGATATATGGGAAGACGAACTTGGTGTCACGAAAAATGGAATGTATTAGCCGTTGGAATGTTTGAGCCGCGTTTCGTAATCCAAACGTCATGCGCGGGAACTCAAAACAATCCCAACGGTGTGCAGATGGCTGTTTTTTCTATGTCTGCTTCATCGACTGGTATCTGATGATACGCCCGAATAAGATCGATTTTTGAAAATAGTTGGCATCCGTCTAGCTGGTGATTAAAATCCGTGACGAATGGTATGGGGTACCGATCAGGTTTCGTTTTTTGATTTAACCCGCGATAATCGCCGCAGAGTCGCCAACCACCGTCTTTCTTCTTCGCAATATGAATGGGACTGGCCCAATTGCTCTTTGACGCGCGGCATATCCCTTGACTTAACCAGAGGTCGACTTCTTGTCTGGCGATCCGCATTTTTTGTGTGTTGAGACAGCGAACTTTTGCGGAACATGGTTGTCCCTCGGTCTCAATTTTATGAGTAACACTATGTTTGACCGTATTGAGCAACGGTGTTTCTTGGAATACAGTATTGAACTCTTGTATCAAGTTTTGAATCCGTGGACTGATTTCGTCCAACTTGATGGTAGTTAATTGGTAGGATGGCAGTACGACTGAAATCCCGCGGACTGATAAGGTAGTCAATGGATCGATTATCTTTTTGTTTTTTACATCCACCAATAAACCGTAGTGCAAGAGAAAATCGGCACCGATAATGCATCTGTCGACCTTGGCGCTCACGAATTTCCAAACGAACGGTCGTCGAAATCCTAAATTCAGAGTTAGATGCTTTGTACCAAATGTTTCGATGAGTGTTGAATTGGCGGCAAATAATTTTATATCCGATTTGATTAACTCGTCTCGCAGGGTTGGTGTTACGACGGATATTTCGGCACCAGTGTCTATCAGGAATTGTCGTTTTGTTGTTGAGTCAACAACTATTAGACGGCTATTTGAAGTCCTACCGTCACTCTCCGTATTTAGTGAGGCACCTACTAGTTTTCCGGAGCGTTAGTGCCCTGGCGATACGTGCAAGGTTTCGCACAATGTTTGGCCTGGTCACCATATTTAGCGTGGTACCAGCAGTTTGGGAACCTCCTAACTTGGGATTCGGATCGTGACTTGCTTCGCGAACGGGGGTTTTCGCTACATGATCTCCGTTGTGTGTCCCGAGGTTTGCGATCGTTGCTGATGAATTGATCAAAACGTTATGATAAAGCGTCGATCCGCGCTGCAATAGACTGTTCTGGTTGCTCTTTGGGTGACGAATGTGGCGTTTGAGAGACGTTGTACAAACCCATAGGTCGATTTATTTCACTTATTTTATCTGCCGAAGCAGCGAGCTTCAATAATTCACCCTCGTCCACACATGATAAAATCTCTTGGATATGATTCGGCAGTCGTTGTAACCATAAATCGCGTAGTACGCGGCCTCGGTAATTTGATCTGCAGCTAATGCCTGCATTTCCCGCAGCAATTGCGACGGTTTTTTGTCGCCAAGTTGTAACCCGGATAGCAGACGGTTTAATTTCATTCGGTTGGAATCGCATAATCGATCTTTGATAGCGGCTTTCAAAGTATCGTATTTATCCGTCTTCGGTGGATTAAGTAATAATTCGCGTACACACTTTATGGTTTCCGAATCGAGAGCGGCTACTAAATGAGCATATTTCGTTTGATCGGCTGATATTCCGCTTAATTGAAACTGGACTTCTAGTTGCAAAAACCATATTTCCGGATCGTCACGATTGAATACGGCATGTTTCACCGACAGCTTGTATATATTGATGGTGGACTGCCCATTGTTGTTCTCCTGTTTTGTTTTATCCGCTTCGTCACCGCACATTTTGTATTATAATTTCTGATAATTTTTGTGTACAAAAATTTCGGAGTAACAGCTGTAGAACTGGCTTGCGCGTTTTATTTTGTCCACACAATGTTGTTTCGTCGTACTTTTTCGATAAAAAAATTGTACGTGCTGAATTAGTATGCTGACAATCACGCGGTCGCGTGTTTTTTTTAGATTAGAATGACTCGAAAATTTCGTCGCGTGTTCGTTCGATGATTTACGTGTTTATTTCCCGTCGGTCAGGATCACGTCGGGGTCACCAAATTATGGGGGTTTATATATCGTTGGGTCCAGCTATTTTATTATCCTACTATGGATCGGTTAGACTGGAATATGATAACCCACAATATTCAACTCGAGTACTGTATCGCTCGAGTGCCAATCAGATTGATTTATATTTAGCGCGTATATATCGCTGGTACTTTCGATGAACACTGAGATGAGATGAATCCTGGGGTGAACACCGCTAATTTGCCCAATCAACAAATGCGTTGATGTCGTGGTGTCGCCACAAGCTAACTTCCCATCAGTAGCTAAACTTGCTTTAGCTGCCTCTTATTGTAAGCCAGCGCCAATACTTCATTCATGTGTTTACTTCTAGTATTGGTTCTAACGGGTGGGAAAGTCCCGCTACCATTTTGATTGGGCGCCATCTTGGTTATGTTACGTTTAGCTCAGTTTCGCTTTAACCATTGTGTTGTGTAGACGCCCAAATTTTATAATGGTTAAATATACTCCAGTAGAACGAGCAGAAATAGTGACAATATTTATTGAAAATAATCGTAACATTATTGCCACTCAGCGGAAATTTCGTCAAATTTCGTCCAGTGCCTCACAAAACCACAATTTATCGTTTACATGCGAATTTTCGACAGTACGGTACGACAGCAGACAGACCTCGTTCTGGAAGACAACGGACGTCTGGTAACGCTGAAAAGAAACATGAATTCGGAGACTTGGTTCCCAGTTACACATTTCTGCACGCAGTTTAAGGCAAATTTTGAAAACTGATTTGAAAATGTTAACTTATAAAATTCAATTAGTCCATAAATTGCTACTGAGAGATCATAATCAACGAAATGAGTACAGTAATGCAATCCTAAGGCTGTCTGGTGAAATTGAAGATTTTTCGTCTAAATTGATAATGAGCGATGAAGCCCATTTTCCTCTCAGTGGCCACGTCAATAAACAGAACAGTCGGTTTTGGGGGAACACACAATCCTCAATTAATTCATGAAACATCATTGCATCCACTAAAAACAACTGTATGGTGTGGTATTAATGCTGGAAACATTATTGGTCCCTATTTTTTTGAAAATGACCGAGAAGAATGAAGTTACTGTTACTGCTGAACGGTACCAAGACATGATTCAAAATTTTCTGGTACTTAAAATGGAACAGCAAGGACTAGAGGACTTGTGGTTTCAGCAAGATGGGGCCACAGCACGCACAGCCCGTTCAACAATTCAATTATTGAATGACGTTTTTCCACGAAGACTAATTTCGCGAAATGGCGATTTAGCAGGGCCAGCCAGATCTCCGGATTTAACAGCACCAGACTTTTTCTTATGGGATTTTTTAAAATAAAAAGTTTATGTGAATAAGCCCCAAACGATTCAACATCTTAAAGACAATATTCGACACGAAATTGAAGAAATTCAGCCTGAGATGTTGCAGGATGTCATGAAAAATGCATTGAAAAGAGCCGAAAGTTGCATAACGAATCGCGGTCACCATTTAGTCGATATAATTTTCAAATCATAACGAAAAAAAAATGTAAAGACCAAATAAACTTTTTATGAAAAACAAACTTACTTATCCTTTCTTTGAACAAAGTTATAGACAATCAAAATGGTAGCGGGACTTTTGCCCCACCCGTTATAATGAAGTTTTAAATGCTCATCCTTGACAGCACTAATAATGAGTAAAATCAAATATGTAATATTCCTCTACAGTTTCCACCAACCGGTTCGGTTGAAAATGTTTTAGTTTGCAGGTCATCTGGAATAGCTCGCGATGTGGGTGTTACGAGGCGGGCCTCCACTGGCCTAATTTTATTTTCTAACTCTTGCCTTATTTGTCCTTCAAATTCCTTGAGCTGGCTTTAACTTCTAGAGACTTCATATCTCCCCTTAGCTCTTTAACTTGTATATCTTGGACGTGGTGAATTTGATCGTGGTGAGTTGCTGTCCAACTCGGCAAACCGCCCACCTTGTTGTGCTCGTAGATTTGCCGATTGTGTACTTTGTTGTTTGAATTTGATAGCTTGGTGGCCCAACTTGGCCCTTTGTTAGTCAAACTTGGCACTTTATTGGTCAAACTTTGCAGCCTGGTCTGCTCTCATTTCCTTTATTTGAAGTCACAGCGTCTTAATCATATCCCCTATTCCCAAAGTGGATTTCTGTTGTTCTGGAGTAGGCGGCTTTGCTGATATGGTTGTTTCCGTTCGATCCATCGCTCGAGTTCCCACTTTTTTCTTCTTCTTCGTAGAGCTTACTTTCTGCTCATCGATTGGGGTAACTGGCGGCAACCCTGATGGTCCTAGCGTCATTTCAGCATCCTCTTTCATGGTGCTCTGCAGTCTCGAAAGCAACTCGTCCTTATTGCCTTCGGTTAAAAGCCCGAGGTCCTGCACCCTCCCGCTCAACGGCCGTGATGTTTTGGCGTTTAGGGTTTTAATCATTGCTGGTATTTGCAAAATCCCACTTCTGACACCAAGTGTTGTGAATTTCAGGCGTTCGATATTTATTCGTACTCGATTTTACAAATACACAACACACAACCATTAAAGTTACAATCTTTATTTCCCATCACCTTTAAACGAGTGTTATATGCGTGTAGAATAGAATTCGTAACAGTATAATGTACCGAGTCTCCGTTTTTATACATTACTTTTTCAAATGGCCAGCTTCCCTTCCAAGACAGTTCTGGAAATATCATGTTGTCATTAATAGTGAGTATTGAATAAGTGACTGGTGGAATCATATACTTGTACTTCGTTGAATCATACCAACTCGGTTGTAGAACAGTTTTCTGTTATCCCGCGTAAAAATACCCCATGTTGAATGAGTTGGTCTCTCGCATAGGACTAAGCTCAATCAAGTCCTTTATGCTTCTTGGAAAGTGAATTTCAAAGAAAAAGTAGGAATACCCCACTTGAAACAATTCATAGTGCCTTAGTTTCATCATGCAACTGGGCAACGGGTTGGTTTTGTATCGGAGAAGTATTTCACAGAAAACTTTTCAAGAGTTCCTTTCTACTTACCTCGGTTTACATTTGCAATATATATAAAATATATATAAAATCATTAAAAAATTTTTAAATATATTAATTTTCATAATATATATAAAAATATATTGTGTAAAATTATTATTTAAACTTAATTAAATAATTATAATAAACACTAAATTAAACTAATTTTATCCCCTTATAATCAAATATACTTAAATATGGAACAATTTTATATATATTGAATAATTAAATTTAAATAAATAATGTATATAATAAAATATTTATATATATAAAAAATTTAAATAAAATTATAAAAAATTATTTATTTATTATTTAAATTCAATTGAATAATAAAAATAAGTAAAATGCTAAATGTAATTTAATGATTCTATAATTATATTATAAATATAAAAATAATAAGGTTTTCAAGTTCGGAAGACCACGTATAGGTTTTAATTTTCAGTAGCGGTTAAGTTTATAGTTGTATATCCTTTCATTCTGACATTGGAGAGCAAACGTTGTAACTACGGCGTGATGTATGTGGGTTATTTAAAATTATTAGAATCATCTTACAGCTGCGTAATACTCGTTATAGCAACTAGTCGGTCTAAAGAAGCCGTCTGCATTATTCGTTTTGGTTTTAGTAGCCCCCCTTATTGTTCTATTGGCAGTGATGGTTTCCTGTGAATTTGACAGCTATTTTCGTTAGCACTTCGTTGCGCAACAAACAACTTTCAACGGGAGACACTCAAAAAGCTTCAATAGACGTGGCTAAGGAAAGAATATATTGAGGCATCGCGGGTATTGGAGATTTTGTTATAAATTAAATTTGAAAGGCAGAAGTGTATATCTTGCGTTTTATTAAAATTTAAGTTGGAATTTTATACAAATTTAGTCGAACATACGACTATTACTGCAACTACCTAATATGAATATATAGTTAAAGAATAGAATCAGAAGACGATAGTCTCATTCAATATATTAAGATTTATTTTTCAACCCCATTTCATTTGAATTTTGATTATAATTTTTTTACCCGACTTTTTACTTAAACATTTGTATATACGAGAATATACTTTTTATGGAATGAAAATCATTTTCTAATAGACCATAAGTTAACACTTGAAATGGTTGATGATGACAAAAAAAAAAATAAAAAAAAAAAAATTGAACAATTTTCTTGAAAACACAAAAAAAAAAGTTTTTAAGGACGATGGAACGTAATAGATTAGAAAATTGAAAATTTGTTATTTCATTTTCCAAAGTTATTTTGTTGGGAAAATAAAAATTTTTTGTTCAAGAGTCCATTGAAAATGAAAATGTATTTTTAAATAAGGAAAATTAAATGGAATTACATACTTTTTGTATGACGGAACGTATAGCGCATATGCTCTTAAATTATGTGTAGAGCAATGAAGGGTTATTTGATTTTCTAAGAAATATAATATTGTATTTTCCGAATATACATAATTTTATTAAGATAAGAGATTTCTCATTTTACAGTGTACGATGGTATTGAGATGAGATACCATATTTTTATATTTGCATTTTTTGTATGTGCTAAAGTACATAGCAGACGAATTACCGTTAATGGTCTCTTGAGAAATTTCCATTTCTTGAATATTATATAATGAATCCGAATAAAAATACCAAGCTCTTTGAACAAAATTTTTTCATTTTAGTTCTCTAAAAGTAATCCCACATCGTGATTATATTATGTACCGAAGAAATAATGGAAATAATAAACAAATAGTTTGTGTGCACTAGCTATATACAACTTATGTTAATTTTTTTATGTTTTGCCAGGTACGTTATGGAGCTTTGTATATATGAGCATACCCTCTTGTGCATGTTACATAATCCTCGCAACAAAAGAATTGAATTGTATGCGAACGAAATTTTATTATCATTTTCTTAACGATATATGTAAGAAATATGCTAATTTACCGCGCTTCAAAATGCCAACATGTATATGCAGGTTTTCTATTTTGCTGAACTTTTTCACTATTAAATTATAATTGTTAATGGATAATATGTCGTTAAACGTCTTTGTCTCTATGACGTCGAATGTATAACTGCAGAACAATATTTATATACCAATACGACTATTTTTTTCTGTAAGGGTTGTAAAATTATAAATTTCGTATGTTTTATTCATCTTATATGCACCAATACAAAAATATAACAACTTATGCGGAATGATTACAAACCTTAAGTATATTTGCCTTAAGGCATTAAATATGAGTCTTCAAAAACAATTCTGTTAAAATATGTAGTTAGGTTTTGCAGGTACACGCCACATCTACAGTGAAACCTCTTTTATCCGGAACGACTGGGGCAAACAATTCCGGATAAAAGATTTTTCCGGATAAAAGATTTTTTTTTAATAATTTCATAATAACAGCATATTTTAATATTTTTTAAACTGCAGTGTCATTTATTAAGATTTTAAATTTATTTTAGTTAATTACATAGTAAAAAAATTATTTCATTTTTGGAAAATAAGGTAGGATAATAGATTTCCGGATAAAAGAGGTTTGTATGTAGTTTATAAAATTTTCGTATATGTACTGTATCCGAACTGTATCTTGTTATCTGTTCAAATAATTTTCAGCTAATATATATTTTCGATCAAAATTTATGGAATTCGATCTTAATTTACTCGGTAAGCCAGATAAAATAATTGTCAATAAAAAAAACTAAATGGCACTTGAGTCGAATTTCTCAGCTGAGACCAAATCAATTTTTTTAATTTTTCTAAAAGATGGTGCTTATAGCATCATTTTTAATTAATTTAGAGCTCGCGGGTCAGCCATGTGAAAAAATGCTTAGGACGTGTCCGATTTCTGTAATAAATAATTTTCCCGTGATGATTTTGACATTGGCAGTATAACTTTCTCTTCCGCATAACCTTTAGTCAGAATACAAAAATATTTTTGACATTTAAAAAATATTGGAATAATTGTAATTGTATATAGAAAATAAGGCAACTTAAGCTTATTTTGGCTTAAATATTAAATTAAATGTGTTAATTCAGTTGAAAAAGTAATCATTTGTTGAATTCATAATAATAGCAATTATAATTTCGCAATTCAAGGGTAGGTCACTCTTATCAAGAGTATATACAAAGATAGTTTTTCAACTTAACATTATTGTTTTGAAGAAACTTGGCGACGTTTTTCACTAACCAAAATTTTCACAATTTGGTTGAATTTATAGAGCTGTATACTTATTTTTAAAATTGATAGTTTGATTTTTACTAATATAGGTTTTCTTTAGGTTTTTCCAGAAGCTTCCGAGTTTTCCACTCAGATTTTCCAATTTTCATCTTCTAAAACAGTGATTCTTAACAGAGGGGCCGCGGCCCCTTTGGGGTCCGTAAGAATATTGCCGGGGGCCGCCAATGTTTGCAAAATTTTCGTCAGAATATAATAAAAAGAAAATTGATGTATAAGTTTTCTTATTTAGTTTTTTATTTATTTCTGTTATTTCTTCCTACATACAACTTTATTAGTACGGAATAAATAAATGCAAATATGCTACTTACACTGCAGAAAGCCTAAGTAATCCTAAGAAACTATTAATACTTGGAATTTTAGCCCTATTTCTACTGAGTGAATTTACTGAAACATCCTACTGAGATGTGACTTTTATACACAAGTAAAAATTTAAAGAAAATCATGCAACATTTTTAATTTTGAGAGTATTAATTCATTTATTCAGTTCAAATTTCACTAACTAATATATGTTATTGAGGCTGCGAGCCAATAGTCGGGTTTTACTATGATAAGAGATTATTCGATTAGTTTGCCATAGAGTTTTTGAAAAATAAATAAATTTACCGAACAATTTACTTAAAATTGGCTTTTACTCTACTAGTGGCCCGCAGCCTAAAATTATTTGGTTTGGCCGTGTATGCATATTACAAGTTATTCTGAGCGTTCTTTGCAAATATTGCGATTGCACATCCTACAAATCTGAGTTGCTACGGGACTTTTATTATTAGGACACTTGTAATATCGACGACGAACGGTTGTTTTTGAACCCGAATCGGTTGATACTGCAGCTCTTATTGCCTAAAGCCTTCCCGATTGTCGCAACTGTGGCCTTTGTCAATTTTGTTGTGCTTCGTCATTGCATTTAGGGAATAACTAATTCCTGAATTAAATGCTTCAAACATATTCTGCGTTAGCTTATTTTTTTATTATTACAATCTAAATATACGTTTAGCCAAATTACCAACGCCGCTTACTCCGCAAACATCCACTAAATTAAAATATTGCACCATTTGCCATCTATTTGATTTACGCTCTGTGGAAAATGAATGTGCAGGTTGGTCCAGAGTATCAACGATTCTTGAATACTTAAATAATGAATTCGGAAATACATTTTATGTTTGCAGCAAGCATTTTCATAATTATCGATCATTCAAACTTATAAATTCATGTAAATTTTGGAATACGTGTATAATAACATGATGTGTATAAAAGACACATTTCAGCAGGATATGCTGGAAATTGATTGGAAAGGTATTTGCTAATATCTTAAGTTGGAAAATTTTGAGAAAAAATACATAAATGATTTTTGAATACAAAATACATTCTTTGAGGAATTCAATATAGGTTCATATTATAATACACTTGAAACTCGATTATCCGGGATGAGTGAGACTTCCCGGATAATCAAAAATCCCGGTTAATCGAATGCTTTTTATTAGAACTAAAAAAAATCCTGCTTAATCGGATAAAATTTAGATTAACCAAGAGAATAAAAAATCCCTGATAATCGAGGTTCTCGGATAATCGGATCCCGGATAATCGAGATTCAAGTGTATAAACTATTTTGTGAGTATCGTCAATTTAAACTTGAAAAATGTCTAAAAGTCACTTGTCAGTAGGATAGGGTTAAAAATAATTAGATTTTTTTTAGCAAAATACGAATGTTCACTTGATTGTCGCGAGCAACTACGATTAAGGTTTTAACAAAGACTTAGGGGATCGTACCCCACTCTTCATCCAACGCAATCTTGAGGTCACTGTTGTTAAATGGTACCGGATTTCTGACTCAGGCCCTCCATTTTAGTTCGTCCCATAAATGATTTATTGGATTCATGTATGGACTGAGGGCTGATCACTTCATCGTCTCGAGTCTAACTTCATCCATAAACTGCCGAGTGGCTCGAGCTGTGTGACACCGTACATTGCCATTCATCAATATGAAATCTTGATCCAAGAGAAAGTTTTTTTGTACGAAAACCAAAGTTTGTCTTTCCTTCAAGCGATATGCCACCCCATACCATGCAAAAATTGCCGCCGTACGAGACTATTTCAGAAAAACAGCACTGCAAAAGTCGCTGTCTTGGACGCCAGTAGACCCGGCCTCTCTTATCACTACCATGGAGACCTATTCTGCAATCGTCAGTGAATAGAATGGACTTTCATTGCTCGATGCTCCAATTTATCTATCAATTTTGGGCCTCTAGCAGGCCGTCTTGAAGTGAGATTGGCTTCCTTCAAGCGTCTTCTTACTATCCATTGACTAACAGCTCCATCTCGAACTTGTCTTAGCGCTTGCTGCACATTGACGCCTGTGAGATGGCCAGTTTTGCAGTGAAGTTATACCGGCTGGTATGTAATCTCCGATTGAAAGTACCAGTTTCCTGAAACATTCTGGATACTCTTGAGACGGCAGATTGACTGATGTTTAGCTGACTTCTCAGTGATTACGTCCTTCTTGCAATAAAGCCACACCTTGTGCTGCTTTTTCTGCAGTAGTATCATGATTTTGAGGAAACAACGAATGAAACTGGTAGAGATTTGTTCAGGTCTGATGGCAAATATCGGTCAATGCGGTATTATACAGGAGATTGCAACACGCCAATTGTTTTCACCGAAACATCACATTTTGCTACGAATGCTTTAATTTGAAAAGTACTGTATACATTTTAATGATAAACGTTAACAAAGTTGTTTAACGAAAATCAGTTAAGCCATTTAAAAAAAATAGATAATGAAATAATAAAGTTATTATATTATATAAAAAAAATAAAGGAATAATAAAAAATTTAATTTGTTATAGATAATTTAAAAAAAATATATTATTATTATTATTATTCAAAAATGAGGGCCACAAAAAAATTATGAATTATTTGGTGGGCCGCGAGTAAAAGAAGGTTAAGAACCACTGTTCTAAAAGACCATCTGAAGCGGATATGTGCGAAAAACCGTACAAAAACATCATTTTTCGATTTTCTGAGTTTATCGATTTTTACGGTGGATTTTCCCAAAATTTTCTTTTTTAAGAACCATCTCCTGGCAATTGCGAACACAACAAAGAAAGATTAAGCCAAATCGGTTCAGCCGTTTTCAACTGATGCGCTAGAAAAAAAGTTCAATTTTCTTCGGGTTTTTCCAGAAGTGTTCCAGTCAGATTTTCCAATTTTTCTCTTCTAAAAGACCATCTGGATCGGATGCGTGCGAAATCTCGTACAAAAACATCATTTTTCGATTTTGGTTAAAACAATTAAAAATTTAAAAAATAGTCCTTCAGGATATTTTTAAAGTTGTCCTTTGATAAATTGAAGTCAAATAGGTTGTCAGTCAATTATATTAAATGATTTAGACATCTTATTAATGGGGTTGTTTTCTCCATAGTTAGTAGAATGGTGTTCAAGTGCTAAAAATTCATGGTTTCGAAATGTTCTGCATGGCACGTGAATTGATATGTTTTCCAAGATGTAAGATAAGCGAGCCACATTTTCATGGAATGGTAAGTTGTGGTCGTAATCCCAGTCACTTTTCTTTAACAAAAAAATCAGGAACTTCTTTTGAATGCTTTCAATTTTTTTTTATGTGCACAGAATATTATGGATTCCAGACCATTCCAGTTGAGATCGAACATAAGCGAAATAGAGTGAACATAAGGTTTGGATATCCTTAAATTCACTTATTCATCAGCCTATTGAAACTGGCGTTTTCGACAAATGTAACACCCAAGTCTATATTCTCATTGACTCTTTGCAGTACTTCGTTGTTGACTTTGTATGAAGTAATTACCGGATTTCTTTTACGATGGAAGGACTGATTTTGCATTTCTTAATGTTTAAGTATAGTGAGTTTCGATCACACCACTCACGTAATCTATCTAAGTCTTCTTGAAGTTTCTCCGTATCTAACAATCCATTAATAGTACGAAAAATTTTCACATCATCTGCAAATATGAGCACGTCTGAGTTTTTGATTATCTTGGTTATTCGGTCTATGAAAACAATAAAAATCCAAGGCCCGAGGTGTGATCCTTGGGAAACACCAGATGTAACTTTAATAACGTTTGATTTCTCATTTCCCATTATTACAAACTGGCGCCGGTTTGATAGATATGATTTAAACCAATTTATGTAATCGAGAGAAACCCCAAAATTGAATAAACTCTGGAGTGCTTTATGATGACAGATAGAATCAAATGCTTTACTGAAATCCGTGTACGCTACATCAACTTGACGGTGTTTTTCTATCTCATTAATTAATGAAACAAAATGAATGGTGAATTCAACCAGATTAGTCGATGTTGATCGGCCAGGCATAAACCCAAGCTGGTTTATTGATATATGACGTGCAATTGTGGATTTAAAATTGTTGCATAATACTAACTCAAATAATTTCGGAATTGATGGTGTAGTTGATATTCCGCTGTATAGCATGAGATATCATCACGTTTACCTGATTTAAAAATTGGAATAATTTTCGAAATTTTCCATTTGTCGGGAAACACGCCGGTGCTTTAGGAATGATTGAATAGATAACATAATGGAATTGTTAAAATTTCAGCGTACTCCAACAACCATCTCCAAACCCCCTTAAAACCGATAAAATGTTGTCCTCAAAAATAATAGGAAGAGTTATTGATGTGTTGTTGTTTCTGGGTTGTTCGTACAATCCACTAGTAACGCTTGGTCTATAGACTGATTGAAAAATGACGCGAACATGTTAGCTATATCTTTGGCGTTTGAAGAGCAGGTATTGTTGTACGATATATTAGCAGGGTATCCATCAATTTTACGTTTATTCCTAAAGTATTTCCAAAATATTTTTAGATTTACTTTGATTTTGTCTTGAATTTGATCAAGATACGACCTGTATTTTGATTTGAAATAAATTTCAAATTCATTACTATGTAGTAGAAACTTAGTTTAGTCCGCTTCTAACCTGACATACGCTTTCGACTTCCGATTTTTTAAGTTAACTAGTCTATCATCAAACCAATGAGAGTGAGCATTTTTTGGTTTACAGCACATAGGTACATACAGTTCGAAGCCTTGAAGCATGATGTCATTAAATTTGTCCACATTTTCGTTTATATCATTGAAATTGAGAGGTATTTGCCAGTATATGAATTCTAGGTAATTTTGTAGCCCCACACGGTTAGTTTTTTTGAAGTTGTATTTTATTGGTTGTAGGTGTTCTGACCTCGCCATTTTAGTTAAGTCAAATACAATATCCAAAGATTTGTGATTGACATCATTTTTGACAAAAGGTAATAGGGATACAGAAATTTTAAAGGTGTCAATGTCGTTGCTGAAGACAAGATCCAATAATCTATCACGATTATTAGCAATTGTGTTTATTTGGTTCAAATTATAACCAAGCATGGCGTCCACAAATTAAGATTTCCGTAAAATACAGTTTAGTTCTGGGTACAAATTCCAAGTTATATTTGGAACTATAGTGAAGTTTCCGACAAACTAAAAATGACAAAAAACTTTACAACAGCCTAAAAAGTGTAAATCTACACTTTCAAAAAAAAACTTGTGTTGTAAAACGAAATAAACTGTTAAAAAAATTCAATTTACAATGGCAAGCTAATTTAGCCACAACCATGAGCCATAATCTTTCAATATTTTTTCAAGAAGCCAAAAAATTTATGTGGTGGGGCAGTCATAAATTTTTTTTACTTTTAAATTTTTGCTCTAGTAAAAAGTGTAATGGGGGTATAGTCAAGGCATCGTAGAGATGTCTAAGCTTAACGGTATATGAAATCATGTTATTTAGACCGTGCTTAATGTTTTCTAGAAGCCAATATATTTATGTGGTGGGGCAACCAGTGAGCCAAACTTCTATCTTTTTGGTAACCCCAGCTCGATATATTTAGAGCAATTTGACTTCAACTAAGTTTTTAGAAATATTTTCCATCCCCTTTAGTATTGGCGCTTTCTTAGATCTTTATTATACCACAGACGACTTGGGGAGATGATATTTTTGCGATTTTCTGAATAATGACAACTAGTCTGAATTTCAATGTCATTCTTTTTACTCAATGAAATCAATGTTACCCAATAGATTATGATTTTTTCGGAATCAGCACTCAAAGCATAACAAAATAAAATTGAGAAGGGGATGATTTATAATGGATAAGACTAGATTAGCTTCTATAACGACAATGTTAACTGCTTTCGAGGAAAATACATAATCAAGCTGTTTTTCTTAGTCATTTTGAATATAGTAGATCTGAAATAATTCTGAATTAAACTTACTATCCATGACTAAAACTCTCTTTACAGTGTGTGAGTTCATAGCATGTAATGGTTGGTCCAAGCGCGACCACTTAAGATACGGCAAATTCAAGTCACCAGCTACTAATAGGCCATCTTCTATGCGACAAAAAGGCCATCATATCAATAATGTTAAACACAAATAGATCAACAGCCCCCATTATAAGCTGATAGGTGCCAACTACCTAGGCTAGTCGGGCGAATGTAGAGCCAGAGAACAAATATTTATCGTATTAGTGTTATTACTCACACAAGGCAGCTTATTATTATCGATGTTGGAAATAGGAGCTGAACTGCCAAAGTCCACATGTACAATGAAAACTCCTCTTCCACTTAAGCCTGCAAAATGATGAAGGTATTCAATTGTAGGTGTTTTTGTTAATTATGAGCGGAATTATATGAGGTGACGATGTTGCTTTCATTGTTTGATTTGATGGGAACTGTTTTGAGTAAAATTTTCTGATCAAGGGTGCGTATATTAGGTGGGTCTGCACTGATAGAAACTTTATAAATAAATGCGTTTAAAGTTATACGTAACTTAATCCTAAACCAACAAAAACAAACGAAAATTTGTATATTGGTTAAAAGTAAAACAAAAATATCATTTAGGCGAACTTTTGAATTTGTGAGCTATTGTAATTCCAATTTCAATTTATAATAATAATAAATAATTAGAAGTTCAACACTTATAAGTATGGTATATAAGAATTTACGATTTACTTAAGAAATTGCATATTTCGAGACCTATTCCGAGATAACCTACGCATGTCCAAACTGTTCTCACTCTCAAACAAGAGACCAATTTTATGTACCGATTGACTACAATAACTTCAACGAAAGAAGTTTCAGAAACATAAAAGATGCAGTTATATTTTCTGGGGCTACATGCACGAATTGCTTTCATTGGTTTGAAAATCCAAGTACTTTAGATTTTAATACATACAATGGCTTTGCAATTTTTGATGTTCAACCAATTGATTGTACCAAGTATTACAACATCAAAATAGATGACATTGAATCAGAATTTCAGTTCGGGTCAAAAAACTTTTCACTAAGAGGAATTGTACACTTCCAACGTCCAGTAAAATTGTCTTGTCCGGGGCATTACATTTCGTAAATAAAGAGAAGTAACCAAACTTGGGATATATACGATGATCTGCTGAGCATTAAATTGAACATTAGCGCAAATAACAGAATTAATCCTGTCTGTCTTATTTATATTGAAAATCAGATTATTGATTAGTTGATTTCATTGCAATC
Source organism: Nephrotoma appendiculata (assembly GCA_947310385.1). Classification (NCBI taxonomy): domain Eukaryota; kingdom Metazoa; phylum Arthropoda; class Insecta; order Diptera; family Tipulidae; genus Nephrotoma; species Nephrotoma appendiculata. The sequence goes on from OX371224.1 coordinate 110,912,475, forward strand.
TCCATATTTATTATTTATAAAGTATAGTTAAAATCAGGAATCCAAAAGTTCAAATAATTTGAAGTAATTGACTGTTAATTTAAAGAAATCATGCTTGAAAAATCGAAAAATTTTTGATTGCTCCACCGCAAAAATACGTCTAAATAACATGATTTCATATACCGTTAAGCTTAGACATCTCTACGATGCCTAGTCATTGACCATCGAACTGCCACTACACATGATTTGTGTAGTTTACATTTAATCAGGATATTTATGTATATACACTTTTAAGCTTTTGTAAGGTTTTTTGTCAATTTGTCGGAAACTTCACGTTACCTATTTGGAAGATTAAAATCACCAAGCACAAGAACTAAATCTGACGAGTTTATTGTATTAATAACTTCATCAATCGCATCAATGCAAGTTGCATAATAATCACTATTTGATTGAGGTAGTATATATGCTGCGTAGATGATTAGTTTGGTTTGGTTGATTTTGATTTTTACACTGATCTGTTCGACTCTCGATGGGGCTAAAGTTACTGGAGCATTCTAGAGCTTAGAATGTACTGCTACTAGTACACCACCACCCAATTGCAAACACAACAAAGAAAGATTAAGCCAAATCGTTTCAGCTGATCTCAACTGACGCACTAGAAAAAAAATTAATTTTCTTCGGGTTTTTCCGGAAGTTTCCGAGTTTTCCACTCAGATTTTCCAATTTTGTTTCTTCTAAGAGACCATTTGGATAGGATACGTGCGAAATCCCGTACAAAAAAATCATTTTTCGATTTTCCGAGTTTTCCGACTTTTACGGTAGATTTTCTCAAAATTTTCTTTTACTAGAACCATCTCCTGGCAATTGCAAACACAACAAAGAAAGATTAAGTCAAATCGGTTCAAGCGTTCTCAACTGATGCGCTAGAAAAATTCAATTTTCTTCAAGTTTTTCCAGAATTTTCCGAGTTTTCCACTCAGATTTTCCAATTTTTCTCTTATAAAAGGCCATTTGGATCGTATACATGCGAAATCCCGTACAAAAACATCATTTTTCGATTTTCCGACTTTTTCGGTGTTTTTTCCCAAAATTTTCATAAAAACCATCTCCTGGCATTTGTGAACACAACAAAGAAAGATTAAGCCCAATCGGTTCAGCCGTTTTCAACTGATGCGCAAGAAAAGAAATACAATTTCTTACGGGTTTTTCCAGAAGTTTCCGAATTTTCCACTCAGATTTTCCAATTTTTCTCTTCTACAAGGCTATCTGGATCGGATACGTGCGAAAAAACCGTACAAAAATATCATTTTTCCATTTTCCTAATTTTCCAATTTTTCCAGTGGGTTTTCCCAAAATTTTCTTTCATACAAATCTTGTATGACAATTACGCACACAACAAAAAAAAATCAGCCAAATCAGTCCAACCGTTCTCTAGTGATGATTCAATCATACATGCGGCAATTGATTTTTATTAGTAGATGTGGCGAGATGCTAAGACACATTTATTAAATCACCACACTTCAGCAGCAAAATAAAATTTAATTATTTGAAGGGTTCAATAAATAAAAATATGAATATTATTTTTTCCATTTCGAAATGAGTAAAACCGGGGGATGAAAAAAAACCAATTTCAAATTCCATCAATCTAAATAAAATTCAAATTTAATTTTATTAAATCCCTTCATGTATTTTTCCCTTGGATTTAGCTTACGCCAAAACTTTTGTGACACACTACTACAACAGTACACTGTATACACTTTTATATACTCATGTTGATAATAATCGTATCATTTTCAGCCAAACAACGCGAAATAATAAAATGACGTCGAGAAAAAAGAAAATCCATCTCATCACCAATCCAATAAAAAAAAATAATAATTTTCCAGAATTATACGTATAATATAGCACCTATACATAATAATACAGAGTGTACCGACACCATAAAACAAAACCAGATTAAATTACTTTCCATTTTCCATTTTCCGATTTTAATTTTTTTTTTTTTTTAATCTCATTTTTACTTCCCGGTGGCTAAATGAAATATTTATTAATATTAACAGTAAAACAAAATTTAATTTACTTTACACTGTATACAGAAAATTGTTGTTCCTTGCGATTGAACCAAGCCCAACAGAGCTTAATGGAATTATCGTTGAAAAAACGCCCCTATAGCTTAAAAAAAAATCCTCACATATCAGAATAAATTCCAATTTGATTATAATTGTCGCTATATGTAATAATGTTACGTATGTGTAGATTTGAACTCACTCTACCTCACTCATTTAACATTTCTGATTGATTAATTGCGTATAGATGCAGCACTGGGCATACCTACTTTCTTTTTACGTATATTAATTTGTTAAGGTAAACCAAAACAATGATTGTCAAGGGTTATTAACTATTAATATACTTACATAATGTTACTTAATCGGTAGGTTCCTGCCCTGAGATAAGATCATGAAATCCCAATAGTTTCAAAGTATTTCAATAGACCACTCATAAAAATGAAAAATATGGTCAAAGCTCGCCTGAGAATACAACTCTCTTGTGGTTGGGGGGGGGGGGGGGGGGGGTTGGGAAAGCATGTCTCGAATTTCCACCCCAGCACCCACTGCTTGTCGTAAGTTTCTTTCTAATTGTTATTTTATCGACCAAACCGATATACTGAGTTCGAATCCCGATAGGTGCAGGATGAATGCATCGGTGATGAAAATAACATCTTGACGGAGCGGTGTTGAATTACTTTGCAACACGTTGCTTTGATGGTCCAGAATTTATTTTACCTAGATATCGATTTTATGCACGAGGATGTTTTATTTACAAATTGAGAGTTGCTCGTCTGCAATTGGTGGTGTACACAACGGTGTCGGGTATAGGGTTTGCAAAAAAACGTGTTTCTTGTAAAACCTGTTTTACGGTTTTTTCCAATCTAAAGTCCGGACAAGTGATGCAGTGGTTAAAGCTTCGGCACTTGGACCGGGAGGTACTGGGTTCGAATCCCATCAGAGGCTGGATGCAAAGCAAATTTTCGTCATCGATTACGATCGTTAATGTTAATAAACACAACTAAGACCCTCTGTTGGAGTGCAGAATTCAGCGCCGACCCACCGTCCATGTCAGTGTATAGGTTGACATGGAGCTTGCAATGTGCAGGTGGTATACTGTAATTGTGTGAATGGGTGGTCTATGCGTGAATGAAAGGGGGTATTAATTGACCTTCAAAGGACATTAAATCCATTGGACAATTAATACTTCCTTTTATAAAAAAAAAAAAAAAATCCGGTGTTTTAGATTGGGAAAAATTTAATCTATAATAAAATCACCCTTATTAACCAGAGAGACAACCTAAAAAAGATATTTCATCCCTAACGTAATAATTTAAATTGCGATTTCATTTTCTGTAAATAGCCGCATACATTCAAAAATATTTTGTTATTTTGCATATACGTATGCTGGGGGTCAATTCGCGTTCCATGAAATAATGAAAATGAAAAGTTTTTTTCATTTGCAATCTAGTAGTTTGAATTATTTGCACGTAATTTTAAATTCCACTGTGTGAAACCACAATTTCGATTGCAAATGAAAAAAACTTTTCATTTTCATTATTTCATGGAATGCGAATTGACTCCCTGCACAGTTTAACGAAAAATCACAGATACAACGATGACTTTCGTATTATCAGAACTAAATTATGTTTTAATTTTTTAGTTCAAATGAAAAATCTTGCATGATTGTCTATGGTATAACTTTGTTGAAAATGTCGACTCATCACCAAGACGACTAAGTTTATTGCAAAAAATATTGCAAATACTGCAAAAAAATGAAGGATACAGAAAAGGTCCTTTTTGAGTTCGTTGAAGTTGGTTTAACTGTAAGTAAGGCATTTTAAAGCAATTCCAAGTTGTTTGTTCTTTTCCTTGTTCCTTTGAAAAACTGGCATTCTTTTACAAACGTGTTGGCATTAACGATTTCTTATATGATTTTTGCACTCACTCTTTTTCAAAAGCCATGTTAAGTTCAGCCATGTATATGAAAAAATCTTTCCAATAACCGCTTGCCACAATTAAGCATTTCCGTTTTTGACGAATATGGCAGAAAAACTTCCGGTTGAGTTAGGGATTTGGATTTTGTATTTGGATCTTTCAAATACTTCGCCAAATACACTAAATTAATATTTCTAGGTTCTAGCACCCCCTTTTTAATGAATTGAATAAACTGTAGCGATTGATGAAAATCGCTCGTTACAAGGATGAGAGGTTTGCCATTCCTGATGCACAATATACATATAACGTTTCATTGAGTATTTACTGTCATTATTATTGTGTACATATTGGTTCATCTAACGGACTAAAATTTTGTCTACGTCGAGCTTTATGGCCTTTGCGTAAGGGACAGACTGCTTATTTGTATATTTCTTTTTGGTGGGGGATGCCGTTGTCATGCAAATTTGTGGGTATAAAATTCGAGATAATTTTAAAATACGGGTCAGTTGTTTTGAGAAATTTTGAGGTATCTATGAAACTGATCATTTATTATTTTTTTTTGTTAATGTAAAGTTGATTGGTGTTCAATAGTAAAACCTAGAACTTTATTTTTTTTGTGCTTTTCGTGAAACAAATATTAAATAAAAATATGTTGTGAAAATATTAAATTCGCAATTTTAGTTAGTGCTAAGTGAAATTGATTTATATAAATTCTCATATAAAATTTAAAATCACATGTAAAGTTTACATATTTAAATAAGTGCTTAACGAGTCAAAAAAAAAAACTGTGAATAAAAGTATGTACGAGTATACATAGTTATATCGATTAAGTACATAAGATAAACTGTACTAAAAGTGCGCGACTTTAAATGGACGTTGCGGTGAAAACGAATCCTTGATCATTTTTACCTAAACTAATTACCACAGAAATCAAATGATTATAAGCTCATGAATTCAGAGGTGGTATTTCTGATTTTTTTTAAATATAAATAGTGCCAGTGATTAATAATAATATGAACTAGAGCCCTGCGCGGATACGTTTTTTCGTATCCGCATCCGATCCGCATCCGCTGAAAAAACCAATTTTTTTATCCGCATCCGCACTCGTTAAAAATTATCAAATCCGCATCCGCACTCATCCGCATCCGCAAAATCAAAACAAGTGTATGAACTGAAAAAAATTACCTGCAAAATTTTCTTTATCATTTATTTCAAATTTATTATAAAAATTCAACAATTAATTTTCTACACTCCGCGATTTAAAATTAACATACTATACATAAACATTTCATAACACATAACACACATAGATAGGTAATTGAGCTTTAGTGGATATGTGGATGAAAACTAAAATTCCACATACTGCGGATAAAAATACCTGATCCGCATCCGCACAATTTCATTGCGGATATATCCGCCTTTATCCGCGGATAGCGGATAAATGCGGATATCCGCGGATAATACTATCCGATGCAGGGCTCTAATATGAACTATAAAACTAGGCAAATAATAATTAAGCGGACGTAAGTATACAAAAGTTAAAATACAAAAATATAAAAATAAAAAAATAATAAAAATAATAAAATTATAAAATTAAAATTATAAAGTTGCCCGGCTTGTAAAATAAACAATTTTGGTAACAATTAGTTATACGAAACTATATAACACATTATTCTAAAACATCGAGAATTTATAATAAATGTTAATAACTATAAAACAAATTAACATGAAAACAAACATAAACCGTTCACTGGATATACGAGTAACGTACATATGTATTGGAGTATAAGATGGAGTTCAACTGGATCAAAGAGGGAGCAACGTACATCATCCGCCACCCGTTACCAAGTTAGGCATTACTTTCCAAATTTTCTTTATATTTTCTGATTATGATTATTTTATTTTTCAATATTATCATTATTATTATTAGTATTAAGTTTTCTGATTTTTTATTCTTTTGATGCATGGTTTTGAAAAAATATATATATATATTAAGTTTATTTAGACTATAAGTTAAGGGGTTGGTAATAGTTAATTATTTCCTATTCTACATAGGTCGTTTATGAATTTACCGTGTTTTGATTGCGCGACAATAATTAATTATTATCATATAATAAGTCGACTTCCCATAGTAAAGTTTAAAATTAGGGATTTGTTAATTAAAAAATTTCACAATTTTTCATATTTATATTTAATATGTTTGCTATTTTACATATTGAACTTATTTCTACTTTCATACTATTTCGGTTATTTCTTTTGTCTCTTCTCTTCGTTTGAATTATACAGAATGGCAAAATAAAGTATAATTTTTGGATGATGTACGGTAAGTAAGTGTTACAGCAAGTCCTCGACTATCTTACCCCTCCTATTTCCTCATCCCCGTTCTTCCTAACGCGGTCTATCAAGATTCACAAATTCTTTGGAAAACCTCACGACCTACCCTGAGCTTTAGCCAGCCTTTGCTGACCGCTCCAAAGTAAATGCGAGAATTTATTTTCTGATGACGGTTGGTGTTAATAGATGTAATTTTAGCACATTACGTATGTTAAATATAAAATCAACTTACACCTCGCGGCAAACCGTTACAAAACTTTTGCTGATTTCCGTATTTAGCTGATCAATTTTATTCAACATGAATGTGATTATGGTTTCGGCTCTAATTATTGTAGCGCCTTTTCGTCCCAAAGCTTCCACTGCTACTAGTACGGGTGACAAAGCATCTTAATTATATTAAAGCATTATTTCAAAAATATTTTCGAGCATATTTATTTTTTTCAAATCATCTAGTACTTTATTTACGCAATCAACGAGTTTTAGAGTCTAAAATTAGTCCAATCTCAACATTGAATGTTTGCTTAACATACTGCTGTAAAATTGTATTGCGTATAGGGGAACACTTTAAAAATTGTGTAACATTGCCATCTGAATCATATTGGATATCACAATCAGATTCGTTGAGTTCATTTGTTTCTATTGTTGCTTCCACTAAACGGGGTGATTTTTTATTTTATATACAATGTCTGTAACGCCAAGATGTAACCTATGGTTCATACATAGAATAATTTCAGATTCTGATTCTTTGCGTAATTTAATATTTACTGATGTCACATGTGGTGGCCACAATATCATTTTCAAAACCAATCCAAATTTTTTAAGTCGTTGATCAATTAGTTCCCTCATTTTATACAGTCAGTTTTTTATTAGATTAAATTATTTTACAAATAAACAATTGAAATGATTTTCCGGTTCCAGCTGGAGCATCTAAGAAGAAAAACCACCTTGTTGTCCAGCAATTACATACATCCATCAAAAATTAATTTTTGCTGTGGTAATAATTTTGGTTTGCTTGTTTGTAGATATAAATTCAAATCATCGATGGTGAATGACTATTCACGTTGCATGTCGTGAATGAATAAATCACTTCCACTTCGATTAGGTGATGGCAATACCAATTTTAAGAGTGGTTCATTTGAAATCATCATATAAATATCCTCTAATTTTGTCAATGCTTCATTGTATACGTAAGGTGTGAAACCTTAGTATTATCTCCTCGTGCAGTGTGTAGAGCATGAAAAATATCTTCACTCATTGCATTCATATATTTTTCCCATAGTTCATTAGGATTATTTTTAAAGCAGATTGTTAACAAAATACCAAATAAACTATGTCTGATGTGGACTTGAATTTAGTGCTGTATCTGTCCTAATGCCCATCGTCTAACGTAACTATTTTAAGATAGGTATAAATGATGTTGGGCTGCCTGCATTAATTAAGAGTAACCTCAAATAAAAACACTCTAGGATGAACTGTATGTTGGAATTTCGGAATATACGCTGCGGGCCAATTCTCAGGTAAATCGATTAGTACAGTAAATTAAAATTTTAGTACAAATTACTTTTCAAATCGTACTCTCTAGTTAATAAAATTAGGTAAATGCGGCTTAAAGGGACACATGGTTTCTAGTAATATACAAAAATTGGTACGTAGGTACACGAACTAATGTCAAACATTTTATTATTGGTGTTCCAATTATTCGTACTGTTTATGCGAATAAATTTAAATTGTATATTTGCTCAAATTTGTTGTGTACAATACAATAAACTTATTGAAAAAATAAATATTAATTTTAACAAACAAAACTGTATTCATAAATATAAAAGCACATTTTTATTTCATGGAAAATGCTAGTGAATATAAAAAAATTATGGCTAGAAATATGGCCGCCATATTTTCATGATTTGTTAAGCAAATACAAAAACCAGTACTATTTACCTTTTGTGTCTTCGCTTTATCCTGCTTTTTAGTACAGTATTTCGATTTACCGCATACACTGTTAAAAACGGCATTTACCCTAGATTTACCTTCGAATTGGCCCACAGCCATAGTAAAGTTTTTGCAAATCGTCCATCATCAGTGTTTTCTTCGCATAATTGAAAAAGCTCAGTCAATGTGGTTTTTGGTTGTGTATAGCTGCTGGTCGTTGTTCTACATATTGCTCTGTGAAGTATACACGTTGGCCATTCTCAAGATAGCTATACATCTAATGAATTAGCGAAATATCTCTGTTATGAATTGAAAATGAAATTATACGCCATACAGCCTCATTGCTACTTATACATCTGCCCATTTGGAAACGTATTACATCATCATTTTCGATCATACCTCGAGCTGCAAAAATAGCCATATCGCTACCTTTGTGGGCATGTTTACATATGCATTTCATGGATTTCACACAGCTGCAATATTCTATATTTATATATATGCGCTCCATATGTCTTTGAAAGTAACGGTGAATATGGTACAATTCATCTGTTATCTATTTCAATGTCGTCAGCTCGATTATTCATTCTTAAAAACAATGAATGTCCACCATCATCTGTAGAGCGTCTACGATATAACGGATATCCATCATTTCCAGTTATATTCCTTCCCATTAAAGAATCATGTTAGTCGTAACAATGTGATATAATTCAGCATCAACATCTTCATCTGGTATTTCCGCGGCAATGATATTGTCAATTTCATGTGGGGGTCAATTATGTATCTGTCGTATTACGAATTACGAGTTACGAGACGTCGTAATTGGCAATTTCGTAATTGCGACAAAGTACGATTACAGAATCAAATACGACATTGATATTTTTCGGAAATAAATTTTTTCGTTTTCGAAAAACAAAATTGCCCTGTAAACATTGCGATTCGAAAACGATACATAAACTTTTCATACAAAAAGGTGTTAGCAGCAAGTTATCAGCAAATTATCTGCGAATCAAATACAATAAATATTAGATTTAGTTTTATACAATATTATATAAATACTGTTAGCTTAAAATTTTGATGGTGCAATATTTAGTTTATGTATCAAAACCTAAAAATAAGAAGAACATTATCATAACAATTATCGTTTACGAGTATATTAGTTAATACTTACAAATTATTTTTTTATTTTGCTTACATTAGAGAAACTGACAGCTATACATAGAACACTGTTAAATTTTTTATCTGCCTTACCTTTAAAAACATTATAAATGTAAATTAGAAACCAAACAAATTTTACTATAAAAATTGTTGTGTCGAATTTTGGACATCTATTTACAACTATTGAAACTAAAACCATTTATGTATTTATAGTACAGCTTGACAAAAATAATTATAAGAAAAAAAAATCCTGTTTTCCATCGACCATCAAGCTGATCACAAGTGTATCAAATAAAGTGAATATTATAACTATAGTAAAATTATTTAAAAATAACAACCACCCAAACCAGTTTGTCGCAACATCATTTTCGTACCAAATTATAGAACATTTATCTTGGAACCCACCCCTTCGTACGAAACACAGTGTAAAATTACAATGGATCCAGTACTAGATCAAATAGTTATGATGTTGGCAAATGATTTGGACGAAAAACAATTAATGGCAAAAGAAAGGTGAGAAATGAGGGAAAAAATGAACTTTTTGGAAACGTCAGATACACAGTAAGTACATCAAAATTAAGAAATATACAAAAATTATATGCAAATTAATAAATCATCTTTTATTAGGTTTACCAATACATTCATAATCACCAAGAAAATGTTTTATTCAATATGTGATGATATCTTCCCGCATATGGATGAAGGAACTAGAGCAACAAGGACATCAAAGGAAATACAAATCCTTTGCGTTTTGCATTTACTTGCGAAAGGTTCATACCAAAGGGATGCTGGACAAGATTTTACAATCGGCTTATGTCAAAGTGCGGTTTCCAAATTATTTATGCCGATGATCAATACTATGGAAAAAGTACTAGGCCCAAAGTACATTATATGGCCTTCTACAACCGATCAAAGGCAGAAAATAAGAGAAGGGTTTTTTAATAAATATAAATATCCTTCAGTTTATAATAATAATAATAATAATTGGTGGAACTCATGTGCAGTTTTCTGCACCTGAGGAAAATGAACTTTTGTTCGTAAACCGACGAGGAAAACATTCTTTAAATGTAATGTTAATTTGCGACATGAGCTGCAAATAATAAGTGTAGATGCAACACATTCTGGAGCTACCCATGATAGTTCCATATGGAGTCAATCCAACGACAGAATTACATTAGAAAACATTTATAGGGACGAAAAATGCTGGCTATTGGGAGATGCGGGATTTCCTTTGGAACCGTGGTTAATAGTTCCATTTAAAAATACATCACCTGATTCAATTGAGGCCTCTTTCAACACAAAACACTAACAAATTAGAATGACAATTGAACGATGTATTGGAGTATTAAAAAATAGATGGAGAATTTTACTTGCTGAACGTAATTTAAAATACCAACCTTTACAATACATCAAAATTATAAATGTCTGCGTTGCACTGCATAACATGTGCAGACAGTTTAACCTTTCCGATGCGAATTACGATGAGTTTGTGGAATTCGATGATAACATATATGACGAAGATGAAAATTCAAATATTTCAAATGCCCGAACACTTCATCAGGAGGGAGCAAACAATAGGATAAGATTAATGAATTTGCTTAGGTTAACATAAATATATTTATTAATCACATTTCATTTTATACGAGTATACATATTCACATTTCCATTTCATTTAATAAAAATTTCAAAATAACAATAAATAAAATTATAAATTAAGTCTCTGTAATTTTCTTTCATAATATTTTTCTTTAAATTTATAATGATTTTTTTTAATTCCAGAGCATGTTTTTGAACTTCCAATGTTAGATGTTTTTGGGTTAATTGAACATTCTTTTCTAAATAATTTAATATGGTGTTTAATTTTTCCTCAGTGGCCTCCGTACGTTTTTGTATAATTGAAGTAAAATCCAGTCTATTGGTTCGTTTCCGTGGAGGCTGGCTCGTCGACGGAAATGGTTCCGCAATTTGAGGTGGTTCAGATGCCTGTTGTGTGCTGCTGGATGATATCTGGTGAGGGTTGCTGGATGATGCTTGGTGCGGATTGATTACAATTTGATGTGAATCAAGTTCGTTTTGCCGGTCAAAATTTTCTCCTGAAACACTATTGCCTGTCATGACAGTATCAGGATGGCTGGCGGCTCCACCAAACACATTACCACCTAGTCCAAAAATTGACTCGCGTAAGTGTAAAAATTCAATCACTCTTTCGTGATTTGGGGATAAAATCGTTTTTTTTTGTCCACCACCAGTTCCTGTAATATACAGCCTCTCTTCGCGGAGTTTTTTTCGACTGTCCTCCTTTAAATCGTACCAAACTTACAAAATATACAAAAATTATTGAAATGTTTTATAAATGTTTATGAGTAATTGTGAACAAACTTTACGCCAAAGCTTCCATTCTTTAACAGCAGGACCCAATCTGTTTAATTGCGAAGCCAATATTTCCCATAAATGCTCGTTCTTTTCGGAGCCATTTGTTTCCCTTAACCGCCCTTTGGCCATATCCGGATTTTGCTCCATGTAGGTTAGCATTTTATTAAATTGTGCCGTGTTTGTGCGGTTAGCCCTACAAATCACATATAAATATATAAATATTTCCTAAAATATATTATATACACAAACACATAATTCAATTTTATGTATGTACACTTACATTTTATATCTCGTTGAAATATTAAACAGTCCAATTTACGTTTTAAAAAATTTAACGTTTCTCTCGTTATTTGTATGTACTACTTACAGTTGTCAAAAGACAAATGAATGTAGTAAAAAAAATTATTGTGGTTTTGTTTTGGTAATTTTTTTTTCTAGATTTACAACAGAAATTACATTAGCTGTGTTGCTTTCAAAAGATTACAACAACAATTGCATTGTTTTCAAGCCGATTGTTTTAGTGTTAAGAAAAAAATTTTTAGGATTAGGGGAAATAAAATCATTTTATGGTTATGGTGTTTACCGCAAGGCGTTATTTTTTCTATTTTTCTAGAAAAATTTATCTTGAATAATAATTTAGCATTTGTTATTTGATAGCAAAATACCGAATTTAATTTATTATATTTCTTAAAATAAAAAAAACTAAAATAAATATTAAGAAAATGAACAAACACAGAAAAATTAAAACGCATTAAAAAATTAAATCCAAAAGTTGTTGCTTTCACATTTCAGCTAAGCTAAGCGGATTTGCGAAAGCAACACTACTAGTGTATATTTTTTTTTCAATTTATACAATGTTCTGTTGATAACAACTTAATAATACATAAAATATAGTTTTTTAATACAATACATTAATTTAAAAAAAAAAAATAATAATATTTTCATCATTACGACATGTCTGTCGTACTCAAAATGTTGTACGACAAAAAACAACAACAATCGTCGCAATTACGACAACCCGAATATCATACATAATCGTATTCTGTCGTAATTTCGAAAAATCTGTCGTAATTCGTAATGCTTACATAATAACCCCCCTGGTCCAATTTTCATTGTTTCAATTGTTTTTGAACCCATCGAACATCAAATATACGTTTTTTGTTTCTTTTTCGGCATTGAACTGCATCGAACGCGTCGTATATCTATATTTGTATGTTTTATTTTTTTTCGTCTGATTATTGTTGTTATGATCACGCTATGCTCCAAAAAAAATCCATAAATTTTTAATTCAAACTCGATAACAGCGCCACCTATAGAGTCCAAAACTTGCAAGAACCTCTATTAGGGCCAGACTAACATATGGCCATAATTTTGGGTCAGTTTGTTCATTGGCCCCAGAGAAATAACGGTTTTCATATTTCGACTACAGAGCCACCTACCGGGTCCAAAATTTACAGAAACCAGGTTACAACCAGGACAAACAAACACTTGGGTGCAAAAAAATCGCACATTGCTCAATTTTCCAAATTCAAAGTTTATTTCAATACCTATCCAGTGGTACCTTTTTTGTATTTATACGTGCCATGAAACTGATTTTCGGGGGTAAACATCTGAGGTACACGTTTTCGTGAATTTGTCAGCATTAGGGATAAAAATCGAATTAAAACATGGAACTAAACAAAAAAAAGTGTTTTATTAATAAGAAGTATTCCCTCCCCTGGCCCGAATGACAGCATCTATTCGATGCTACATTGTTTTCCCCAAAGTTTTCTCATTCGTTTTTCAATTCGAAAGCCTGCTATATACATTTGACAAAAAATCACTTTGTTGGTATGGTACAAGTACAAAAAAGGTACCACTATAGGTGTTGAAATACACTTTGAATTTGCATTAAAAAAAATTAAACAAATATTGAATTTTTTTGACATTTTTGAACTTTTGTGGAAAATTGAGCAATGTGCGATTTTTTTACACCCAAGTGTATATCCAAAATCTGGTGTCAATTGAACATGTAGTTCCTGAGATTAGCGGTATTGAATATATGCACCAAGGTTTTTAATTTCTTATTCAAGTTTTTTCATTTCAAATTCAAATTAAATTATTTTAAATTCATTTTTTTTTCATTTCAAATCCAACTTTATTTATTTGAAAATCAATTTTTTCATTTCAAATTCAATATTTGTAAAAAAATCTGTAATTATTTTTAAATCTAATAAAAAAAAACAATAAGTATATTATTAAAGTTATACAATAAATTAATACAATGGTTCTCCAACTGCAGCCAATGGTAATTTCATGGAATTATTGCTTCGGCTGAGGTAATAGTTGCCACGGATGTTTCAATTACACTTACTAAATTTATATTAGTTTGTGAATCAGCCAGCAAATCCCTCGCTGACTAATTTATTTTTGAAAAAACCTTTTCAATGCGATTCAACATCGGGGAGTACGGAGAAATAAAATTTAATATAAGAGTTGTCTCACTAACTTTCATGCACTTCTTTAGTTTTGTGGATTGTACAATTGTCCAGAACCTGCCATGCCTCGGTAATGTTAGCTTCAACCAGTTTAACAAATTATTCATCAAGGAACGTAATAAAAATATTAGCATTAACAAATGAGTTTTTTATTACTTGTCTGTACCTCCTGTATAATTTAATGCCGCTATGAGTGAAACATTTCGTCCTCGCACAGGTACGAAGGTGGCAGTTGAAACCGGACGCATCAATAAACACTATTTTATCCCGTGTCTGTGGAGCAATTTGTGAAAAGTTAATTGCATACGTTTAACGTTGCGCAATTGTACTTAAACAATTCATACGGTCCACATTTATTGTAGCATTCTTTAATGTTATTTTTAAAGTTTTAAATGCATTTAATGTCTCAATACACTTCCTCTACTTGTGGATGGAACATTGTCCTTTCATTATTTGCATTATTTTACAAATATTGAATTTGAAATGAAAAAAAAAATGAATTTGAAATAAATAAAATTGAATTTGAAATGAAATTACTTTAATTAGCGGTGAAAAACCAATATATATTAAGATCAATTTATATGTGACTATATCGAAGCTGGCAGATTGTGCCAATCCTTACATACGCTTGATGGACTTACCCTAGTTTGCCCTTGTTATTAAAAACTCTGAACATAAAAAACCATTTACGGTAAAGGAAGTTCTTAAGAAATTACTTAAAGCCTTTACAGTTTGAGGCCAATTCCGTGTAACCTAACACAAAAATAATTTTTTACACAACTGGATAAGATTGACCTGCCCTCTGTAAGGTCCATGGAGTACCTTGTGACTGAATATCTGGTGGCGGTCTTGTGTAATAAATTATTAAAGGTTGTAAAATTGGCCTGCCCACAGTAGTACACATTGTAATGTGGGGGGGGGGGGGGGGTTATATCAAACAACGTGTTTAGGCTGAATAATGTATTTCATTTTCTTGTTCTCGCTACTCACTACAATCCGATACAATATTGATTGTGCGTTATACTTAATTGACATAAGTTGACACAACAACATAACACAACTCGTTATGTTGTTACACACATTAGAAATTTTTACCGTTTGGAGCAAATTTCGTGTAACCTGACACAAAAATGATTTATTACCCATCTGGATAAGTTTGATTTTCCCTTCACTAGGTTCACGAAGTAACATTTGACCCAATATCTGATGGACGTCTGGTGTAATAAACTATTAAATGTGGTAAAACCAACTTTTATATCGCAATTTAAAAACCTACATCTTCTGATACCAACTCCGTTTAATATTGGGATCCTGGATAAGGTTGACCTACCTTCGACAAAACTTTTAGTGCAACATTTGGCCCAACATCTGTTGGCAGTCTTGTGAAATAAATTATTTAAGTAGGTTAAATTGAAGTTTTTGTTATAAGTAATCGTTTCCATACAAACATAAATACCAAATCACTCAATGGTTACCCATAGCTGTACAAATCAATACACATAAACATATTCCAATTGTAAATCCAAATCCACAACCACCCTCACTATTATCTATTATGTTAAAATTATTTGTAAAACTCCTATTTAAATTAATTAAACCGCTAATTGAAAGTAAAGAACTCATCTGTATAAGGATGAATATGGATTTCCAGGTAGATATTCACAATAGATCAAGTTCGTAGGATAACAAGGTTTTTGGTCATCTTCTTGAATCATATACATTGCAGACAGACGTATTAAATAGGAGCAGTATATACTATACCAATCAAATAGATCAAAGCTGGAGTAACATACTTGGATATCTTAGGACCAGTACTAAACCTTCTATTTACAAGTGATATTCCAGTAACTAATAATACAGCAATGGATATATCCGCCGATGAGACTGGTATCATATCAGTGGTGACACCATAGAGGAAGCTACTAATAAACTTTAGAGCGCGGTAGAGAGATTTATCGTATGAACGAGGCGATGTTGGCGATTGTTGACTACACCAACAGAAAAGTAAACCAAATGCCAGTGATACTAAATATAGTAATACACGGAAAAAAAACTCTCTAACTCGAAGAAAATAGTCAATAATATAAGAAAAATGAGCTCTTCATTTTCAGCTAACAATTTTATTTCTCAACATAAACTTTAATATTCTTGATTTAAGGTTTAATTTATACGTTGAAACAAACTTTAAACGTTTGTTAGAAGAAATTTAATGTACAAAATGAAGAAAATATGGTTTCTATTCAGAATATTGTCTTTGTTTTTTTCTTCTTCAGTTAAGAATTATTATACAGTTTAAAGAAATGATTCTTAAAATGGTTGCTTAACTATTTTATTTTAAAACTAAATATTCTTATCTTGATCTATAAATCTCTACAAATATTATCATTAGTTTCTTATTTAGAGAAAGAGTATTATAGATTATCTGGATGTTGTATATATTTTCTTGAAAATATGTATTAATTTTTCTTATAGAAAGAATTTTTGATTATATATAATCGTACTGATTTCTTCTAGAGAATAAACTTATTCTTGATCAAAGAAAACATTCTTCTTGCCCACTTTAGCGCTTATTTCTTGTTATAAGAAATCATTTCCTGATTTATTCTTGATTGAATAATATTCGTCTTGTCCACTTTATTCATATTACTTGTTACCAGAAATATTTTTGTGCATTCTTATTGGATAAATTAAAAATACAATTCAAATTAATATTCGACTTTATTTCTTTATAAAATGCAAATTTTTTATAAAATAAATCTTATAACTATAAATTACAGATTAATACAAAAATTCATACTTATAAAACGAAATAATATATACATATGTACATATGAAATCATTTATAATTATTATATATGAAATTAAAGCTATTATTTAAAATTTTCATTCATACGATATATTTGGTTTAAATATTTTAATTCCGTTTGGAAGGGAATGTAGGTTTCAAAAGGTTTTAAATGTGTAACGTAATTCTCAGTGCACCAAATACTATCATATTTGTTTTGTTCATCACCGACAAAATAAACACGAAAATGACTATCGTACTTGATTATTTGTACATTTTGAACTATCAAGAAAATCTTTCTATTTGTTTTTACAATGTCTATTATTCTTGATAGTTGATTTTTTTCTTTAAAATAAAGGTAATACGATTTTTTTAAAACAGTTACTTTATATTTTATCATGGAAATACTAATATTTTCAATCTCTAACAGAGAAAAGGGCATACACAACAAGGGTACAAACAATTAAATTCCAGATCAATCTGAAACAAATAAGAAAAAAATGTTACTCTTTGGAAACAAAACTTCGAATTGTTGTTTTTACCAATCGAAAGCTATCTGCATGCTTTAAAATTGGCCATTCATCAAAAAAGTTTATAATGTTATTGTTCTTTTCTGCTTGGAGAATACTTTGTCGGCCGTCGTGTGTGGCTAGCCAGTGCCTCTCGACATCGTCCCATGGGTTAGAGAAATGGTACAACTATTTCTTAGATCCTTCGAATTCCTGACTCACTTCTGAAATGAACAAAAAAAGAAGAAATATTATTGATTTATAATATCTATGTAGCATACATAAGTTAGTTTTACCTGTATTTGTTGCAGTTGCAGTACAAACTTTTATTTGTTGAGGACGTCTATTTTTTTTCCAAGTATCCCACCTTTCGATATTTAAAACTTAGATTTTTGTGTTTGTGGTACAATATTCCAGACGGCTTCGGTCCACCTCTATAATACAACTCCTGAAAAAATGACAAACTTTTGTTTTTATTCAGTTACATTACATTATATCGGTGTAATAAATATTACCTTATTTTCTCCAGGAAAAATGTCGCAATATCTTTAGAAATTTTTTCTAATATTGCCGCCGTTACAGGGCTGTCTACTATACAGTCGACGATCGAAGTAACCAATAGGTCTCTTGCGTCTTCATCCAGATGTGGCGGGGCACTGTTGCTAAATGTTTGTAAAATTCTGGAACCTTTTCTGGTTTTGAGAAATTCTTGCAGATTCTGGAAAATAAAAATGTTTATATAATAATTAGTAAGATTTTCACTTAATTTGGGTAATATTTCCAACAAAATCTGATGATGAAAGTTTTCCTGTTTCTGTAGAAGATACCGAGAATGATTAGTTTTTGATCCAATACGATAAGTTGGAAGTTCCTGAACGAATTGGGTGGTGGATATAGATTAGTCGTTGAATGCCCCTGAAAATAATTATGCAACTAAGCATTAATTTGTGTATATAACAGCTGCGTTTTTGTGAAAAATAATCGGGTCGAGTTGGCGACAGTTTTTTTCAAGTTGAGCCAACGCTAAGTTGGTTGACGAATAAGTTAGACTAAAGTCTTCTAAACATAACAAAAACAAAAAAAATCTATCATCGTTCTATAGTTTTCTTATAATTTTGTATAGCTCTTAACAGTTCCGTATAATAAAAGCGTTGTTCAGAACTCAAAATAACGATATTACATATTGAAGACTATTTGATCTAACTTATTCGACTTAAAAAAAGTAAATGGTTATTTTAAATTGAATCAATTTGAAAAAAGCTATAACGAACTCATCTCAATTGTTTTTCAGAAAAACGCAGCTAACTAAGGTTAAATTTTACATTTTCTATACGCCATTGTTCAATTTTAAACCTTAATTGAGATTTTGTCCTTAATTGACATAAATCTGGAAACATCTGATCAAGGTCTAAAAAGGTTATCGCTTGAAGGTCTGAAATTTTGTGGAAACCACAGTCTTAAAAAAAATTAAATGATTACTGAGTTAGCATAATATATATCAAAACTAAATACTATCTAATTTTTCTCCTGCTAGCGCCAAATCCCACTCAATCATTTTTGACTTTAACTCGCTCGTCACAATTGCAGCGGTGTGTGATATTTCTTCCGTCCCAATAAACTCTAAAACAGTGATATCTTGAAAAAATACATTAAAAACATTTTAGATTTTTTTTTAATGGCCGCTATGATTTTTTGAACTCAGGCTGTGTGCCAAACTTAAGGTAAATCGTTTACTACGGTAAAAAGTGGCTGTCTTGTAGTACCAATTTTTAGAGTTTTTGAAAAATAATTGAATTTACCAAAAAATTTATCTAAAATTGACTTTTACCTCAAGTTTGACACGCAGCCTCAGTATCAAAATGAAAAGTAAATGTATAGGTATGTTAAGTTACGTT
Organism: Nephrotoma appendiculata; assembly: GCA_947310385.1. NCBI lineage: Eukaryota > Metazoa > Arthropoda > Insecta > Diptera > Tipulidae > Nephrotoma > Nephrotoma appendiculata. Next base: position 110,931,894 of record OX371224.1, read on the forward strand.
AACTGCACTCAAAAACAAATTTCAGTAAAAGCAAGTTTCACTTAGTAACACAAATTAAATTTTTAGTTTTGTTAACAAATTGCGCCCAGTGAAACTTTATTGTAAAGCAACTCTTAATTTGGTAATAGAGATATCTTTTAAGAAAATTTGTTTTTTCAGTGTACGAGATGCGGATAAATAATTTTTATATGTATAGATAATTTAATACCGTAAGAATAGACAAGCGATGACCCATCTAATATAGTTTGTTCAGCCATTGTTCTAATAAGAAAATTAAAATTAAAATACAAAGCGTTAACACAAGAATATATGTACTCATCACGAACACTTTCCCACTTAATCGCAAAATCCAAAGTAAAACAAAAGAAAAATGTGAATTTATAACTCTATTTTGTATCGAAAAACTAACTCTATTTTGTATACACAATTGCAAATTAGCGCTTATAAATATTTTTCATAAAACAAGAATTTAATACTTTTGAATCCAAAATTTTTATTATTAATGATCAACAACACTTATTATATACGATAATAAAAAGAAAACTAATTATTGGTTAATTTTTATCACTAATGAATCACCAAAATCAATGTTATGCGAATTTAAGTTAAATCAATGCAATTCTCCGAATTTAGATATTGCTGCATTTTTCGTGATGAGTACACACAGACACACACAAATAGCCAAACCACAAAATATTATTATACAACTAAAATAATAAATTACAAATAGTAATTACACTTTAACCAAATTTATTATAATTTGCACTGCTTATAAAGCCGTTGTGTATTAGATTACACACTACTCAGCTACGCTGAGCTCAAACAACACTATTTGGTTATAAACTTCGTGGAATATCCTTTTGTGCATTGTTTTTTATTTATTATTATTTAAAAATGCATAATAGGGGTTTCCCCAAAATTCATCAATATTACATTTACAGTAATTTTTATTTTTATATACATAGTTTTTATTTGTTAATCTTTTTCGTTTTCATTTTGTTACTTACTTCATTTTGTACTTACTTTAGTTTATTTTAACAAATTTTAAATTAAACCAATTTCTGGATATAGGGCACTAAACACTATTTATTTTTTACACAAACCACATTAAATATACAAAAAAAATCATAACGTACCTCACCATAAAAAAAAATGTTAATAGAATGATAGAAAATACATTTAATTTTGCAATTTGTTCGATCACTTTATTTTTCTCGGAGCAAGAAACACATTTTTCGAATTAGAGTTCTGATTTTCTTGTTATGAAAAAATTAGAATTCATATGAAGAAATATTTTCTTGAATTTAAAAATTTATTTTGATGCGAGAAACGTATCTTTTAATGAGAAGAAAAATACTTAAATGATTAGAGTAACTTGTTTCCAAGAAGAAATTGTTTTTCTTGAACAAATCTATCCGTACTATTGATAAAGAATTTTTGATTTCTTCCTCAACACCATATTTCTTAGTTTAAGAAATTTTTGTTTTAACGAGAACTTAATTTCTAAAAGCAGAGTATAATGTGTACTTGTAAATGAGCATTTTTTAATGAAATGCTAATTTTCGATATTAATTCCATAAAGTATAATTTCCAATTAGTATAATGATTATGACAAACTATACATTATCAACCAGTCTCACCAAAATACTAAACAGTCCTCACACCATAATGCTAGATAGTTCACGAACTACAACTTCTTACGTTCATAAGTCCGAGCTGCACTCAATTGGCTTACAAAGGAACATTTTCAAATTGTGCATGGCCTTGGTTGACCCCGATTACTCCTCCATCAATTTTGCACTGTGGTTTTAAAGTAAGGTAAGTAAGGTAGGTAAGTTGTAAGTAAGGTAGTATGATGGAAAAATACGATTTTACAACCAATTCTGAAACGTAATTGTGGTAAAATTGATCCTATAACCACCAACCAACATCTAAACTAAAATTATTATTAGATAACAACCAAATATTTTAAATAGAAAATTCGCTTCGTGACTACCAATCCACAACTGATTTCTTGACATCACAACACACACACTATGATAAAAAAATCTTAATATTGCCATATTGTGCTATATCTCAGGCTTGAAAGAGTTTGGTTTTGGCTTTCTCCAGCATAATGTTGGAAAACATGTCATCGTTTTCCGTTCAATCAAAGTGCAATTATGAACACTAAGATTGTGCATCAAACAATTTAATACGATCCTCAGGGTTCATGCACCTACTGAAGATAAATCAGATGACGTCAAAAAAAATCATCGTAGGCGACTTTAATGATAAAATCGGTTGGATTGTAGAAACAGCAATATCTATCGACCAAAACAGCTTTCACCAGATCAGTAATAACGATCGTGTCAGAGCTATGGGACTGGCTACTAAATGCATGCATTATAGGATCCATATCGTTAACAACGTAACTTTAGCTAAAAATCTAAGAAGTTTTCAGTTTGGCGTGAAATTTCATGCAAAAATTATAAATATAAAAAACTTAAAATTTATTTGGTTGTTTATATCATTTTGATTAAAGAAATACTCACTACGAATATTCCTTGAATATTTCTTTTTTCAAGATAATATTCTAAAAGTAAATTTATTAAGATCCTCTTGGATAAAGAAATTATATTTGTGTCTAATAAGAAATTATTTTATTTTTGAAATGTGTTTATTTAAGAAAATTTATTATCACAGTTTAAGAAAGCGCTAATTTTCTTAATTTCAGAAAATTTCTACTCATTTCATGATAATCTTCTTTATTTAAATTTTATTCTACTGCACTAAAGAATCCATAGAAACGTTTAATTCAAGAAAACTTAATTCAAATCAATAATTAAAATTCTTCTTGCGTCAAGAAATGTTTCTTTCTTTAAGTAAAAAAAATTTACCACCAAGAAAAATTGGGACGAAATAAGACACTAAATTTTTAAATTAAGAAAAAGAGAATGTTGGACTATAAAGAAATCATTTTCTTTGTGGTAACAAGATTATTTTTTTCCGTGTATCCGATTACCACATGCTAATTCCGCAAGAAAAATAAATTGTAAATAAAATTAACAAAAACTAGATTTTGAACATTTTGCTATTCATGGAGAACATTTTGTTACTTAAAAAACTATTAAAAATAGTTGCAAACTTTAATTTATGTTCTCACGTTAAACTAGATTCCGATCGTTTACCACAGCAGGCCATGTACTGCAGTTATGTTTCAAATATTAGGGTGGCAAGTTACCGCTGTACTGGTATTTCTATGTGTTACATTATCACATACCGCAAATAATTTATAAACTAATTTAAAATATTAATTTCTAATAAAAATTTACCACCCAAGAACCTTCTAATAGCTTAACATAAGAAAAAAGCTCTACCATCAAATTTTTTTTGTAAATAGAACTAATCAAATTATAAAAAAAAAATTAAATTCTCAACTTCATAAAATTTCGAAAATTACAAAATTGTCTTAGGTAACATTATCTACCTGTAATATAATTTTTTTTTCTAACACCATTAATTTTTACTGTCTTTATTCTCGTCTCCGAGCGCCTTTATTATAACATGCTTATGTATTTTGTATGTCATAAAGATGAAGACGAACTTTTTATTTTATTTTATATTTCTGAACATTAGATGGATATGTATGTACGTACGTACGGCTACGTATATAGTACGAGTATGTAATGAAACGTAATGAAAGTGAATAAGTTGGCAAATTAGATTCCATCTCCACGATTCGACTCGATTCCTGTGTTGTAACCATAAACGATCGCCACATAAAATAATAATAAAAAAAAAATTGCTTCGTACAAAGTGTACATCAGCAGAATGAAAAGTGGAAAATAGGTGCTGGGTGTGCGGTAATTTTGATGGAAAATATTTAAAATATAATTTTTTTTTTGTTATTCTTCTAAACGAAAAACTAACACAAATTGAATTGTGTTGTTGTTGTGGTTGATGCTTAATTTTATTTAATTTCATCATACATAGTTGTATTGTGTGTGTGGCTGGGAAAATGCTAGGTGGGGTTTGGAGGAAATTGTGCTATGCAGTCTTCTTAACTTTAGTAATCATTTTCTTTGTATTAGATTCATTTTTTGTTCCTTCTTTAATTTTATTGCGAAGGTTATTTGAATAAGGATGCCGAACTCTTATAGAGAATTTTTATAGAATAACATACAATTTTGATAAGACAAATGAAACACAGTATATGTATACATAAAATTGTGGAATACATAAAATATGAGGATTAAATGAATTTTTCTGATTGTGTTTTCTCAACTGGGTTGAATAGGAAGGTATTAGAATGGTGAAGCTCCCTATTGCATTGGGAGGGGTTGACGGTCTCTTTATCGTAAACAATTTATCGTGTTTCAATTTAACGTGAACATTTAACCGTGGAACAGTTTATCTTCGACACAATATACCGTGAACACAATTTATCGTGTGGACAATTTATCGTATGCCAGTTTATCGTAGTTTGTAAATTGACGGTATAACAAAATGTTTTGTAAATAAAAATTAAAGTGTCTTCGGTTTATAAAATTTTATTGGATTCGGTCATTGTTGGATGGAAATGGGATTCTTAAATGATTTTTGGAAGAAGTTTTGGAATATGGCCACCTGATTGATTGGACAAAAGTCGATGATAAATTGCTGTACTCGATATTTGAGGAAAAAGACAATTTTTGTTATAGATAAGTTTCTGTCGTATATATTTCTATATCAATTGTGATGATAACATTTGGCAGCAAAGACCTAGGTTTTTAATTTTTGCGGTGCTGGCTGGTTAGTTCTAAACGAATATGGAAACCGAGAGAAAGCGATGCAGGACGAATTTTGATTATGGCCTTTGATACCTCATGTCAGGGCGGGTTACGGGCGCCACCAATCCAATACCACATCATCGTATGTTTTCCATGATAGGGGTAGCTGAAGTGAGCGTCTGTCTTATAGCAAGGAGTTTGCTACGAACATGTATATCACTAGTATCATTAGTAACCCACACACGTTTCAACCCAATAAGAGAGTTGAGCGGCACGCCAACTACCTGCTATCAGAAAAATCTGGTAATAAAATGTACCTAAGGGGGTCGGATAAATTTAACGTTCTGATAATAAGAACACCTCCAAAAATGTATACGGAAATATGGAGTGTGTAACGAAATCTCGGTTTCCAAAATCTCGGTTTTCAAAATCCCGGTTTTCAAAATATCAGTTTTGTAAAAAAACTCAATTTTTAGAAAATCCCGCTTGAATTTTTAAAATTTGGCATGTGGGAAAATGAGACTCTTAAATGATTTTTTGATAAAATTCAGAAATGAGTTTGCGATAAAATTCTAGAAACTGGCTAATAGAGATGGAATTTGGATGGAGGGCTAAGTGCCTGTGAAAGTTTTCGAAGTCGTCAGCCTCTACAATTATTGCATTTAAAAATGTTGCGATTATAAAATGTTGCAAATACAAAATTTTGCAATTACATAATCTCGCATAACAAAATGGTCCAATTAATTTTCTATTTAGTAGGTGTCATTAATAGATTCTATCTAAACCGCTCCTACGTGGGGCACGCAGTGCGACATATTTGCTGATTCCGGCTCCTACGTTGCCCGAAGTTGAAATCTAAAGCCCTTCGGAGGGTTAAGCGGGAAGGGGGGGGGAGCGCAGCGACGAGCGTGAGAGTTATCGAAGCCGTAAGCCGCTACAACTATTGCATTTCAAAATGTTGCCTTAACAAAATGTTGCTTTTTTATTAATCTAGCAACTACAAACAAAATGTTGCAAGTACCAAATCTTGCAATTAAAAACTTTATTAATTATTTTATGCAATTATTTAGAACTAGAAGAAAGGAAAACCGAGATTTTGAATATCGAGATTTCGTAGTACACCCGGGAATATGGAACATACTAAGCCATTTAAGACCTGAGATCTTCAGAACCTTTCAATCCATGCAGAAATTTGCACTCTGTACGTAGTTATACTTCAAGAGCTTAGATGGTCTAAGAGTTGGATACGTAACTTCACCGATGGTTATACATTTTACCATTTCCATATATTATCCGTTCCTTTCAGTTCCTTCATTTTTCGTATCAGACAAAAAAAAACATTGTTACATGTTTTTTTCATTGAAGTATTTATATTATCCGTTCCGTACTTGCGGGAACTGAACGGAACGGATAATATAAATACTCCTATGAAAATACATGTAACAATGTTTTTTTTGTCTGATACGAAAAATGAAAGAACTGAAAGGAACGGATAATATAAATCGAGCTATAATCGGTTAAGAAAGAAAACTGTTCTACGATAAATTGTGTCCACGATAAACTGTTCTACGATAAGTTGTTCTACGATAAATTGTTCCACGATAAATTATTCTATGATAAATTGTTCACGATAAATTGTTCACGATAAACTGACAGTAAATCATTGGGAGGTGGTAAACCTCAATTTTCCAACTCCTGAATGCAAATGATACTCGATGCGAAATGGATAGTATATTGCGCCCAAAGCTATAAACCAATCTATAGAAAGGAAACCCATAACAGAAAAACAACCAGTATTAATTTCAAAATACAACTTACTGCGGTACAGGCACATGGATATGTATATAGTACCGGTGGTGGCTCGGACCGAGCAAGCGGGCCCACGTCGCAGTGATCACCATTGCAATGTTATACGACATGTGAAGGTTTATGACCGGCGCACTGCAGGCCAAGCGAATCTAGTAAAAAGTAAAGTTTAAAGAAAACCGATTAAGGGAGTGCCAAGAGATATGGGTTTGCTAGAGCTGAATGATGATATGGAAGCGTGCGGATGGAGGGTATACGAAGAACAGCTGAAATACGGAAAGGTGATTTTTAAACTATGTCGGTGAAAACTTAATGTAAAGGAACTTCATCCACCACTACGGGCACATCAAGAAGTAATAAAAATCACAAAGCGGTAGGTCCAATTATGCCGTGAAAAATTACGCTATTTTGAAGGTCAACTACATACTCTTTCTGATGGGAAAGATTTTCAGGATGGTACAATTCTAGGACTTGTGACCGGTGCGTTGCATATTGGTGATCGGTTAAGCCGAATTAGTAATTCAAAATCAGTATCAGCAGCAGCTTCAAAATTATTTGCCGCTTTCCAGAAACTCTTGTAGAACTCTTGAAAGTCTGAACAACATCCGTACAGAACATACCGTGTCAGATACCATGGAGAACTCAATCAAACAAATTTTCGAGGAAATTATAATGGAAGAGAACGCAGAAAGTGATAACATTGGTGATGACCAGGCTCTTAATGAAACATTAAACCAGCAACCTAGATGCTGAAATAAAATCGGTCATCCCGCTCCTAAAGAGTCAACTCATCCTGTTCTTGAGCTAACAGAAGAAGAGAGGATGGATTTGATTGCCGACAGAATATGTAGAAGATTAAGTCTTACTAATATCCCGTCACCCAGCATCCAGAGTAAAACTATTCCAGAACCCCTAAAATTTGGCGCAACCGAACGGTTTGCAAATTATAAAAATGAGCTCATCGCGACTTTGATCCATCGGTACCTCTACCAACTCTGGAGACAACACCGTACCCACAAGGAGCATGCGTCCCGCCCAATCCAAATATTAAATTGCAGAAATAATATTTGGAAATATTTAATTGGAAACTGTTGTATCACGGAGACGAAAAGGATGAACTCCCTATAGAACGATTTCTATATCGTGTTCAACGGATGGCGATGGAAAACGGATTGCGGCTAGAAAGAGGCGATGATAGATAGTTACAAAAGAAGGAAAAAAGACTACGATGTGAGGCAAGAGATGGAACGGCGTAAGCAAAAATTGTCACTTTTCTTTATTAAAACCGATCTCCGATATAGAGCTGATTAGTTTGATAAGTCGAAACATGCGTGGAGGACTGCAGGCAAATTTTGCAGGACGTCAATTCACAAATATTGCTGAAATGGTAAGACAGTGTGTATCGGTAGAGGATACGTGGAATCGTCTTGGTTAGACTCCTGAAATTTTCCACCAGGCTAGAGCTCGTCAAGTCATCGAGTTGGATGAGCTCGGTGAAACTGGTTGCAATGGTGCCTTTGCGTCTAATTGTTTTGAGCAACCTCGCTACTCTGACTCCGTATGTGCTATTTCCACTTCTAACAACTTCAAAAATACCATGTATACACCAAGGGAACCTAATGCTAACTATCAAAAATCCTACTCACCCAACTCGTGTTGGAATTGTTATTCAGCCGGCCACGTTTACAAAGATTGTGCCCTTCCGCTTGAACATCGTTTCTGCTTTGGCTGTGGGGCTCCAAATATATCAAAACCTCGGTGTACCTCGTGTAAAAATCAAAAGAAGGGATTCCCGCACTCATACAAACTTTTCACTCAGGCTAATCCAGGAAGGAGTTGCGACAAATACAGATCCAGAATTACATCGCTCAATTTTGACGAGGAATCTAAATCAAAAGAGGGAAGAATAAGTCCGGCATTACAAGATAGGTCGACCCAAACTAAATCATTTAAGAGCCTAAGACAAGATCGAGCTATAAAATATTTTACGTTTAGAAAACTGATAAAAAAAATGATAAACGAGGCAGTTATTAACACGGATGATTCGAGGCCCAGTACTTATTAACGGCGTGCCTTATAGGGCACTGTTGGACAGCGGCGCAAATATGTCAGCTTTAGGAAGTGGGCCTGAAGAATTCCTGACTAAGCATCATATGAGGATAAACTACGTACCTTCAACATTGAGGACAGCAAGTGGTCAGATGCAACGGGTAGTAGGACACACTTTGGCAAAAGTATCATATGGAGGAAAAACAAGGACGCTAAATGCGGTTACGGTGACAGATGCTGATCCTTTACCCCTGATCGACGGATTGCTAAGTTGATTGGATCGTACACGGTTCATAAGTTCCATCGACTTAAAAGATGCCTTTTGGCAAATATCCTTAGATCAAGGGTCAAGGGATAAGACAGCTTTCACTGTCCCCGGACGTCCACTATACCAGTTTGTCGTCATGCCGTTTGGGCTGTGCAATGCGGCCCAGACGATGTGTCGACTTATGCACAAAGTCATCCCTCACCAGTTGCATGACCGAGTTTTTGTCTTCCTTGATGATCTCCTAGTCGTTTCGGGAACATTTGAAGATCATATTGAAATGCCCTCTGAAGAAACGAGACGTTTGCGAGAAGCAAATCTCGAAAGTCGAGGCAGTGGCCGAATACCCTCTACCTCGCACGACTCAACAGATTCGAAGGTGTTAGCTGCTCCAATTACCAACATGTTAAAAAAGGGTGCTAAGCCAAAATGGAACTAACAAGCACAAGATGCATTCGAAAAATTAAAACAATCGCTAATTTCAGCACCCGTGTTAGTCAACACTGACTTTAGCAAGCACTTTTATGTGCAATGTGACGCAGGTACCCCTGGTATCGGAAGTGTGCTGTTCCAGAACAATGGAGAGGAAGAGCATCCTATTGCCTACATGTCGGCAAAGTTAAACAAAGCACAACGGAATTATACGATCACTGAGGTAGAGTGTTTAGCTGCAGTGATGAGCGTTACAAAATTTAGACCGTATATCGAAGGATACGCCTTCACCATAATCACGGATCACTCCAGCCTGAAGTGGTTAATGGCCCAAAAAGACCTCTCTGGCCATTTGGCAAGATGGGCCTTAAAACTTCAATCACAAAAATTTACCATAGAGTACATGAAAGGTACGCAAAACATTGTCCGTGATAATCTATCGCGAGCGAATGTGGAAGAAATAGAGGTGTCAACAGATGAACCACTACACATAGATTTAGAATCTAAACGCCATAGCAGAGAATTCACAATCAAACACCAATTTCGAAGTTATTGATGGAATGTTATTCATACACATAAATGATGCCACTAATACAGAAACGGACATCTCAAGATGGAAGTTGGTGGTTCCACAGGCCCTCACGCGCGACCTGATAAAAAAAGCACACAATTCATCATCGGCAGCTCACCAAGGAACCGCGAAGACTCAATGGCGATTCAGGTAAAAGATTTTGTCAGTCGATGTGAAATCTGTAAGACGTCCAAACCAGTCAATTATTCTACTACACCAGAGATGGGTAAATCTATTTCATCAATTCAAGCATTTCAAAGGCTCTATATTTATCAAACGCTAGTTTGTACGAGAACAGTATGGTACGCGATACTAACGACCATCACCAACGGATCTTAAACCAGCTAAGTGATTATAACTGTCTAAATCAAGTTTTATTTTATACATTATATTACATTAATTTATTATATTATATTATATTATATTTGCATGCTATTTATATTTATTACTATATTATTTAAAACTATATTCCATTTAAATCATATACCAAAAATTTTGTTTTATAATAACTAGGGCAACCAAAAATATTCTCTTAAAAATAGGTTTTATGGGTATATCCTCTATCCGGTCGCAAATTATTTAATTGCGAGGCGAAATATGTTTACTAGATTTATGTTGCCATGCCAATTGACACATTTTTTAAAATTTAAATTTGTTTTTCGATTGTAAAGTAGAAATACACGAAAAGACTGCGACGCGTAACAGTTTTTTCATATATTTCTACTTTACAATCGCAAAACAAATTTAAATTTAAAAAAATGTGTCAATTGGCATGGCAACATAAATCTAGTAAACATATTTCGCCTCGCAATTAAATAATTTGCGACCGGATAGAGGATATACCCATAAAACCTATTTTTAAGAGCATATTTTTGGTTGCCCTAATAATAACTAATATTACGCTGTTGTTTATAACTAAAATCTTGAAATATTGGGCCGCGGATCCGCTTTAATTTACATGCTCTGTAACAATTTATAATAGATTAAATATTTATATAACCACTCGCTGAGTTACCCGGCGTTGCACGGGAGGTATATAAGCATAAGTTGTATTTTCGAATATTTTGTAGAAAATGTCTGGATAACTCAGTAGTTCCGGAGACGTAAGCTAGAAGAGGTTCAGGTGGATCATTCATAGGAGGCAAATTCACTTTTCCATTTGAACAACACATTCCAGCCGATTCATTGTGAAACTTTAAAGCATGACAATACAAATAAATGTTTTCCATTTGCCCAATTGAAACATTGTAATCATAGTCTTAGCGCTATTTAGTTGTTTCATTAGCTCTAGAAGAAGATGTACTGTTTCGAACGTTTGCAAGTCGTGTTTCACACTGTTCGCTTGATTCAGCCACCCTTGCGGCTCTAATCTTCTTCGACTTTGCAGTTACCTGCCCAATTGATCTTTTTTTCGGTGGCATTTTTAAGCAAAAATGAAACGTGTAGCTAATTCATCAGGAATGACGGGCATTCAAAACAGAAATTAGTATTAATTTATCAAAACGATTTTAATGTTCCCTTCGATACGTTTTACCGCGAACTGTGTTTGAAAATGTCTTTACGGATTTTTTTTTATGCAAAATCAAATGTTATCTACAATCAAAAAGTAATCGTAGATTAACACGATTATAAACTGAAAACTTAAATCTAATAAGAATGTATTTTCACTTGAAATAATATTTAATACCACCAACAATTATTTTTTTTGCAATATAGCTAACTAATCGAGAACAACAGCATCCGAAACACAAATTAATATTAATTTATTCAAAACGATTAAAACTACGTCCACTTCGATACGTTTTACCGCGAACTGTGGTTGAAAATGACATTTCGAAAAACAAAAGAAGTTTTTTCAAACTAAGGCAATTTTACACATACAATAATTTGAATCCAAGGATGTTTCTTGTAGAAGATGCTGTTTTCAAATATAAAACGCTAGTACTTTTCAAAGTAAATTAGTTTATATGTACAATATTTTTTAGTACCTTTCCTAGAATTGATTTTATGAAACAATCATTGATTATTTAAGTAATAAACTAAATAAAGTAATAAACTATTGGCGTTTAGTATGAAACTACTATTTTCATTAAAAGCCGCCGGTTGCAATAGTGGATTAAAATAGAATGTTAATTATTTCTGAGGTTATGTGGAAATTAGAACTCGCTGACTATGGTACATTTCAAAACAGGATATGATAAATAGAATATCACTAAACAGTACATGTCAAACCAGTAAAAATGGATTATTAGTATGGATAATATAAGTGTTCAGAGATTTGTCTTCAGTTAAAGTGATGAAAGATTGTCTTAAATTTAAATTAATAAAATTAATTTGAATAATTAAATCAATTATAGTTGAGGTATGATTTGTGTATAACAATCGCACGCTAAATATCCTTTTTGGTGTCTAAATTTGCGGCTAAGGTGCTATTTCGGAACATTTAAATAATTGTATCTATACATGTAAAAATGAATTCTTGATCCAGGGTAGACTTCCGGATTGGAGCATGTCACTAATGTCATATAACCTCTTTCCTAAAGCCATTCCCGTCCAAAAAATTGAAATTTGAGAAAAAATTTGTACCACAGCCCCTAGACCCCGGGGTCTAGCACCTTCAAAAGTATCGTGTGCTTGGTTCTGAACATGCAACATGTACATGGTAAAAATTTCATGGCGATCGGTAAAGCGGCTAAGGCGTTATTTCAGAACAATCAAATAATTGTATCTTTACATGTAAAAATGAGCTTTTGATCCAGAGGCGGACCCCCCGAATCCGAACATGTCTCTTATTTCATATAACCCCTTTCCAAAACTCATTCTCGTAAAAAAATTTAAATTCTTGAAAAAATTTGTACCATGGCCCCTCGACTTCGGGGTCCAGCCCCTTTCACAATATCGTAAGGTTGGTCCTGAACATGCAACATTTGCATGGTAAACATTTTATGGTGATCGGTTGACCGACTGAGAAGTCATTGTGGCATAATCAAATATTTGTATCTATACATGTAAAAATTTATTTTTGATCCAGGGCTGGGCCTCTCGGATTCGAACATGTCAGTAATTTCATATAACCAGCCCCATAAACTCATTTTCGTGGAAAAATTTAAAGAAAATTAAAATTTTCGAAAAAATTTGTACCGCAGCCCCTAGACCCCGGGGTCCAGCCCCTTCCAAAATATCGTAAGGTTGGTTCTGGATATGCAACTTGTACATGGTAAAAATTTCATGGCGATCGGTTGAACGGTGTTGGAGTGAAACGGTAACATATATATATATACAAACATCCATTTTTATATATTAAAAAATATATATAGAAGATATTGCCCTTGTATAAGTTAATTTTACATTAAAAATTAAATGTAAACCAATTTATTTTTTAGAAGGTCATCACAACCTTCTACTTTTATTTCTATATTACTAATTACAGTTTTTTAGAGAGAATTACAATTTATAAGATACTTATTATGCCGACTAAGCGCATTGCAATATAAACGCGTTTGATACAGTATTATAACGTACAACGTGACGAATAACATATAACATGAGAATGGCATATGTAAGTGGAAAATAACATATAGCGTGAGAATGGCATGTGTAAGTGGATACCGAATAAGTAGATATGGAGTTCAACGCGCTACACCTGATGTGTTAACTAACGCGCTACATGTGACGTGTTAACTCTTCCCCGTTTAAATGTGATTGCCCTCAATCACTTAGAAAAATGGTATGTTGTTAAATTTAGGTCTGTTGTCAGAAGGAGGCTGGGGAGTGCCATCGGATTGAAAAATTCTTACTGAATTTTGTTCCGGCGTTTCGGGTGATGCTTGAAAAACAATTTTTGAAGATTTTGGTCTAAAGGTTTTGAATGTTATTACTAACAAGAATGCACTTATGACAATGATGATGCCATAAGTTGATAGTCGATGTGTATTGGAATCTATTTGGAGCATTTCGATATGATTTGTATTGTTGATGTGGAGTTCGTCCATCATCTCGAGTGACAATAATCTTTTCGCATCTTTTTCTTTAGGGAAAGGATGTAGGATAGCCGGTAAGATTTGGTATTGAGATTCTTCTTTTGAAATGAATGTCTTACCATTGACAGTTATAGAAATGTTGTTGAATCTAATCAAAAAGGTACCATTTAATTTTTGTGGGATGGTTTCTACTAGAATAATGCCATCAAAATTGTTCAGGAGTATTATCCCGGGAGATATTTCTTCGACCGTTGGAATGTGTTGATTGTTAACGATATTGCAATCCGCTTTCGTACTCTTAAAAATATTTGGAATACAAGAGGAATTAGTTAAATTGATTACATTATTAGTTTTACAAATGGAAACAAAATTTAGTGTTTTACATAATTCTTTTACAGCAAAAAATTTCATGATTATATTTTAATATAGTTTCATGCAATACTTCTGTGGCGATTTTATCTCTTTTGACCGGTTTTATAATAATTTTTTGATATACTTTATGATCGGTTATGGGAATATTGACAATATATAATATAGTGTTATAATTAGTTAAGATTTTAATTTCTGAAAAGTTTAAAGCCTCTTCTACAGTTGAAAAAGGCAGATTTTCTTCCTTAAATGTATTTATTATTATTTTTATTTCTTGTCGAGATAATATTAATGAGTTAATTATACCGGATTTAGCCCAGTGTATTGCATAGTTAATGTTTCGTAAATCCTCTTTTAAAATTTTAATTTTATACTCTACATCTAACATAAAATTATTATTAAAGTTTGCATTATTTTTTAATGATTTATTTATTTCATTGCTTAGCCTAGTTAAGTTATTAATTCTTTCCGTAACCAGATTGTTAATTATTACCTGTCTATTATTATTTAATAAAACATTATTCATCTTTTCTTTAATCGTAACGAAGTCGTCATGGTCTGGTGTCCCAGCGACCCATTTCCATGCGCTTCCTAAGAAATTTAATGATCTTTTATATTTCCTTGGTTTCAAGTTTTCTATTAAGTTTTTAATTTGATCCAGCTCGTGGGATATGTAGGGATAGAGATGGTGTTCTTTGTATCTGTCTTCGTCAATCCATGAAATTATATTACGCGTAGCATTTTCGTATTCTCTTAGATCGATTGCATGAATCAGTTTGAAAGTTCCCGTTTGCAGTTTAGCTTGGCCTGTATGGATGGACACAAGCAGAGAGTTGGTAAAATCCAGCAATTGTATTCCCGCAAATGCGTAGCCAAGAAGGTACCTACAATAAAAATTCCATGCCTATATTAATTTCTAATATTGCTCTTATGCACTGTTCTTCCTGATTCAGTGATAACGATTGAATTTTTATTTTCTTTGACTATTTCTTTTATGTACCGAACACTCAACTTTGAACCTAATCGTTTATTATGTTTCACATATATGGTTTCTCCAGGAGCGTATTGTGTGACGGGTTTTCGTTTGCGATTATGGTATTTAATGTCTTTGGCCTGTTTGTTCTTTATTTTATCAATATTATTCAAGCGGATCTGTTCAAATTCCGCGGGATCTATGTTGGGAGTGCGACCGAAGTACAGTTCCACAGGTTTTTTTCCCGTAGTGGAATGGACTGTATGGTTGTATTCATTGACTGCTCGATCCAACAGTTGTTCAAAAGTGCGAGGAGGACCGTCTGCTTTGAGACACCTCATAATTTCAACCAAAGTTTAATGGAATCGCTCAACCAGTCCATTCACTTCACTCTTGTATGGTGGCGTCGTGAATACTTTAATATGGAGGTCATCTGACATCATGGAAATAATCGACGCAGAATTTAGGGATTTCTCGTTGTCTATCACAACGACAGCTACAGGGACACAGAAGTAATAAAGAATATCTTGTGGTGGCGTTTTAATGTGTTCCACGGCTCTAGATTCTATTATCTTAGTTTGAGCAAGCTTTGTGAGTTTGTCTACAGCGGTTAGGACTAATTTATTTTCTGTAGAGAATATGTCGATATGGAGAGTATGGCCTGGATAGTTGGGAATAGGCGTGGCATGAATTTCCTGATTATTAGGGTGCCTATCGTATTTATTCTCTTTGCATACCGTGCAGGTCTTTACAAGGTTGGTTATTTTTGCTGTCATTTTTGGGAAATAATACCTTTGTATTATTTGTTGCCGATTTTCACATTCACACACCACCGCCGCCCCGGTGGCAAAGTGGTTGGCATGCTTGCTCCAGCGACCGGAGGTCCTGGGTTCGATTCCCGGTGGTGACAAGGAAAAAATTTCACGGCTGGTTTAGGATCAATGAATTAATCACTCATTATCCGAAATGAAAATATGATTATGAAACCTCATATGAGGCGGCCAAATCCCTTGATGGGATATAGTGCCAGAGAGAGAGAGAGAGAGAGAGATTTTCACATGCGTTCCTATGTGCTCGCTTGTGTTCTTTAAGAATTAGTTCACCTTGCTGTGTTTCATCTTCTATATCTTCTACCATTCTTTGTGTGAACCTTACTTTGTAATTTCTAAAGTGAATAGGGTAAATTTCTTGTATTTTGCCCATGATTCGTTCTGTTGTGTGGAGGCCGTTAACTATATTGGGATCCAGGTATCTTTTGAAAATGTTTATAAGCTCAGAGTCGTTGTAATCTGACTGTGAAAAAATATGCCGTGTATAACGGGAAGAAAAAAGGGTTTTGATTTGATAGCTGTGCTCGTATTCGTTGGTTTTCAGAATCAGCTGATTACGGAATACATTAATGGGAGAATCTACTGTGGGTATTAGGTCATGAGCAGAGCTCTCGTCACTATGTTGGGTGTCAGACATAGCGTTTACCTCAGATGAAATAGGCAGGCGTGATAGGGCGTCTGCTACCACATTGGTTTTTCCAGGTTTATATCTTAATTGATAATTGTACTCTTCTAGTATTGCTTTCCATCTCTTCATTTTCGAATTGCTGTTTTTATTACTTAATGCATAGGTTAGTGGTTGGTGGTCGGTGAAAATTACCACTTGTCGTGAACCATAGAGATAATTCCTCAAGGAATTAAGAGCCCAAATTATTGCCAACATTTCTTTCTCGTTTGTGGCATAATGTTCCTCGGCCTTGCTTAATGTCCTTGAAATGAATGTTATAGGTTTATCATTTTGAGTTAATACGGCGCCGATGGCGAACTCCGATGCATCAGTTGTTAATTCAAAACTTTTATCAAAATCAGGGTGGACGAGCAATACTTCATCCGATATTAGAGTGGATTTTAGTTTATTGAACGCACTTATAGCATTTTCATCGAGGAAAATTTCTTTATTTTTTGAAACTTTTTTCGACACGCGTCCGTCTTCCCCTTGTTACAGGCTGGCTACTGCCAACCTGCAGATATCACTAAGCGCATGCAGAGGCCTCCACGGTGATTTTTGCCGGCTACGTTCTCAGGGAGAAGTGCGAAGGGTCGTGGGGTTTGAGGCATGCATGGCTCCTGGCTTACACCGTGATTAATACAGATAATTTAAAAAAAATTAAACCGCAAATAATAATAATAAACCCGGAGTTCCGCCGAAATTCGTCGGCCGGAACCTGAGGAACGAACAACTCAAAATTATAAATGGGAGAGAGGTGCCTTGGTGCGCGCATCCATTCGAACTCAAACAAGGTCGAGCCTTGGTTACGAAACTGGATGCGGGCACCAAGAGACCGCAATCAACACTGCACCGACACAGAGGGGAGTCTCCGCTCCCATCATACCAAATCCAAAAAATTAGTAATTCATCTTACTTATAAAAAAAAACAAACAAGACGATAAGAAAACAACTTCCCACGAGGGAAAACAGGAAAAAGGGAACAAACGATAGAGAGAAGCGAGAACAATATGCATCGAGCGTGCACCCGCTGTGCGGCGCTCGATTACAAAAAAAAATTTTGAAAAATTATTGTATATATAAAAAAATTTAAAATATAAAAAAAAGAAAAATCAAAAAAAATAAAAAAAATAAAAAAAATAAAAAAATTGTACCTTAATTAATTTTTTCTCAACAAAACAAAAATCTGTTGCGGCCTTGCGCGGCCGTCCTGCCTCAGACACCCCTGTCCGGACCGTTGCGGCTTTGGTGCCGTTAAATACTTCGGCCTCGACTGGCCGCCAAAATAAACTGGGCGTTGCGGGGCCTTTCCCCGATACCAAAAAAAATCGGGCAACCAGTGGTTGGCTACCCGTCGTTGCGGGGCCTTTCCCCGATACCTAACAAATACACACAATAGCCGGTTGGCTACCGTAATGTTGCGGCCTCGTATTGCCGACGTTAATAATTTTATTGGGCGTCTTTTCGCCGATATACCGTATTATATACTAAGGCATTAGCTCGCCAAACCGTAAATAAAGTTGTCTCAACTGGCCACCTGGCCACCCGTTAGTTGCGGGGCCTCTCCCCGATACAAATATTATGAAACAAACGAGGTGCCGGTTGGCCACCCGATATATTTGCGGCGTCCTCGCCGATGATATCCAAAACTTTAATCGCAGATGTCAGAATTTTTTTCTTTATATAATTTACCGTAAAACAACGCTCCGTAAACAAATTAAATACGCAGACCTTGTACCATAAATACAACTTGCATCCTCAAGAATTTGCAATTCCAAAACTACGGTTTCACTCCAATGATTTCGGGTGGTTCACCCACTTATCACCCTCAGCGGCATACACTATCTTGGAATTTATCGGACTCGCACACTCGTAAACAAAATCAAATCACCAAACTGTATAAACACCGTTAGAATTTCCACTGTATTTTTAATAAATTATTAGACGACTTTATTTATTTTCTTCCATTTTATTATAAAATCTTCTTATTAATTTTATCATGCAAGTACATAAAGAAAGTTTTATTTATTCTTATCAATTTTGTCACACTAAACAATGATTAGCAAAATCTAAAAAGTTTTTTTATTTTTTTTATTTTCATCACCAAAAATTGAGACCTTTTTTTTATAACAAATCAAGGCTCTTTTACCAAAAACAAAACTCGACCATATCATAATAAAATCAAAACTCGAATGTCATCATAAAAAAAAATTCGAGCCCCGCACAACTCATAAAACGTTTTAGAAGAAATGAGTCTCTCTTCTCTGTCTCTCCTTTATACCAAATTTTCGTTGGTACAAAAGAGAGACATACAAGAAAAAACATTTTTTTCAAAACGTTTTACTTTGCACACACTCGATGCGCACTGCTCTCTCTTTCCCTCCCATTTTCGTTCCGTTGCCAACATAACAGAAGAAAACACACAAGAATCCATCCACCAAGACACCACGTTCACACAGCGAAAACCCGGACGCAAGAAACCGTAGAGAATAGAAACAAATTTACAAAAAATGTCTTGTTAAGACAACACAGTCGTAACACCCTCTTAAAAGGGATGTCAGGGGTTTCGCCAATTTTGCATAATCTTTGATAAAGCGGCGATAATATGACATACCCAAGAATGATAATTCCTTGAGATTTTTGGGAGGAGGTAGTTGAACGATTGCCTGAATTTTCTTATTATTAGGTTTAATTCCATCGGTGCCTACAATAAAGCCTAAGAATTCTACTTCAGTTTGTAGAAATTCGCACTTATCTAATTGCACTTTAAGGTTGGCGTTCTCCAAAGTTCGAAATACAGCTTCAATATTATTGAAATGTTCGTTCTCATCTTGGCCAAAAATGATTATATCATCGATATAGACATAACATCTACGACCAATATGTTCCCGGAGAATATCGTCCAATGCCCTTTGAAAGATCGAAGGAGCATTTTTTAGGCCGAAAGGTAATCGTACAAATTCGAATTTTCCATTGTTGATTGAAAAGGCAGTCTTTTCAATATCCGAATCTTTCAATGGTATTTGATGGAACCCGCTCTTAAGGTCAAGGGTCGTAAAATACTTGTTTCTGCCAAGATTTGCTAATACTTCATTAATTTCAGGTATCGGATATTTATCTGGGATCGTGATTGAATTTAATTTGCGATAATCAATCACCATGCGATATTTCTTTTCACCAGATGCATCCAACTTTTTTGGGACCACCCAGACTGGGGAGTTGTAAGGTGATCTTGACGGTCTTATTATACCTTCCTTTAATAATTCATTAACCTGTCTCTCAACTTCGCCTTTCAACGCCATGGGGTAGGGATAGGCTCTTGAGTAGACGGGTGTGTCTGAGAGCGTACGTATTTCACCTTTAATCGTAGTAGTGAATGTTAATTTTTTATCAGGATCGGCAAACAATTTCGGACAGCTTTTTATAAGAGTATCAAGTTTTTGTATTTGTTTTTGGCTCATATGAGAAGTTCTTAACTGGATTTTATTTATGTCTCTAGACTCATGCTGTTTGAGTTTAATTTTGGTGTTTGGGAAAATGTTCATATGCCCCTCCTTGGTGTGGATCACAGCTTGGAGTTGCCTTAGTGAGTCATTACCGATTATTCCATTAAATGAAGTCAATGTAGGTAAGATATAAAATTTTAATTCTTTTTGATTCGGGCCGAATAAATTAATGAATGCATGATGTGTAATTTTTATGCATCCTCCGACGGAGTTAGCGAAAAATGGTTTCGGATTAGCTATGGGATTTCTTACGTGTTTTGTTTGTATGTAGTTTTTGTTAGACCCAGTGTCTATTAGAAATTTTAGGGTCTCTCCGTTTCTGATCCTCAATTCGTAATATGGGAGTGAGGATCGGGAGAATCTAAAAAATAGATATCTTCTAGCTCTTCAGGTTCCTCGAAATGGGGGTTCTCTACAGATTTAATGTAATCTGGGAGTGTTTGGCCATTTATGTCATAATTGTTTTCGTCGTCATTGTGTTCTTGGTAATCTTCCTGCTCGTAATCTTCTGGGGATTCTATCTCATACGGTTCAGTATGGAATATCCTTTGAATCTTGTTCGGATTCTGTACTTGTTGGGATTGATTGTTCCATGGCCTTTTTTGTGGAAATTGGCTCATCCTTGGCCTATTCATGTAATTGAGGTGTTTAGACCGAGTACTAGGATCTACTTCCATAGGCTCTAGTCTCTGAGGAGGTCTATGTTGGTATCCCATATTGGGTCTGGATGAGAATTGAGGCTGTGGCCTTTGGAAAGGTAAGAACGTCTGTTTATTAGGTGCTTGTGGATATCTTTGAGGGAACTGTGGCGGTAAGGGTTTTTGAGGATTATGTAGGAGTTCTGGGTAGAATGGTCGCTGAAAATTGTATTGATGACTATTGTTTCGTTTTGGTGGAAGAGGAGGCGGAAGATGCTGTTTACGTTGTAAGTTGTAGTGGCTATTGTTTGCGTATTGAGTTCTATAATCAATGTTTTGCAATTTTAAGCAAAGATGTAACGCCTGTGGCAGATCGACAGGTTCTCTTATGCTGAGAAGTCTGGGTAGTTCGCCTTTTAGTCTGCGAACGAAAGTATCGAGCGCTTTTTCTCTATATGCTCGAGTCATGTTACCCAAAGACTCGTTACCCATGTCCATACATCCCAATTTACTTAATATCAAAGAGAGATGCTGGTATACTATTTGATAAAATTCCTGAACTGTGTTATTTCCTTGAACCAGTGTTGTCATCTGGTATTCCAAAGTGCCGAGATCCCTCTTATCTGCGTAATGCAGAGTGAGGCATCTAGATATTTTTACCCAATTTAGGGGAGTGTTATAAGACTCCAGGGCAATATCAGCGTGACCAACGATTTTATTACGCACAACGCTTAAGATTCCGTAGTATTTAGGGGATCCCTTCAAGTGTTCGTACAGTTTGAGGATGCGATCCACGCTCTTTTTCCAAGAGCTAAACTCGCTGGGTTGCCCCGAAAATTCTCTCAAGCTTTTAACTATATCCGGAATCTTATCAAGCTCGGATAAATTTCTATCATTCGTGACATTGATCGTCTGATCTTCATCGTCATTTGGATCACTGTTTGGGTTTAGGATTTTAGAGATCATTGTTGGACCATCTCTGGTCAAAATATGCCTAACTATTTGGTTAACTTGCTCCGTCAGCTCAGTTAAGTCGAGCGGAGTTGCATTATTTCGATTGTTTGTATTTAATACAGCGGGCCGAATAATGTTGCCGTTATTTGTAGGTGGTTCAGTCATTATTGTATATGGTAATTAGGATTGGGATCTAAATTGGCTGGAGTGGCAAATAAAATTTTACGAATAATGTGAAACGAAAATTTGAACGATAGGGAAATATGTTAAGAATGTTTTTATCAATCTGTTACGTAAAGAGTATTGAAATTTGTATTCAACAATTTCGAAATTTATTCTTAAAAATTATTGTAATTCGATTTGCTTTTCATATATTATAATTACTTTAATTGATTTTTCTTCTTGATTTTACTTTAAATATTTTTTGTAAATAATCTCTATTTTTTATATATTTATTTTCTTTTTACTTATTTTCACTAAAATCTTTCTTTTATTTATTATATTTTATTAAAACTTTCTCAATATTTTTTCTTTTTAAATTATTTTAATTTTACTTTACTTTGCTTTAATCTTTAATTTACGTAGAAGCAAAAAAAATTTTTCAAAATTTCAAAATTTTTCTTTATAAGATTGCACTTTGACTTTACGTTATACGATTGGTTTTCTCTCTCTCTGGCACTATATCCCATCAAGGGATTTGGCCGCCTCACATGAGATTTCGTAATCATATTTTCATTTCGGATAATGAGTGATTAATTCATTGATCCTAAACCAGCCGTGAATTTTTTTCCTTGTCACCGCCGGGAATCGAACCCGGGACCTCCGGTCGCTGGAGCAAGCATGTTAACCACTTTGCCACCGGGGCGGCTTTACGTTATACGATTGGTTATATTCTTTAAATTAGTTAACTTTACTTTAACTTTAATTTTCAAAATATCGAACTTTTCTTTATAAGCTTGCACCTTGACTTTATTTTAACTTTAATTTTCAAAATTTTAAACTTTTTCTTTATAAGATTGCCTTGGCAATAAATTATCACTTACAGTAATAAAATAAATTTGGTATCACTTACAGTAATATGATGGAAATGAAATGGAGGACCTTCATTTCTGTTTGATGAATTAGTATATAGATAGATGCACACGTTTCCCGGTGGTTTTGTCCTCACGTGTGGGGACCAGATCGTCGTCTTCCAGCGTCAACTGCACGGTCGGCTGCTTCAATTGTGGTGTCGTTGAAACCCCGTTTTACCCTTTGTTTTTAGGGTTACTTCGGTGCCTAATTTCTCGTGAACTTCCTTGCACTAGTTTCACGATTTTTTATGTCGCTACTTGCGAGTTTGTGGCACGTGGTTTTATAGAATGTGTTTTACTGCTCGAAAGTTAATTTTACTCGTATTAACTTTTACCGTACTTTTTTTCATTTGATATTAATAATTGACTTTATTATTTTTATTATTATTATTATATTATTATTATATTATTATTATTATTATTATTATTATTATTATTATTATTATTATTATTATTATTATTATTATTATTATTATTATTATTATTATTATTATTATTATTATTATTATTATTATTATTATTATTATTATTATTATTATTATTATTATTATTATTATTATTATTATTATTATTATTATTATTATTATTATTATTATTATTATTATTATTATTATTATTATTATTATTATTATTATTATTATTATTATTATTATTATTATTATTATTATTATTATTATTATTATTATTATTATTATTATTATTATTATTATTATTATTATTATTATTATTATTATTATTATTATTATTATTATTATTATTATTATTATTATTATTATTATTATTATTATTATTATTATTATTATTATTATTATTATTATTATTATTATTATTATTATTATTATTATTATTATTATTATTATTATTATTATTATTATTATTATTATTATTATTATTATTATTATTATTATTATTATTATTATTATTATTATTATTATTATTATTATTATTATTATTATTATTATTATTATTCCGGGATGTGCGGAGACGACTCCAGATATCACTCTTGCATCGGAAGCCCTAGTCCCACTCATCCACAACTGGAGGGTCATGGAGGATTACTGTGGCAGTGACCACCAGTACATCAGCTTCGAAGTGGGTAGGAGACAGCGGAACGACTCGCAGAATAAACCTGGTAGGTGGAATCTGCAAAGGCTTGATGTCGAGCGGTTCGAAGAGAAATTAAGGAGTGGCAGGCAGCAAGCGGCTGGAAGCACGGCAGTAACGAACGGAAGACAAGCGACTGAGGCGCTGATAGCTTCCACCATGGGTGTAATAGTCTCGGCCTGTGAGGCATCCATGCCAAAGAAGAAACCCCGTCACAATAAGCCATCTGCATATTGGTGGACAGCGGAAATAGCTGATGCACGACGAAAATGCTTCGCACTTCGACGAATGGCCCAACGAACCAGAGACCGAGCTGGAGCCAGTCGCGTATTCGAGGAATACCGGCTCGCAAAAAAGTCACTACGACGGAAAATCAACGAAAGTAAAGCCCGCTGCTGGAAGAAACTCATTGAAGACATCGACGAAGATCCTTGGGGACTGGGCTACAAGATAGTCACGAAGAAATTAGGCTCCCAGAAACCAACACGCCTGATGGATGCCGGCGCTACGGAAGTCATTGTTCGGACTCTTTTTCCTGGCCATCCAGAGCGAGAACAAATGCCAGAAAGATCAGAGGTAGAAGTCGTGCCCTTCTCGGAGATAGAGCTACAGAAGGCCATCTCCTCACTAAAGAGCAAGAAGGCCCCGGGTCCGGATGGTATACCGAACGAAGTACTGAAGATCGTCTTCCAACAGGATCCTGATTTGATGCTGTCGATGTACAACGCTTGCTTGTTGGAAGGAGTGTTTAGCTCCAGGTGGAAGAAGGCACGGCTGGTCTTGATTATTAAAGGTAATGGCGACCCTGAGCTCCCCTCATCTTACCGACCGTTATGTATGCTGGATACGGCAGGTAAAGTCCTGGAAAAGCTTATCCGAGCTAGGCTTACCTCAGCGATCCAAGCCGGAGGAGATTTATCGCCCAGGCAGTATGGTTTCAGAGCGGGGCGCTCCACCATTGACGCAATACGAGAAGTCACGGAGGCAGTAAGAAGGGCGGAGGATCACAACCACTTTTCACGGCGCATCGTACTCCTAGTAACACTGGATGTCAAAAATGCCTTCAACACGGTGAGATGGAGGGATATACTTGACGCACTGGAGCAGCAATTCGATATACCACCATACCTATTGCGAATACTGGACGACTACCTGAGGAACCGAACCCTCATATATGAAACAGAGGAGGGACAGCGGAACATGCCGATCACAGCTGGAGCAGCCCAAGGTTCGATCCTAGGTCCTGATCTATGGAACGTATTTTACGACGGCCTGTTGCGAGTAGAGACACCCGACGAGACGCGCCTAGTGGGTTATGCGGACGATGTGGCAGTGCTTGTGGCTGCGCGCGACACCAAACAAGCACAACTCAGGCTAAACCAAATAATGAGGACCATCAATCGATGGATGGATGAGCACGGCCTGGCCCTAGCTCTCAATAAAACCGAGATATGCATCCTGTCAAAGAAGAGAATCCAGCCATCTCTCCCGATGTGGGTTGGTGGAAGCGTTATTTACACAAAGCCCGATGCTAAATACCTAGGAATCCATATTGATTCAAAAATGAGCTTTTTTGAGCAGATACGACGAACAGCGGACAAAGCAGCGAGGGGGGTCACAGCATTGAGCAGGCTCATGGCTAACGTGGGAGGCCCTAGACCAAGCAAGAGGCGACTACTAATGGCGGCGGTCCATTCCGTCCTCTTATACGGGGCGGAGATTTGGGCTGACTCCCTAGAGAAGGAAGCGTACAGAAAGAGGCTAACCCAGGTGCAAAGGCGCAGTGTATTGCGAGTGGCCTCGGCCTATCGTACGGTCTCAGAATCGGCAATCTTCGTTATAGCGGGGTGTATCCCCATACACCTACTAGCTAAAGAGCGAAAGTTCATATACGAACGGAAAAGAGAGGTCGGCCGGAAAGCAGCGAGCCAGGAGGGAAGAGTCCGTACTCTGGAAACATGGCAGAGCACATGGGAGCAAGAAACAACTGGTAGGTGGACCGCAAAGCTAATAGAGCAGGTGAGCCCCTGGTTTGAAAGGGTGCACGGAGAGGTCGGATACTACCTGACGCAGTTCCTGAGCGGCCACGGATACTTTCGATCATATCTGTTTAGAATGCGGAAGGTGACGTCGGCAGAATGCCTGTACTGCCCAGGTAGCTGCGACGACGCGGAACACACGTTCTTCTTCTGTCAGGCATGGGATGATCGCAGAGCGGCGCTGGAGATAGAAGTGGGAGCATGGACGCCTGAAACAGCTGTGACTATCATGCTTGGAGGAGCGCATCTGTGGGAGCTTGTCTCACAATTTGTAGAGTCGGTCTTAAGAGAGAAGAAGGGAGATCTGGACAGATTCCCGTAAGGAAGAGGTGGCTCGAAGCGAGCATAATAAACGTACTAGCCCGAAGTAATGTGGGAAACAGTTCCAGGCTAGTATGGTGTAAGGGGGGAAGGTGTTTTTAGTCGGTAGGGCAGTAATGCGAGTCCGGCACACTGTGCGTAAGAAGCATTTTCACCTTCCCCCATCCAAAAAAAAAAAAAAAAAAAAAAAAAAAAAAAAAAAAAAAAAAAAAAAAAAAAAAAAAAAAAATTATTATTATTATTATTATTATTATTATTATTATTATTATTATTATTATTATTATTATTATTATTATTATTATTATTATTATTATTATTATTATTATTATTATTATTATTATTATTATTATTATTATTATTATTATTATTATTATTATTATTATTCCCGTGCGGGGTTTGCTAGTTCCTCCATCGGGCGCCTCCCCAGGTGGCGGATAGGGGGCAGCCCGCCAGATATGGCAGGTACCGGGGAAATCAAATACCCGGGGTGGACCAAAAACTAGCACACCCAAGCTAAGGTGGTACTACATATGCCGATAGCTGCATGGCTAAGGGGATGCTTAGTCATTAGTATGTGAACTCCGAATTTGGCGACATTCGGTTTAAACCCGTAGCCTTCCTATGATAACGCAGAGCTCTGTCATAGGCGACCGTTTTTTCTCGTGCTACTCGTGGGAACAGAAATGGATGAAATCATATTAACCAATGAAAATGAGAATGATGTTTCTCTAACAGCATCACAACAGCCAGCAGACACCATCAATACGTATGTTGAAACGGTAGATCTGATCAGGCAGAAGGAGAGCGTTTTCAGAAAGAACGCAAGGATACAGCGGACCCCTCCACCTAATAAAATGGGAGAATCCTCGGGGGGAAAAATGGCTAGTACTCCAGCGGAAAACGACAGGCCAAAAGCACCGGCAAATCATGCGCAAGGGGATACAAGCAAAGCCATTTCAGACTCGATCGCATACTCGAGGAAATGTGAGGACGAGGAGTTGCGGAAGTGCAAGAGAATAATAACTAAAATGAAAGAAGCAACCAACCGGCAGCGCAACATCTCCAACGATGTGAAGAATGGCTTGGGTGAGCTGGAGGAGGCGATGGATGCCATAGCATTCTACAGGAATAAATGGCTACTGGCGGAACAAAAATCCGCAGGAGTAGAGGGTAGGCAAAAACAAGCGCCACTCACCCCATCGGGAAGGCAAAAGGTGACTGAAATCATCGTCACTCAGTCTACGACCACACCCAAAGGAACAGTCGGCAAACGAATTGCGTCTAGCCCTGTCCAGCCGGACTCTGTAAAACGCAAAAAAGAAGTAGAAAAAGAGAGCAACACAGAGGGTTGGACAATGGTCCAGCATAAAAAACAACTGCGCAACCGCAACGGTAGGGAGAAACAAAAGACGCCTAGGAAAAGGAAAACTAGATCAGAGGCGCTTCTGATTAAAACCACGCAAGGCATGACGTACGCCCAAGTGCTCGGTGAGATACGGGGAAAAGTCAACCTCGAAACGCTGAACACGGAAATAAAATCAGTACGCCGAACGAGGATGGGGGATGTCCTGTTAGAGCTTGGCCACGAAGCGGAAAACAAGGACGGTCTATGTGAGGCGCTTAGAGGTGCCCTTGGAGACAGCACTACAGTAAGGAGTTTGGAACCGAAAACCACGCTCGAAATCAGGGACCTCGACTGCTTAACTACGGAGGCCGAAGTAAAGGAAGCGATATACAAGAGTTTAAATGAAACCAAGCACGACGCCAAAGTCTACCTAACGAAAGCGAACGTAAGGGAGCAGAAAATGGCTTTCGTGGAAATTGGGAACTTAGCGGCCACAGAACTCCTTAAAATAGGACGGCTCAAGATAGGATGGGTATACGCAAGGATATCAAGAAAAACCGTAGTTTCAAGGTGCCACGCCTGTTTTGGTTACGGACACCACCAGGACATCTGCAAGGGACCAAACAGGAGGGGGCAGGGCATATGCCTTAATTGTGGCGAAGCTGGCCATTTCAAGAAGGAATGCCAGACAGAACCCAAGTGTTTCCTCTGTGTTGATAACGGCCTAAAAGATGATCATATTAAACATACACCCGGGTCCGGAGCATGCCGAATGTTTAGGCAGGCCCGTGACAAAGCCAGGGGTAAAGGCGGAAGATGAGGATTCTGCAAGGAAACCTTCACCGAAGCAAGACGGCGGACGCACTGCTAGACCAACTCAAGCTGGATACTGGTGCAGATCTCCTAATGATCAGCGAGCAATACCGAAATAGACAGGGAGTGGAATGGTACTCGGACAACCTTGGTACTGCGGCCATCTGGATCGCATACCCAAACGTGTCTGAGACACACGGAAGCGAAGATGGCTTTGTATGGGCTAAAATTAAAGGTATTACCTACGTGAGCTGTTATTTAACGCCAAATGAACCGATAGATGGCTTTCGAGCAAAAATTGATTGTCTGGAAGATAAGGCTCGAGAAATGGAGGGCCCGCTAATCATTGCCGGAGACCTTAATGCAAAGGCCTTGGAGTGGGGCATGAATGTAACGGACACCAGAGGGCAGTATATCCTAGCCATGTCTGACAGGCTAGGACTAACGGTGATGAATGAGGGGGGAGTTTCAACGTTCAGAAGACCTGGTTATGCCGAAACAATTCCAGACATCACTCTGGCCTCTGATGCAGTGGCTCGGTACGTCATAGGGTGGCGAGTAATAGAAGATTATACCGGCAGCGACCATCAGTACCTAACGTACACTGTGGGACCACGACGGGCCACTTGCAGTATCCAACGGGCGATAGGATATAATGTAAAGCAGCTGTCTCAACAAAATCTAACAGCAAGCGTCGAAGCTGGAAAAAATGCCGTACTGCAGGAAACTGGATCACCTGAAAAAATGGCGAGGACCACAATGCGGTTAGTGAAACAGGCATGTAACGCAGCAATGCCAAAGAAAAGTAGCTCGAGAGGTGAAAGAACTGCGGTTTACTGGTGGACTACTGAAATCGCAACCCTAAGGAGACGCTGCTTGCACTTGAAACGATTAGTCACCAGGGCCAGGAGAAGAGACGGGTATGCAGCAGAACACGAGCGTGAAGATTACCGGACAGCCAGACGGGCGCTCAAAGCAGAAATTAATAAAAGCAAGCGCCGAAAGTGGGAAGAGCTTAAGCGTGACGTGGACACGGAACCATGGGGCTTAGGGTACAAGATCGTAATGCGAAAGCTCGGTACACAAGTACCCAGCCCTATAATGGAAGCGACACAAATGTGGAATATTGTCAATTCTCTTTTTCCATACCACGAAGGAAACAGCCGGCCACCCTGCCCCGACAAACCAGAAGAAATGCCGCTCTTTACCACGAAAGAACTACGAGAGGCAGCGTATTCACTGCAAAACAGAAAAGCGCCAGGACCAGATATGATTCCAGCAGAAGCTCTAAAAGTGATCGCCAGATATCACCCAGAGGTACTGCTTAAGATATATAATCACTGCCTGAGAGAAGGAGTTTTCCCAAAGGTTTGGAAAACCCAACGCCTGGTGCTAATAAGCAAAAAGAATGGCAACCCGTCAGCGTACAGACCATTGTGCATGCTGGATACAGCGGGCAAACTGCTTGAGCGCCTTCTGAAACCAAGGCTCGCAGCGGCAATCCAGGAGGCAGGAGATTTATCCCCTAAACAATACGGCTTCCGGAAAGGACGGTCTACGGTTGGAGCTATAGATGAAGTGGTGAAAACCTTTCATAAGGCGCAACAAGGGAATCACTTCTCAAGGAAGATTGTACTATTAGTGACTCTGGATGTGAAGAACGCTTTCAATTCCGCAAGGTGGCCGGATATATTGTCAGCACTAACGCACGCCTTCCGAATACCGGCCTACCTGCTGAGAATGATCCATAGTTATCTCCAAGACAGGACCCTTATCTTCGAAACTGAGCAGGGGCTATGCAGAAAGGAAATAAAAGGTGGAGTTGCCCAAGGATCCATCCTTGGTCCTGATCTTTGGAATATAGTGTATGATGGAATCCTACGTATGGAGATGCCGGACGGTGTTTTTATGGTGGGCTACGCGGATGACATTGCGGCAATCATTAGCACTCGCAACATGGAAGAAGCGCAACGGAAAATAAATCAGGTGATGCGAAGATGTACGTGTTGGCTTCAAGATCATGGCCTCAGCCTAGCTACCGAGAAAACGGAACTAGTACTTCTTACAAGACGCCAAGTAAATACCGAGGTAACGTTCCAAGTCAACAACCAAGAAATTATGACCAAACAAAACGTAAAATACCTGGGAATGCACTTGGACACGAAAATGACATTCTGGGAGCACATAAGGCAAACAGCAGAAAAGGCAACAAAAGTCTCATTTGCATTAAGCAGACTGATGGTTAACATAGGCGGTCCTGTTGCAAGCAAGAGGAAGCTATTAATGTCGGTCACAAATTCAATCCTCCTGTATGGATGCGAAGTATGGGCCGATGCATTCAAGATAGGAAAATACAGAAAAAAAATGGCAACCGTTCAACGCCGTAGTGCACTCAGAATATCAAGCGCATACAGAACGGTATCCGAGTCCGCTGCCCTGGTCATCGCTGGTACAATCCCCATTGACCTAATGGCACAAGAGAGGAAGGAGAGCTTCGAAAATGAAAATAGCAGTACTGCTGGAAATGCAAGAAGGCGTCAAACCATACAACGATGGCAACAAAGGTGGCAAACAGAATGCCGCGGCAGATGGACGGCTAAACTAATAAAAAATTTGTATGTATGGACGGATAGAAAACATGGAGAAGTAAACTACTACCTCACTCAATTCCTGTCGGGTCATGGGTACTTCTGCATGTATCTACACACAATAGGAAAACTCGAAAATTCCTTATGCATGTATGGCGACTCTGATATTGATGATGCACAACATACATTCTTCGAATGCAGTAAATGGAGGACAGCCAGAGCAAATCTAAGCAGATGTATCGGTCATACAACACCGGATACTATAGTGGAAAGTATGCTCGTAAATCCCTACAACTGGGAAAAGGTATCGAAATACGTGGAGGAAATTTTACGATTAAAGAAACCAGATATGGATCAGCATGTCGCAGCGGGAAACTAAGATCAGTAAATGCAGGATGTCATAAAAGGTGGAAGTCCAAAGGACACAAAAGGCACACCGTTTCGACGTAATACGGAAAGTGGTTCCGGAGCGGGTTGTTGTGCGGGAAAATACATATTATGTACTGTTTCGTAAAATTTTTGCATTGTAAATACAAAAGAAATAGAAATAAATGTATAAAAAATAAAAAAAAAAAAAAAAAAATTATTATTATTATTATTATTATTATTATTATTATTATTATTATTATTATTATTATTATTATTATTATTATTATTATTATTATTATTATTATTATTATTATTATTATTATTATTATTATTATTATTATTATTATTATTATTATTATTATTATTATTATTATTATTATTATTATTATTATTATTATTATTATTATTATTATTATTATTATTATTATTATTATTATTATTATTATTATTATTATTATTATTATTATTATTATTATTATTATTATTATTATTATTATTATTATTATTATTATTATTATTCCCGTGCGGGGTTTGCTAGTTCCTCCATCGGGCGCCTCCCCAGGTGGCGGATAGGGGGCAGCCCGCCAGATATGGCAGGTACCGGGGAAATCAAATACCCGGGGTGGACCAAAAACTAGCACACCCAAGCTAAGGTGGTACTACATATGCCGATAGCTGCATGGCTAAGGGGATGCTTAGTCATTAGTATGTGAACTCCGAATTTGGCGACATTCGGTTTAAACCCGTAGCCTTCCTATGATAACGCAGAGCTCTGTCATAGGCGACCGTTTTTTCTCGTGCTACTCGTGGGAACAGAAATGGATGAAATCATATTAACCAATGAAAATGAGAATGATGTTTCTCTAACAGCATCACAACAGCCAGCAGACACCATCAATACGTATGTTGAAACGGTAGATCTGATCAGGCAGAAGGAGAGCGTTTTCAGAAAGAACGCAAGGATACAGCGGACCCCTCCACCTAATAAAATGGGAGAATCCTCGGGGGGAAAAATGGCTAGTACTCCAGCGGAAAACGACAGGCCAAAAGCACCGGCAAATCATGCGCAAGGGGATACAAGCAAAGCCATTTCAGACTCGATCGCATACTCGAGGAAATGTGAGGACGAGGAGTTGCGGAAGTGCAAGAGAATAATAACTAAAATGAAAGAAGCAACCAACCGGCAGCGCAACATCTCCAACGATGTGAAGAATGGCTTGGGTGAGCTGGAGGAGGCGATGGATGCCATAGCATTCTACAGGAATAAATGGCTACTGGCGGAACAAAAATCCGCAGGAGTAGAGGGTAGGCAAAAACAAGCGCCACTCACCCCATCGGGAAGGCAAAAGGTGACTGAAATCATCGTCACTCAGTCTACGACCACACCCAAAGGAACAGTCGGCAAACGAATTGCGTCTAGCCCTGTCCAGCCGGACTCTGTAAAACGCAAAAAAGAAGTAGAAAAAGAGAGCAACACAGAGGGTTGGACAATGGTCCAGCATAAAAAACAACTGCGCAACCGCAACGGTAGGGAGAAACAAAAGACGCCTAGGAAAAGGAAAACTAGATCAGAGGCGCTTCTGATTAAAACCACGCAAGGCATGACGTACGCCCAAGTGCTCGGTGAGATACGGGGAAAAGTCAACCTCGAAACGCTGAACACGGAAATAAAATCAGTACGCCGAACGAGGATGGGGGATGTCCTGTTAGAGCTTGGCCACGAAGCGGAAAACAAGGACGGTCTATGTGAGGCGCTTAGAGGTGCCCTTGGAGACAGCACTACAGTAAGGAGTTTGGAACCGAAAACCACGCTCGAAATCAGGGACCTCGACTGCTTAACTACGGAGGCCGAAGTAAAGGAAGCGATATACAAGAGTTTAAATGAAACCAAGCACGACGCCAAAGTCTACCTAACGAAAGCGAACGTAAGGGAGCAGAAAATGGCTTTCGTGGAAATTGGGAACTTAGCGGCCACAGAACTCCTTAAAATAGGACGGCTCAAGATAGGATGGGTATACGCAAGGATATCAAGAAAAACCGTAGTTTCAAGGTGCCACGCCTGTTTTGGTTACGGACACCACCAGGACATCTGCAAGGGACCAAACAGGAGGGGGCAGGGCATATGCCTTAATTGTGGCGAAGCTGGCCATTTCAAGAAGGAATGCCAGACAGAACCCAAGTGTTTCCTCTGTGTTGATAACGGCCTAAAAGATGATCATATTAAACATACACCCGGGTCCGGAGCATGCCGAATGTTTAGGCAGGCCCGTGACAAAGCCAGGGGTAAAGGCGGAAGATGAGGATTCTGCAAGGAAACCTTCACCGAAGCAAGACGGCGGACGCACTGCTAGACCAACTCAAGCTGGATACTGGTGCAGATCTCCTAATGATCAGCGAGCAATACCGAAATAGACAGGGAGTGGAATGGTACTCGGACAACCTTGGTACTGCGGCCATCTGGATCGCATACCCAAACGTGTCTGAGACACACGGAAGCGAAGATGGCTTTGTATGGGCTAAAATTAAAGGTATTACCTACGTGAGCTGTTATTTAACGCCAAATGAACCGATAGATGGCTTTCGAGCAAAAATTGATTGTCTGGAAGATAAGGCTCGAGAAATGGAGGGCCCGCTAATCATTGCCGGAGACCTTAATGCAAAGGCCTTGGAGTGGGGCATGAATGTAACGGACACCAGAGGGCAGTATATCCTAGCCATGTCTGACAGGCTAGGACTAACGGTGATGAATGAGGGGGGAGTTTCAACGTTCAGAAGACCTGGTTATGCCGAAACAATTCCAGACATCACTCTGGCCTCTGATGCAGTGGCTCGGTACGTCATAGGGTGGCGAGTAATAGAAGATTATACCGGCAGCGACCATCAGTACCTAACGTACACTGTGGGACCACGACGGGCCACTTGCAGTATCCAACGGGCGATAGGATATAATGTAAAGCAGCTGTCTCAACAAAATCTAACAGCAAGCGTCGAAGCTGGAAAAAATGCCGTACTGCAGGAAACTGGATCACCTGAAAAAATGGCGAGGACCACAATGCGGTTAGTGAAACAGGCATGTAACGCAGCAATGCCAAAGAAAAGTAGCTCGAGAGGTGAAAGAACTGCGGTTTACTGGTGGACTACTGAAATCGCAACCCTAAGGAGACGCTGCTTGCACTTGAAACGATTAGTCACCAGGGCCAGGAGAAGAGACGGGTATGCAGCAGAACACGAGCGTGAAGATTACCGGACAGCCAGACGGGCGCTCAAAGCAGAAATTAATAAAAGCAAGCGCCGAAAGTGGGAAGAGCTTAAGCGTGACGTGGACACGGAACCATGGGGCTTAGGGTACAAGATCGTAATGCGAAAGCTCGGTACACAAGTACCCAGCCCTATAATGGAAGCGACACAAATGTGGAATATTGTCAATTCTCTTTTTCCATACCACGAAGGAAACAGCCGGCCACCCTGCCCCGACAAACCAGAAGAAATGCCGCTCTTTACCACGAAAGAACTACGAGAGGCAGCGTATTCACTGCAAAACAGAAAAGCGCCAGGACCAGATATGATTCCAGCAGAAGCTCTAAAAGTGATCGCCAGATATCACCCAGAGGTACTGCTTAAGATATATAATCACTGCCTGAGAGAAGGAGTTTTCCCAAAGGTTTGGAAAACCCAACGCCTGGTGCTAATAAGCAAAAAGAATGGCAACCCGTCAGCGTACAGACCATTGTGCATGCTGGATACAGCGGGCAAACTGCTTGAGCGCCTTCTGAAACCAAGGCTCGCAGCGGCAATCCAGGAGGCAGGAGATTTATCCCCTAAACAATACGGCTTCCGGAAAGGACGGTCTACGGTTGGAGCTATAGATGAAGTGGTGAAAACCTTTCATAAGGCGCAACAAGGGAATCACTTCTCAAGGAAGATTGTACTATTAGTGACTCTGGATGTGAAGAACGCTTTCAATTCCGCAAGGTGGCCGGATATATTGTCAGCACTAACGCACGCCTTCCGAATACCGGCCTACCTGCTGAGAATGATCCATAGTTATCTCCAAGACAGGACCCTTATCTTCGAAACTGAGCAGGGGCTATGCAGAAAGGAAATAAAAGGTGGAGTTGCCCAAGGATCCATCCTTGGTCCTGATCTTTGGAATATAGTGTATGATGGAATCCTACGTATGGAGATGCCGGACGGTGTTTTTATGGTGGGCTACGCGGATGACATTGCGGCAATCATTAGCACTCGCAACATGGAAGAAGCGCAACGGAAAATAAATCAGGTGATGCGAAGATGTACGTGTTGGCTTCAAGATCATGGCCTCAGCCTAGCTACCGAGAAAA
The DNA here is from genome assembly GCA_947310385.1 of Nephrotoma appendiculata. Lineage (NCBI taxonomy): Eukaryota > Metazoa > Arthropoda > Insecta > Diptera > Tipulidae > Nephrotoma > Nephrotoma appendiculata. The sequence goes on from OX371224.1 coordinate 110,967,677, forward strand.
CGGAACTAGTACTTCTTACAAGACGCCAAGTAAATACCGAGGTAACGTTCCAAGTCAACAACCAAGAAATTATGACCAAACAAAACGTAAAATACCTGGGAATGCACTTGGACACGAAAATGACATTCTGGGAGCACATAAGGCAAACAGCAGAAAAGGCAACAAAAGTCTCATTTGCATTAAGCAGACTGATGGTTAACATAGGCGGTCCTGTTGCAAGCAAGAGGAAGCTATTAATGTCGGTCACAAATTCAATCCTCCTGTATGGATGCGAAGTATGGGCCGATGCATTCAAGATAGGAAAATACAGAAAAAAAATGGCAACCGTTCAACGCCGTAGTGCACTCAGAATATCAAGCGCATACAGAACGGTATCCGAGTCCGCTGCCCTGGTCATCGCTGGTACAATCCCCATTGACCTAATGGCACAAGAGAGGAAGGAGAGCTTCGAAAATGAAAATAGCAGTACTGCTGGAAATGCAAGAAGGCGTCAAACCATACAACGATGGCAACAAAGGTGGCAAACAGAATGCCGCGGCAGATGGACGGCTAAACTAATAAAAAATTTGTATGTATGGACGGATAGAAAACATGGAGAAGTAAACTACTACCTCACTCAATTCCTGTCGGGTCATGGGTACTTCTGCATGTATCTACACACAATAGGAAAACTCGAAAATTCCTTATGCATGTATGGCGACTCTGATATTGATGATGCACAACATACATTCTTCGAATGCAGTAAATGGAGGACAGCCAGAGCAAATCTAAGCAGATGTATCGGTCATACAACACCGGATACTATAGTGGAAAGTATGCTCGTAAATCCCTACAACTGGGAAAAGGTATCGAAATACGTGGAGGAAATTTTACGATTAAAGAAACCAGATATGGATCAGCATGTCGCAGCGGGAAACTAAGATCAGTAAATGCAGGATGTCATAAAAGGTGGAAGTCCAAAGGACACAAAAGGCACACCGTTTCGACGTAATACGGAAAGTGGTTCCGGAGCGGGTTGTTGTGCGGGAAAATACATATTATGTACTGTTTCGTAAAATTTTTGCATTGTAAATACAAAAGAAATAGAAATAAATGTATAAAAAATAAAAAAAAAAAAAAAAAAATTATTATTATTATTATTATTATTATTATTATTATTATTATTATTATTATTATTATTATTATTATTATTATTATTATTATTATTATTATTATTATTATTATTATTATTATTATTATTATTATTATTATTATTATTATTATTATTCCCGTGCGGGGTTTGCTAGTTCCTCCATCGGGCGCCTCCCCAGGTGGCGGATAGGGGGCAGCCCGCCAGATATGGCAGGTACCGGGGAAATCAAATACCCGGGGTGGACCAAAAACTAGCACACCCAAGCTAAGGTGGTACTACATATGCCGATAGCTGCATGGCTAAGGGGATGCTTAGTCATTAGTATGTGAACTCCGAATTTGGCGACATTCGGTTTAAACCCGTAGCCTTCCTATGATAACGCAGAGCTCTGTCATAGGCGACCGTTTTTTCTCGTGCTACTCGTGGGAACAGAAATGGATGAAATCATATTAACCAATGAAAATGAGAATGATGTTTCTCTAACAGCATCACAACAGCCAGCAGACACCATCAATACGTATGTTGAAACGGTAGATCTGATCAGGCAGAAGGAGAGCGTTTTCAGAAAGAACGCAAGGATACAGCGGACCCCTCCACCTAATAAAATGGGAGAATCCTCGGGGGGAAAAATGGCTAGTACTCCAGCGGAAAACGACAGGCCAAAAGCACCGGCAAATCATGCGCAAGGGGATACAAGCAAAGCCATTTCAGACTCGATCGCATACTCGAGGAAATGTGAGGACGAGGAGTTGCGGAAGTGCAAGAGAATAATAACTAAAATGAAAGAAGCAACCAACCGGCAGCGCAACATCTCCAACGATGTGAAGAATGGCTTGGGTGAGCTGGAGGAGGCGATGGATGCCATAGCATTCTACAGGAATAAATGGCTACTGGCGGAACAAAAACCCGCAGGAGTAGAGGGTAGGCAAAAACAAGCGCCACTCACCCCATCGGGAAGGCAAAAGGTGACTGAAATCATCGTCACTCAGTCTACGACCACACCCAAAGGAACAGTCGGCAAACGAATTGCGTCTAGCCCTGTCCAGCCGGACTCTGTAAAACGCAAAAAAGAAGTAGAAAAAGAGAGCAACACAGAGGGTTGGACAATGGTCCAGCATAAAAAACAACTGCGCAACCGCAACGGTAGGGAGAAACAAAAGACGCCTAGGAAAAGGAAAACTAGATCAGAGGCGCTTCTGATTAAAACCACGCAAGGCATGACGTACGCCCAAGTGCTCGGTGAGATACGGGGAAAAGTCAACCTCGAAACGCTGAACACGGAAATAAAATCAGTACGCCGAACGAGGATGGGGGATGTCCTGTTAGAGCTTGGCCACGAAGCGGAAAACAAGGACGGTCTATGTGAGGCGCTTAGAGGTGCCCTTGGAGACAGCACTACAGTAAGGAGTTTGGAACCGAAAACCACGCTCGAAATCAGGGACCTCGACTGCTTAACTACGGAGGCCGAAGTAAAGGAAGCGATATACAAGAGTTTAAATGAAACCAAGCACGACGCCAAAGTCTACCTAACGAAAGCGAACGTAAGGGAGCAGAAAATGGCTTTCGTGGAAATTGGGAACTTAGCGGCCACAGAACTCCTTAAAATAGGACGGCTCAAGATAGGATGGGTATACGCAAGGATATCAAGAAAAACCGTAGTTTCAAGGTGCCACGCCTGTTTTGGTTACGGACACCACCAGGACATCTGCAAGGGACCAAACAGGAGGGGGCAGGGCATATGCCTTAATTGTGGCGAAGCTGGCCATTTCAAGAAGGAATGCCAGACAGAACCCAAGTGTTTCCTCTGTGTTGATAACGGCCTAAAAGATGATCATATTAAACATACACCCGGGTCCGGAGCATGCCGAATGTTTAGGCAGGCCCGTGACAAAGCCAGGGGTAAAGGCGGAAGATGAGGATTCTGCAAGGAAACCTTCACCGAAGCAAGACGGCGGACGCACTGCTAGACCAACTCAAGCTGGATACTGGTGCAGACCTCCTAATGATCAGCGAGCAATACCGAAATAGACAGGGAGTGGAATGGTACTCGGACAACCTTGGTACTGCGGCCATCTGGATCGCATACCCAAACGTGTCTGAGACACACGGAAGCGAAGATGGCTTTGTATGGGCTAAAATTAAAGGTATTACCTACGTGAGCTGTTATTTAACGCCAAATGAACCGATAGATGGCTTTCGAGCAAAAATTGATTGTCTGGAAGATAAGGCTCGAGAAATGGAGGGCCCGCTAATCATTGCCGGAGACCTTAATGCAAAGGCCTTGGAGTGGGGCATGAATGTAACGGACACCAGAGGGCAGTATATCCTAGCCATGTCTGACAGGCTAGGACTAACGGTGATGAATGAGGGGGGAGTTTCAACGTTCAGAAGACCTGGTTATGCCGAAACAATTCCAGACATCACTCTGGCCTCTGATGCAGTGGCTCGGTACGTCATAGGGTGGCGAGTAATAGAAGATTATACCGGCAGCGACCATCAGTACCTAACGTACACTGTGGGACCACGACGGGCCACTTGCAGTATCCAACGGGCGATAGGATATAATGTAAAGCAGCTGTCTCAACAAAATCTAACAGCAAGCGTCGAAGCTGGAAAAAATGCCGTACTGCAGGAAACTGGATCACCTGAAAAAATGGCGAGGACCACAATGCGGTTAGTGAAACAGGCATGTAACGCAGCAATGCCAAAGAAAAGTAGCTCGAGAGGTGAAAGAACTGCGGTTTACTGGTGGACTACTGAAATCGCAACCCTAAGGAGACGCTGCTTGCACTTGAAACGATTAGTCACCAGGGCCAGGAGAAGAGACGGGTATGCAGCAGAACACGAGCGTGAAGATTACCGGACAGCCAGACGGGCGCTCAAAGCAGAAATTAATAAAAGCAAGCGCCGAAAGTGGGAAGAGCTTAAGCGTGACGTGGACACGGAACCATGGGGCTTAGGGTACAAGATCGTAATGCGAAAGCTCGGTACACAAGTACCCAGCCCTATAATGGAAGCGACACAAATGTGGAATATTGTCAATTCTCTTTTTCCATACCACGAAGGAAACAGCCGGCCACCCTGCCCCGACAAACCAGAAGAAATGCCGCTCTTTACCACGGAAGAACTACGAGAGGCAGCGTATTCACTGCAAAACAGAAAAGCGCCAGGACCAGATATGATTCCAGCAGAAGCTCTAAAAGTGATCGCCAGATATCACCCAGAGGTACTGCTTAAGATATATAATCACTGCCTGAGAGAAGGAGTTTTCCCAAAGGTTTGGAAAACCCAACGCCTGGTGCTAATAAGCAAAAAGAATGGCAACCCGTCAGCGTACAGACCATTGTGCATGCTGGATACAGCGGGCAAACTGCTTGAGCGCCTTCTGAAACCAAGGCTCGCAGCGGCAATCCAGGAGGCAGGAGATTTATCCCCTAAACAATACGGCTTCCGGAAAGGACGGTCTACGGTTGGAGCTATAGATGAAGTGGTGAAAACCTTTCATAAGGCGCAACAAGGGAATCACTTCTCAAGGAAGATTGTACTATTAGTGACTCTGGATGTGAAGAACGCTTTCAATTCCGCAAGGTGGCCGGATATATTGTCAGCACTAACGCACGCCTTCCGAATACCGGCCTACCTGCTGAGAATGATCCATAGTTATCTCCAAGACAGGACCCTTATCTTCGAAACTGAGCAGGGGCTATGCAGAAAGGAAATAAAAGGTGGAGTTGCCCAAGGATCCATCCTTGGTCCTGATCTTTGGAATATAGTGTATGATGGAATCCTACGTATGGAGATGCCGGACGGTGTTTTTATGGTGGGCTACGCGGATGACATTGCGGCAATCATTAGCACTCGCAACATGGAAGAAGCGCAACGGAAAATAAATCAGGTGATGCGAAGATGTACGTGTTGGCTTCAAGATCATGGCCTCAGCCTAGCTACCGAGAAAACGGAACTAGTACTTCTTACAAGACGCCAAGTAAATACCGAGGTAACGTTCCAAGTCAACAACCAAGAAATTATGACCAAACAAAACGTAAAATACCTGGGAATGCACTTGGACACGAAAATGACATTCTGGGAGCACATAAGGCAAACAGCAGAAAAGGCAACAAAAGTCTCATTTGCATTAAGCAGACTGATGGTTAACATAGGCGGTCCTGTTGCAAGCAAGAGGAAGCTATTAATGTCGGTCACAAATTCAATCCTCCTGTATGGATGCGAAGTATGGGCCGATGCATTCAAGATAGGAAAATACAGAAAAAAAATGGCAACCGTTCAACGCCGTAGTGCACTCAGAATATCAAGCGCATACAGAACGGTATCCGAGTCCGCTGCCCTGGTCATCGCTGGTACAATCCCCATTGACCTAATGGCACAAGAGAGGAAGGAGAGCTTCGAAAATGAAAATAGCAGTACTGCTGGAAATGCAAGAAGGCGTCAAACCATACAACGATGGCAACAAAGGTGGCAAACAGAATGCCGCGGCAGATGGACGGCTAAACTAATAAAAAATTTGTATGTATGGACGGATAGAAAACATGGAGAAGTAAACTACTACCTCACTCAATTCCTGTCGGGTCATGGGTACTTCTGCATGTATCTACACACAATAGGAAAACTCGAAAATTCCTTATGCATGTATGGCGACTCTGATATTGATGATGCACAACATACATTCTTCGAATGCAGTAAATGGAGGACAGCCAGAGCAAATCTAAGCAGATGTATCGGTCATACAACACCGGATACTATAGTGGAAAGTATGCTCGTAAATCTCTACAACTGGGAAAAGGTATCGAAATACGTGGAGGAAATTTTACGATTAAAGAAACCAGATATGGATCAACATGTCGCAGCGGGAAACTAAGATCAGTAAATGCAGGATGTCATAAAAGGTGGAAGTCCAAAGGACACAAAAGGCACACCGTTTCGACGTAATACGGAAAGTGGTTCCGGAGCGGGTTGTTGTGCGGGAAAATACATATTATGTACTGTTTCGTAAAATTTTTGCATTGTAAATACAAAAGAAATAGAAATAAATGTATAAAAAATAAAAAAAAAAAAAAAAAAAAAAAAAAAATTATTATTATTATTATTATTATTATTATTATTATTATTATTATTATTATTATTATTATTATTATTATTATTATTATTATTATTATTATTATTATTATTATTATTATTATTATTATTATTATTATTATTATTATTATTATTATTATTATTATTATTATTATTATTATTATTATTATTATTATTATTATTATTATTATTATTATTATTATTATTATTATTATTATTATTATTATTATTATTATTATTATTATTATTATTATTATTATTATTATTATTATTATTATTATTATTATTATTATTATTATTATTATTATTATTATTATTATTATTATTATTATTATTATTATTATTATTCCCGTGCGGGGTTTGCTAGTTCCTCCATCGGGCGCCTCCCCAGGTGGCGGATAGGGGGCAGCCCGCCAGATATGGCAGGTACCGGGGAAATCAAATACCCGGGGTGGACCAAAAACTAGCACACCCAAGCTAAGGTGGTACTACATATGCCGATAGCTGCATGGCTAAGGGGATGCTTAGTCATTAGTATGTGAACTCCGAATTTGGCGACATTCGGTTTAAACCCGTAGCCTTCCTATGATAACGCAGAGCTCTGTCATAGGCGACCGTTTTTTCTCGTGCTACTCGTGGGAACAGAAATGGATGAAATCATATTAAACAATGAAAATGAGAATGATGCTTCTCTAACAGCATCACAACAGCCAGCAGACACCATCAATACGTATGTTGAAACGGTAGATCTGATCAGGCAGAAGGAGAGCGTTTTCAGAAAGAACGCAAGGATACAGCGGACCCCTCCACCTAATAAAATGGGAGAATCCTCGGGGGAAAAAATGGCTGGTACTCCAGCGGAAAACAACAGGCCAAAAGCACCGGCAAATCATGCGCAAGGGGATACAAGCAAAACCATTTCAGACTCGATCGCATACTCGAGGAAATGTGAGGACGAGGAGTTGCGGAAGTGCAAGAGAATAATAATTAAAATGAAAGAAGCAACCAACCGGCAGCGCAACATCTCTAACGATGTGAAGAATGGCTTGGGTGAGCTGGAGGAGGCGATGGATGCCATAGCATTCTACAGGAATAAATGGCTACTGGCGGAACAAAAACCCGCAGGAGTAGAGGGTAGGCAAAAACAAGCGCCACTCACCCCATCGGGAAGGCAAAAGGTGACTGAAATCATCGTCACTCAGCCTACGACCACACCCAAAGAAACAGTCGGCAAACGAATTGCGTCTAGCCCTGTCCAGCCGGACTCTGTAAAACGCAAAAAAGAAGTAGAAAAAGAGAGCAATACAGAGGGTTGGACAATGGTCCAGCATAAAAAACAACTGCGCAACCGCAACGGTAGGGAGAAACAAAAGACGCCTAGGAAAAGGAAAACAAGATCAGAGGCGCTTCTGATTAAAACCACGCAAGGCATGACGTATGCTCAAGTGCTCGGTGAGATACGGGGAAAAGTTAGACCCCAGGAATCTGAGACGGAGGTCCAAACTATTCGGCGTACGAGAACAGGGGATGTCCTCCTGGAGCTAGGGCCAAATAGTAAGAATATGGATGGTTTTTGTGGGGCGCTAAAAGATGCCCTAGGAGATCAGGCCAGGATCTTAAACCTTCAACCAAGGGTGTCGATAGAAATCCGTGATCTTGACGGTTTTACCAGTGAACCAGAGGTAGCTGCGGCACTTAAAAAGGATATCCCAGAGGGTGAGGTAATGAAAATTAATATTTTCCCATGCTCTAGGGGGCAGCAAGTGGCCATTGTTGAAATGAGAGAGAAGTATGCAGCCAAGCTCATCAGCACTGGGAAAATTAAAATCGGATGGGTGTACTGTAGGGTGCGGGAAAGAGTGAATGTCACGCGCTGCTTTAGGTGCTGCGGGTTTGGCCATGTTGCCAAAGAGTGCAAAGGCACGGATAGAAGCAATTTATGCTATAAATGTTTCGGGGTTGGGCACAAGGCAAGAGAGTGTTCCGCCACGGGAAACTGCACGCTATGCATGGAGAAGGGGGTTGAGCAGGCGCAGCTGACCCATCCCGTAGGATCTGGCAAGTGCCAAGTATACCGCGAGGCACTGCAGGCGGCCAAGAAACAGAGATGATCCGTATCCTGCAAGGAAACATGAACAGGAGTAGGACCGCTGACCAACTCTTGCACCAGCTGGCACTGGAGAAACAGGCCGACCTGCTCATCCTAAGTGAGCAGTATCAGGGCAAGGATGCTACTTGCTGGTATTCCGATCTTTTGGGCACAGCCGCTATATGGATACCGAAGGGAGATGTCCATGTCAAAGAAAAGGGCACAGGAAGAGGTTTCGTCTGGGTGAAAACAGCAGAACTAACGTACGTTAGTTGTTACTTTACCCCAAACGAAAGGATCACCGAGTTTTTAGTTAAGCTCGACGCATTGGAGGTCGCGATCTCCGGGATGACTGGGCACTTGGTGATAGCTGGTGATTTCAATGCGAGAGCACCCGAGTGGGGAATGCCAAATACAGACACGAGAGGCAGACTGATCCTGGAGATGGCTGCCAGAACCAAACTCTTAATAATTAATAGTGGCTCTGCGACAACTTTTCGGCGACCGGGATGTGCGGAGACGACTCCAGATATCACTCTTGCATCGGAAGCCCTAGTCCCACTCATCCACAACTGGAGGGTCATGGAGGATTACTGTGGCAGTGACCACCAGTACATCAGCTTCGAAGTGGGTAGGAGACAGCGGAACGACTCGCAGAATAAACCTGGTAGGTGGAATCTGCAAAGGCTTGATGTCGAGCGGTTCGAAGAGAAATTAAGGAGTGGCAGGCAGCAAGCGGCTGGAAGCACGGCAGTAACGAACGGAAGACAAGCGACTGAGGCGCTGATAGCTTCCACCATGAGTGTAATAGTCTCGGCCTGTGAGGCATCCATGCCAAAGAAGAAACCCCGTCACAATAAGCCATCTGCATATTGGTGGACAGCGGAAATAGCTGATGCACGACGAAAATGCTTCGCACTTCGACGAATGGCCCAACGAACCAGAGACCGAGCTGGAGCCAGTCGCGTATTCGAGGAATACCGGCTCGCAAAAAAGTCACTACGACGGAAAATCAACGAAAGTAAAGCCCGCTGCTGGAAGAAACTCATTGAAGACATCGACGAAGATCCTTGGGGACTGGGCTACAAGATAGTCACGAAGAAATTAGGCTCCCAGAAACCAACACGCCTGATGGATGCCGGCGCTACGGAAGTCATTGTTCGGACTCTTTTTCCTGGCCATCCAGAGCGAGAACAAATGCCAGAAAGATCAGAGGTAGAAGTCGTGCCCTTCTCGGAGATAGAGCTACAGAAGGCCATCTCCTCACTAAAGAGCAAGAAGGCCCCGGGTCCGGATGGTATACCGAACGAAGTACTGAAGATCGTCTTCCAACAGGATCCTGATTTGATGCTGTCGATGTACAACGCTTGCTTGTTGGAAGGAGTGTTTAGCTCCAGGTGGAAGAAGGCACGGCTGGTCTTGATTATTAAAGGTAATGGCGACCCTGAGCTCCCCTCATCTTACCGACCGTTATGTATGCTGGATACGGCAGGTAAAGTCCTGGAAAAGCTTATCCGAGCTAGGCTTACCTCAGCGATCCAAGCCGGAGGAGATTTATCGCCCAGGCAGTATGGTTTCAGAGCGGGGCGCTCCACCATTGACGCAATACGAGAAGTCACGGAGGCAGTAAGAAGGGCGGAGGATCACAACCACTTTTCACGGCGCATCGTACTCCTAGTAACACTGGATGTCAAAAATGCCTTCAACACGGTGAGATGGAGGGATATACTTGACGCACTGGAGCAGCAATTCGATATACCACCATACCTATTGCGAATACTGGACGACTACCTGAGGAACCGAACCCTCATATATGAAACAGAGGAGGGACAGCGGAACATGCCGATCACAGCTGGAGCAGCCCAAGGTTCGATCCTAGGTCCTGATCTATGGAACGTATTTTACGACGGCCTGTTGCGAGTAGAGACACCCGACGAGACGCGCCTAGTGGGTTATGCGGACGATGTGGCAGTGCTTGTGGCTGCGCGCGACACCAAACAAGCACAACTCAGGCTAAACCAAATAATGAGGACCATCAATCGATGGATGGATGAGCACGGCCTGGCCCTAGCTCTCAATAAAACCGAGATATGCATCCTGTCAAAGAAGAGAATCCAGCCATCTCTCCCGATGTGGGTTGGTGGAAGCGTTATTTACACAAAGCCCGATGCTAAATACCTAGGAATCCATATTGATTCAAAAATGAGCTTTTTTGAGCAGATACGACGAACAGCGGACAAAGCAGCGAGGGGGGTCACAGCATTGAGCAGGCTCATGGCTAACGTGGGAGGCCCTAGACCAAGCAAGAGGCGACTACTAATGGCGGCGGTCCATTCCGTCCTCTTATACGGGGCGGAGATTTGGGCTGACTCCCTAGAGAAGGAAGCGTACAGAAAGAGGCTAACCCAGGTGCAAAGGCGCAGTGTATTGCGAGTGGCCTCGGCCTATCGTACGGTCTCAGAATCGGCAATCTTCGTTATAGCGGGGTGTATCCCCATACACCTACTAGCTAAAGAGCGAAAGTTCATATACGAACGGAAAAGAGAGGTCGGCCGGAAAGCAGCGAGCCAGGAGGGAAGAGTCCGTACTCTGGAAACATGGCAGAGCACATGGGAGCAAGAAACAACTGGTAGGTGGACCGCAAAGCTAATAGAGCAGGTGAGCCCCTGGTTTGAAAGGGTGCACGGAGAGGTCGGATACTACCTGACGCAGTTCCTGAGCGGCCACGGATACTTTCGATCATATCTGTTTAGAATGCGGAAGGTGACGTCGGCAGAATGCCTGTACTGCCCAGGTAGCTGCGACGACGCGGAACACACGTTCTTCTTCTGTCAGGCATGGGATGATCGCAGAGCGGCGCTGGAGATAGAAGTGGGAGCATGGACGCCTGAAACAGCTGTGACTATCATGCTTGGAGGAGCGCATCTGTGGGAGCTTGTCTCACAATTTGTAGAGTCGGTCTTAAGAGAGAAGAAGGGAGATCTGGACAGATTCCCGTAAGGAAGAGGTGGCTCGAAGCGAGCATAATAAACGTACTAGCCCGAAGTAATGTGGGAAACAGTTCCAGGCTAGTATGGTGTAAGGGGGGAAGGTGTTTTTAGTCGGTAGGGCAGTAATGCGAGTCCGGCACACTGTGCGTAAGAAGCATTTTCACCTTCCCCCAACAAAAAAAAAAAAAAAAAAAAAAAAAAAAATTATTATTATTATTATTATTATTATTATTATTATTATTAACAGGCCGACCTGCTCATCCTAAGTGAGCAGTACCAGGGCAAGGATGCTACTTGCTGGTATTCCGATCTTTTGGGCACAGCCGCTATATGGATACCGAAGGGAGATGTCCATGTCAAAGAAAAGGGCACAGGAAGAGGTTTCGTCTGGGTGAAAACAGCAGAACTAACGTACGTTAGTTGTTACTTTACCCCAAACGAAAGGATCACCGAGTTTTTAGTTAAGCTCGACGCATTGGAGGTCGCGATCTCCGGGATGACTGGGCACTTGGTGATAGCTGGTGATTTCAATGCGAGAGCACCCGAGTGGGGAATGCCAAATACAGACACGAGAGGCAGACTGATCCTGGAGATGGCTGCCAGAACCAAACTCTTAATAATTAATAGTGGCTCTGCGACAACTTTTCGGCGACCGGGATGTGCGGAGACGACTCCAGATATCACTCTTGCATCGGAAGCCCTAGTCCCACTCATCCACAACTGGAGGGTCATGGAGGATTACTGTGGCAGTGACCACCAGTACATCAGCTTCGAAGTGGGTAGGAGACAGCGGAACGACTCGCAGAATAAACCTGGTAGGTGGAATCTGCAAAGGCTTGATGTCGAGCGGTTCGAAGAGAAATTAAGGAGTGGCAGGCAGCAAGCGGCTGGAAGCACGGCAGTAACGAACGGAAGACAAGCGACTGAGGCGCTGATAGCTTCCACCATGGGTGTAATAGTCTCGGCCTGTGAGGCATCCATGCCAAAGAAGAAACCCCGTCACAATAAGCCATCTGCATATTGGTGGACAGCGGAAATAGCTGATGCACGACGAAAATGCTTCGCACTTCGACGAATGGCCCAACGAACCAGAGACCGAGCTGGAGCCAGTCGCGTATTCGAGGAATACCGGCTCGCAAAAAAGTCACTACGACGGAAAATCAACGAAAGTAAAGCCCGCTGCTGGAAGAAACTCATTGAAGACATCGACGAAGATCCTTGGGGACTGGGCTACAAGATAGTCACGAAGAAATTAGGCTCCCAGAAACCAACACGCCTGATGGATGCCGGCGCTACGGAAGTCATTGTTCGGACTCTTTTTCCTGGCCATCCAGAGCGAGAACAAATGCCAGAAAGATCAGAGGTAGAAGTCGTGCCCTTCTCGGAGATAGAGCTACAGAAGGCCATCTCCTCACTAAAGAGCAAGAAGGCCCCGGGTCCGGATGGTATACCGAACGAAGTACTGAAGATCGTCTTCCAACAGGATCCTGATTTGATGCTGTCGATGTACAACGCTTGCTTGTTGGAAGGAGTGTTTAGCTCCAGGTGGAAGAAGGCACGGCTGGTCTTGATTATTAAAGGTAATGGCGACCCTGAGCTCCCCTCATCTTACCGACCGTTATGTATGCTGGATACGGCAGGTAAAGTCCTGGAAAAGCTTATCCGAGCTAGGCTTACCTCAGCGATCCAAGCCGGAGGAGATTTATCGCCCAGGCAGTATGGTTTCAGAGCGGGGCGCTCCACCATTGACGCAATACGAGAAGTCACGGAGGCAGTAAGAAGGGCGGAGGATCACAACCACTTTTCACGGCGCATCGTACTCCTAGTAACACTGGATGTCAAAAATGCCTTCAACACGGTGAGATGGAGGGATATACTTGACGCACTGGAGCAGCAATTCGATATACCACCATACCTATTGCGAATACTGGACGACTACCTGAGGAACCGAACCCTCATATATGAAACAGAGGAGGGACAGCGGAACATGCCGATCACAGCTGGAGCAGCCCAAGGTTCGATCCTAGGTCCTGATCTATGGAACGTATTTTACGACGGCCTGTTGCGAGTAGAGACACCCGACGAGACGCGCCTAGTGGGTTATGCGGACGATGTGGCAGTGCTTGTGGCTGCGCGCGACACCAAACAAGCACAACTCAGGCTAAACCAAATAATGAGGACCATCAATCGATGGATGGATGAGCACGGCCTGGCCCTAGCTCTCAATAAAACCGAGATATGCATCCTGTCAAAGAAGAGAATCCAGCCATCTCTCCCGATGTGGGTTGGTGGAAGCGTTATTTACACAAAGCCCGATGCTAAATACCTAGGAATCCATATTGATTCAAAAATGAGCTTTTTTGAGCAGATACGACGAACAGCGGACAAAGCAGCGAGGGGGGTCACAGCATTGAGCAGGCTCATGGCTAACGTGGGAGGCCCTAGACCAAGCAAGAGGCGACTACTAATGGCGGCGGTCCATTCCGTCCTCTTATACGGGGCGGAGATTTGGGCTGACTCCCTAGAGAAGGAAGCGTACAGAAAGAGGCTAACCCAGGTGCAAAGGCGCAGTGTATTGCGAGTGGCCTCGGCCTATCGTACGGTCTCAGAATCGGCAATCTTCGTTATAGCGGGGTGTATCCCCATACACCTACTAGCTAAAGAGCGAAAGTTCATATACGAACGGAAAAGAGAGGTCGGCCGGAAAGCAGCGAGCCAGGAGGGAAGAGTCCGTACTCTGGAAACATGGCAGAGCACATGGGAGCAAGAAACAACTGGTAGGTGGACCGCAAAGCTAATAGAGCAGGTGAGCCCCTGGTTTGAAAGGGTGCACGGAGAGGTCGGATACTACCTGACGCAGTTCCTGAGCGGCCACGGATACTTTCGATCATATCTGTTTAGAATGCGGAAGGTGACGTCGGCAGAATGCCTGTACTGCCCAGGTAGCTGCGACGACGCGGAACACACGTTCTTCTTCTGTCAGGCATGGGATGATCGCAGAGCGGCGCTGGAGATAGAAGTGGGAGCATGGACGCCTGAAACAGCTGTGACTATCATGCTTGGAGGAGCGCATCTGTGGGAGCTTGTCTCACAATTTGTAGAGTCGGTCTTAAGAGAGAAGAAGGGAGATCTGGACAGATTCCCGTAAGGAAGAGGTGGCTCGAAGCGAGCATAATAAACGTACTAGCCCGAAGTAATGTGGGAAACAGTTCCAGGCTAGTATGGTGTAAGGGGGGAAGGTGTTTTTAGTCGGTAGGGCAGTAATGCGAGTCCGGCACACTGTGCGTAAGAAGCATTTTCACCTTCCCCCAACAAAAAAAAAAAAAAAAAAAAAAAAAAAAAAAAAAAAATTATTATTATTATTATTATTATTATTATTATTATTATTATTATTATTATTATTATTATTATTATTATTATTATTATTATTATTATTATTATTATTATTATTATTATTATTATTATTATTATTATTATTATTATTATTATTATTATTATTATTATTATTATTATTATTATTATTATTATTATTATTATTATTATTATTATTATTATTATTATTATTATTATTATTATTATTATTATTATTATTATTATTATTATTATTATTATTATTATTATTATTATTATTATTATTATTATTCCCGTGCGGGGTTTGCTAGTTCCTCCATCGGGCGCCTCCCCAGGTGGCGGATAGGGGGCAGCCCGCCAGATATGGCAGGTACCGGGGAAATCAAATACCCGGGGTGGACCAAAAACTAGCACACCCAAGCTAAGGTGGTACTACATATGCCGATAGCTGCATGGCTAAGGGGATGCTTAGTCATTAGTATGTGAACTCCGAATTTGGCGACATTCGGTTTAAACCCGTAGCCTTCCTATGATAACGCAGAGCTCTGTCATAGGCGACCGTTTTTTCTCGTGCTACTCGTGGGAACAGAAATGGATGAAATCATATTAAACAATGAAAATGAGAATGATGCTTCTCTAACAGCATCACAACAGCCAGCAGACACCATCAATACGTATGTTGAAACGGTAGATCTGATCAGGCAGAAGGAGAGCGTTTTCAGAAAGAACGCAAGGATACAGCGGACCCCTCCACCTAATAAAATGGGAGAATCCTCGGGGGAAAAAATGGCTGGTACTCCAGCGGAAAACAACAGGCCAAAAGCACCGGCAAATCATGCGCAAGGGGATACAAGCAAAACCATTTCAGACTCGATCGCATACTCGAGGAAATGTGAGGACGAGGAGTTGCGGAAGTGCAAGAGAATAATAATTAAAATGAAAGAAGCAACCAACCGGCAGCGCAACATCTCTAACGATGTGAAGAATGGCTTGGGTGAGCTGGAGGAGGCGATGGATGCCATAGCATTCTACAGGAATAAATGGCTACTGGCGGAACAAAAACCCGCAGGAGTAGAGGGTAGGCAAAAACAAGCGCCACTCACCCCATCGGGAAGGCAAAAGGTGACTGAAATCATCGTCACTCAGCCTACGACCACACCCAAAGAAACAGTCGGCAAACGAATTGCGTCTAGCCCTGTCCAGCCGGACTCTGTAAAACGCAAAAAAGAAGTAGAAAAAGAGAGCAATACAGAGGGTTGGACAATGGTCCAGCATAAAAAACAACTGCGCAACCGCAACGGTAGGGAGAAACAAAAGACGCCTAGGAAAAGGAAAACAAGATCAGAGGCGCTTCTGATTAAAACCACGCAAGGCATGACGTATGCTCAAGTGCTCGGTGAGATACGGGGAAAAGTTAGACCCCAGGAATCTGAGACGGAGGTCCAAACTATTCGGCGTACGAGAACAGGGGATGTCCTCCTGGAGCTAGGGCCAAATAGTAAGAATATGGATGGTTTTTGTGGGGCGCTAAAAGATGCCCTAGGAGATCAGGCCAGGATCTTAAACCTTCAACCAAGGGTGTCGATAGAAATCCGTGATCTTGACGGTTTTACCAGTGAACCAGAGGTAGCTGCGGCACTTAAAAAGGATATCCCAGAGGGTGAGGTAATGAAAATTAATATTTTCCCATGCTCTAGGGGGCAGCAAGTGGCCATTGTTGAAATGAGAGAGAAGTATGCAGCCAATCTCATCAGCACTGGGAAAATTAAAATCGGATGGGTGTACTGTAGGGTGCGGGAAAGAGTGAATGTCACGCGCTGCTTTAGGTGCTGCGGGTTTGGCCATGTTGCCAAAGAGTGCAAAGGCACGGATAGAAGCAATTTATGCTATAAATGTTTCGGGGTTGGGCACAAGGCAAGAGAGTGTTCCGCCACGGGAAACTGCACGCTATGCATGGAGAAGGGGGTTGAGCAGGCGCAGCTGACCCATCCCGTAGGATCTGGCAAGTGCCAAGTATACCGCGAGGCACTGCAGGCGGCCAAGAAACAGAGATGATCCGTATCCTGCAAGGAAACATGAACAGGAGTAGGACCGCTGACCAACTCTTGCACCAGCTGGCACTGGAGACACAGGCCGACCTGCTCATCCTAAGTGAGCAGTACCAGGGCAAGGATGCTACTTGCTGGTATTCCGATCTTTTGGGCACAGCCGCTATATGGATACCGAAGGGAGATGTCCATGTCAAAGAAAAGGGCACAGGAAGAGGTTTCGTCTGGGTGAAAACAGCAGAACTAACGTACGTTAGTTGTTACTTTACCCCAAACGAAAGGATCACCGAGTTTTTAGTTAAGCTCGACGCATTGGAGGTCGCGATCTCCGGGATGACTGGGCACTTGGTGATAGCTGGTGATTTCAATGCGAGAGCACCCGAGTGGGGAATGCCAAATACAGACACGAGAGGCAGACTGATCCTGGAGATGGCTGCCAGAACCAAACTCTTAATAATTAATAGTGGCTCTGCGACAACTTTTCGGCGACCGGGATGTGCGGAGACGACTCCAGATATCACTCTTGCATCGGAAGCCCTAGTCCCACTCATCCACAACTGGAGGGTCATGGAGGATTACTGTGGCAGTGACCACCAGTACATCAGCTTCGAAGTGGGTAGGAGACAGCGGAACGACTCGCAGAATAAACCTGGTAGGTGGAATCTGCAAAGGCTTGATGTCGAGCGGTTCGAAGAGAAATTAAGGAGTGGCAGGCAGCAAGCGGCTGGAAGCACGGCAGTAACGAACGGAAGACAAGCGACTGAGGCGCTGATAGCTTCCACCATGGGTGTAATAGTCTCGGCCTGTGAGGCATCCATGCCAAAGAAGAAACCCCGTCACAATAAGCCATCTGCATATTGGTGGACAGCGGAAATAGCTGATGCACGACGAAAATGCTTCGCACTTCGACGAATGGCCCAACGAACCAGAGACCGAGCTGGAGCCAGTCGCGTATTCGAGGAATACCGGCTCGCAAAAAAGTCACTACGACGGAAAATCAACGAAAGTAAAGCCCGCTGCTGGAAGAAACTCATTGAAGACATCGACGAAGATCCTTGGGGACTGGGCTACAAGATAGTCACGAAGAAATTAGGCTCCCAGAAACCAACACGCCTGATGGATGCCGGCGCTACGGAAGTCATTGTTCGGACTCTTTTTCCTGGCCATCCAGAGCGAGAACAAATGCCAGAAAGATCAGAGGTAGAAGTCGTGCCCTTCTCGGAGATAGAGCTACAGAAGGCCATCTCCTCACTAAAGAGCAAGAAGGCCCCGGGTCCGGATGGTATACCGAACGAAGTACTGAAGATCGTCTTCCAACAGGATCCTGATTTGATGCTGTCGATGTACAACGCTTGCTTGTTGGAAGGAGTGTTTAGCTCCAGGTGGAAGAAGGCACGGCTGGTCTTGATTATTAAAGGTAATGGCGACCCTGAGCTCCCCTCATCTTACCGACCGTTATGTATGCTGGATACGGCAGGTAAAGTCCTGGAAAAGCTTATCCGAGCTAGGCTTACCTCAGCGATCCAAGCCGGAGGAGATTTATCGCCCAGGCAGTATGGTTTCAGAGCGGGGCGCTCCACCATTGACGCAATACGAGAAGTCACGGAGGCAGTAAGAAGGGCGGAGGATCACAACCACTTTTCACGGCGCATCGTACTCCTAGTAACACTGGATGTCAAAAATGCCTTCAACACGGTGAGATGGAGGGATATACTTGACGCACTGGAGCAGCAATTCGATATACCACCATACCTATTGCGAATACTGGACGACTACCTGAGGAACCGAACCCTCATATATGAAACAGAGGAGGGACAGCGGAACATGCCGATCACAGCTGGAGCAGCCCAAGGTTCGATCCTAGGTCCTGATCTATGGAACGTATTTTACGACGGCCTGTTGCGAGTAGAGACACCCGACGAGACGCGCCTAGTGGGTTATGCGGACGATGTGGCAGTGCTTGTGGCTGCGCGCGACACCAAACAAGCACAACTCAGGCTAAACCAAATAATGAGGACCATCAATCGATGGATGGATGAGCACGGCCTGGCCCTAGCTCTCAATAAAACCGAGATATGCATCCTGTCAAAGAAGAGAATCCAGCCATCTCTCCCGATGTGGGTTGGTGGAAGCGTTATTTACACAAAGCCCGATGCTAAATACCTAGGAATCCATATTGATTCAAAAATGAGCTTTTTTGAGCAGATACGACGAACAGCGGACAAAGCAGCGAGGGGGGTCACAGCATTGAGCAGGCTCATGGCTAACGTGGGAGGCCCTAGACCAAGCAAGAGGCGACTACTAATGGCGGCGGTCCATTCCGTCCTCTTATACGGGGCGGAGATTTGGGCTGACTCCCTAGAGAAGGAAGCGTACAGAAAGAGGCTAACCCAGGTGCAAAGGCGCAGTGTATTGCGAGTGGCCTCGGCCTATCGTACGGTCTCAGAATCGGCAATCTTCGTTATAGCGGGGTGTATCCCCATACACCTACTAGCTAAAGAGCGAAAGTTCATATACGAACGGAAAAGAGAGGTCGGCCGGAAAGCAGCGAGCCAGGAGGGAAGAGTCCGTACTCTGGAAACATGGCAGAGCACATGGGAGCAAGAAACAACTGGTAGGTGGACCGCAAAGCTAATAGAGCAGGTGAGCCCCTGGTTTGAAAGGGTGCACGGAGAGGTCGGATACTACCTGACGCAGTTCCTGAGCGGCCACGGATACTTTCGATCATATCTGTTTAGAATGCGGAAGGTGACGTCGGCAGAATGCCTGTACTGCCCAGGTAGCTGCGACGACGCGGAACACACGTTCTTCTTCTGTCAGGCATGGGATGATCGCAGAGCGGCGCTGGAGATAGAAGTGGGAGCATGGACGCCTGAAACAGCTGTGACTATCATGCTTGGAGGAGCGCATCTGTGGGAGCTTGTCTCACAATTTGTAGAGTCGGTCTTAAGAGAGAAGAAGGGAGATCTGGACAGATTCCCGTAAGGAAGAGGTGGCTCGAAGCGAGCATAATAAACGTACTAGCCCGAAGTAATGTGGGAAACAGTTCCAGGCTAGTATGGTGTAAGGGGGGAAGGTGTTTTTAGTCGGTAGGGCAGTAATGCGAGTCCGGCACACTGTGCGTAAGAAGCATTTTCACCTTCCCCCAACAAAAAAAAAAAAAAAAAAAAAAAAAAAAAAAAAAAAAAAAAAAAAAAATTATTATTATTATTATTATTATTATTATTATTATTATTATTATTATTATTATTATTATTATTATTATTATTATTATTATTATTATTATTATTATTATTATTATTATTATTATTATTATTATTATTATTATTATTATTATTATTATTATTATTATTATTATTATTATTATTATTATTATTATTCCCGTGTGGGGTTTGCTAGTGGGGTTTGCTAGTTCCCCCATCGGGCGCCTCCCCGGGTGGCGGATAGGGGAAAGCCCGCCAGATATGGCAGGTACCGGGGAAATCAAATACCCGGGGCGGACCAAAAATTAGCTACTCTCAAATCCAGAAGCGTCTGACTCTCGTTGAGCGGCTCCCTGGTCAGCGTCGGTACTTCACGAGAAGCGGCTGTATAAAACTACTTGGCAGTAAGTATAAAATGCTAGGGTGGAATCCCCGGAAAACAAAGCCAACCGCAGATTATGTCACGTAAATACAACGATTTACCCCAGGTGGGTAGGAACGACCGTTCTGAATCCCACTCCGACTCGTCGGACTGCCCCACGGATTCTGGGGGGGGCAACATGACAAGTTCTAAGGATCATGCAGTGAGCAACCAGGCTGCAGGGCCCTCAAATGCTACTGGAAGGGAAAAGGAAGAGAGTCAAAAGAACTTAGTGTTCAGAAGGAGCGGCATGCTGGTACGAACGCCACCACTGCGGTCACAGGAAGCAGACACAGCCATGGCTACGGAGAAAGGCTCACAAAAGACCGCCCACACGAAAGACCAGCGAAATGAGTATCAGGAGGAAACACCTACCGCACGTCCAACCCCACTACTGGAAACAAAGGACGTAAACGCAGGCGAAACGACCGGCGACCTCATAAAAACATGCATACGAATCATCACAAAAATGAAAGCAGCAACTGGAAGGCAAAAGAATATCTCCAACGATATCAAGATCGGACTAGTCGAACTCGAGGAGGCGATGGATGCTATCTCCCATGCTCAAAATATAGAGAAGCCGAGCGAGCATATTAAATCCAAAACGGTTACCGCTACCAGCAGCAAGCGGACCGCCTCAAGTCCGGCGGATAATAACGGAGAAAAGAGAGTGAGAGGGGACTCACCTGCGAACGGGTGGCAAACACAGGAGTCAAAGAAAGGGCGAAGGCTGCAAAAAAACACCGCGAAAGCATTACTGGCAACTGCAACCGCAACTCCAACCGCAGCCCCAATCGCGGAAAGTCAGATCTCGAACCAGAGCCAAAGAATCCCTGCCAAAAATAGGAGACGTCGCAGAATAAGGCCTGAAGCCCTATTAATCCGACCAAAGGAGGGACAAACGTATGCGGAGGTTGTCAAAGAGATAAGGGGAAAGGTCAAGCCGGAAGACACGGAAGCGGAAATAAGAACTATAAGGCAGACCAAGGCAGGCCACGTCCTTCTAGAGCTCGGACCGAATACGAAGAATAAAGAAGGTTTCCGAGAGGCCCTAAGCGGCGTTCTAGGAGAAGGACCAACAGTGAGTAGCTTAGGTGGGGGGGTTACCCTCGAAATTAGAGACCTCGATTGCTACACCGACCAGAACGAGGTGGAAGAAGCACTCCGACGAGACATCCCCGGAATAGAGATCTCGAAAATAAATATTTTCCCGTGCCCAAGGGAACAAAAGATTGCCGTCATAGAGACGCAGGAGAGGTCGGCGGGGAGACTGCTGGACCAGGGTAGGATTAAGGTAGGATGGACGTACTGTAGAGTACGAAAAAGGGCCATCGTCGTACGATGCTACAAATGTCTTGCCTACGGACATGTCGCAAGAAGCTGTGCCGGACCGGATAGGAGCAACCTGTGCTTTAAATGCCTGGAGCCAGGGCACAAAGCGAAGACCTGTCACCGCGAGGAATACTGCGCGATCTGCAGAGATAGAGGAATAGAGGAAGCCGACCTGGCACATTTACCAGGGTCCGGAAAATGTAAAGTATACAGAGAGGCATTACAGGCGGCCAAGACCCGGCTATGTTAAACGTCGTCCAAGGCAATATGAACCGCAGTAAAACTGCTGACTGCCTCTTGCAACAAGTGGCATCTGAAAATCGAGCAGACATAATGCTGATAAGCGAACAATATCGCAACAGGAGCCCTCCGCTATGGTACCCAGACCTCTCGGGCACAGCGGCCATATGGCTTACAAACGGAAAGGTACGAGTACAAAGCCATGGAGCGGGGCGAGGCTTTGTATGGATTCAGTGCAAGGAAGCCATCTTCATCAGTTGCTACTTCACCCCTAACGAAACAATCGCAGAATTTCGGGCCAAGCTCGACGCCCTAGAAGATGTAATCCTGCGCATGACGGGACAAATGGTTATCGGAGGGGACTTTAACGCGAGGGCCCTCGAGTGGGGAATGCCGCATCCCGATTCAAGAGGCAGACTAATCCTGGAAATGGCCGCTAGAGCAGACTTGTCTGTTCTAAACGTAGGCAATAGCACGACCTTCCGTCGCCCCGGATACACCGAAACCATTCCGGATGTTACCTTTGCATCGGAGAATATGGTACCCTACATCCACGACTGGGTAGTCATGGAGGACTACTGTGGAAGCGACCACCAATACATTGCCTTCGCGGTAGGGAGAGACAGGCCGCAAGCCGCACCACAAAACAAGCCGAAAAAATGGAACCTAGATAGGCTGGACGTCGATCGCTTCACAACAGAATTATCCAAAGGCATCGAAACGCGAAGGACGGGCGGAAGCATCGAACCCGAGACCCTGGTAGCAGCTACAATGGATCTCATAACAGCTGCGTGCGAAGCCTCCATGCCACACAAAACGCCGCGTCACGGCAAGCAGCCCGTGTACTGGTGGAACGCAGAAATCGCAGATCTGCGAAAAAACTGTCTAGTGCTACGCCGCAGGGCTCAGCGCGCGTCAAATAGAGCAGGCACAGGCGAAATCGCGGCAGCACATAAAACCGCCAGGAGGAAGCTAAGAAGTGCCATTAACAGAAGCAAAGCCAAATGCTGGAAAAAGCTAACCGAAGACGTCGACAGAGACCCTTGGGGACTTGGCTACAAGCTAGTCACCAAGAAACTTGGCGCGCAGGCACCCATGAGACCGATGGCAGCCACCACCATGGACGTAATAGTGCAAGCGCTTTTTCCGAGACACGCGGCGAGAGCCGGACAAATCCCGGACCGAGATGCCAATGCCCCGTTGTTCTCGATACAAGAACTCGAACAAGCAGTTGGAACGCTAAAGAACAGAAAGGCCCCAGGACCTGATGGAATACCAGCGGAGGTGCTGAAAATGGTCCTGCGATACGAACCACAGCTGCTGCTAAATATGTACAACTCCTGCTTGGCGGATGGCGTGTTCAGCACAAAATGGAAAATAGCTCGGCTTGTGCTGATAAACAAAGGTAAAGGAGACCCGGAGCTCCCCCAATCATACAGACCGCTATGTATGCTGGACACCGCGGGAAAAGCGATGGAAAAGCTTATCAAGGCGAGGCTCACGAGAGCAATCGAGGACGCCGGTAATCTATCGACAAACCAGTTCGGTTTTAGAAGTGGCTTGTCGACAATCGACGCGGCAAAACAAGTTGTTGAAGCCGTACGCAGAGCAGAAGATCACAACCACTTCTCCAAACGAGTCGTACTTCTCGTTACGCTAGACGTTAGAAACGCGTTTAATTCGGTCAGGTGGGAGGATATCCTCTACGCCCTAGAGTATGAGTTCAGGATACCACAATACCTGCTTCGGATCCTCAATAATTATTTCAACGATCGCACCTTGCGATATGACACGGCAGACGGACCAAGGACCATGGCGATAACTAGCGGAGCAGCCCAGGGATCGATACTGGGACCCGACCTTTGGAACGTGTTCTACGACAGCCTCCTGCGAACACAGATGCCCGATGAGAGCCGGATGGTAGGGTACGCGGATGACGTGGCGGTGCTCATTGCCGCAAGGGACACCAAACTAGCACAGCTGAAGCTTAATATAGTAATGCGCAGGGTCAACGACTGGATGGAAAGTCATGGCCTTTCTCTCGCTTTAAGCAAAACTGAGATTGCGATACTAACAAAAAAAAGGACCCACACAGAAATACCAATGTGGGTTGGGCAGACGTTGGTCAACACTAGACCATCAGTCAAATACCTCGGCCTTACAATCGACACAAAGCTGAGTTTCGCCGAACAGATCCGGCTGACGGCAGACAAGGCTGCAAAGGGCGTCACGGCCCTAAGCAGATTAATGGCCAACACAACAGGCCCAAGAGCAAGCAAACGACGCTTGCTAATGTCGGCAGTACAGTCGGTCCTCCTATACGGAGCGGAAGTGTGGGCAGATTCGCTCAAGAAAGAAATATACCGAAAGCGACTTGCGCAGGTTCAAAGGCGGGCGGCCATGCGTGTCGCGGCAGCATACCGTACGGTCTCTGAGGCAGCAGTCCTCGTGATAGCCGGCTGCATACCAGTGGAGCTCCTAGCCGCGGAGCGAAAATCCATATACGACAAGAAGGCAGAGAACGGAGGAGCCAGAGCTAGAGCAGATGAGAGAAGCCGCACTATCGAACGCTGGCAGTCATCTTGGCATAATGAGACGAAAGGAAGGTGGACAGCAAGGCTCATCCCAGAGATAAGACCCTGGATGGACAGAGCACACGGCGAAGTGGACTACTACATCACGCAGTTTCTGAGTGGCCACGGCTACTACAGAAAGTACCTACACAAAATAGGTAAAATAGCGAGCGAAGAATGCCTCTATTGCCCGAGCGTCTCAGATGACGCGGAACACACGTTCTTTGTGTGTGAGAACTGGGCGCAACAGAGGAGAGTGCTGGAACGAGAAGTGGGGGGAAGCTGGTCCCCGGAAACCGCTCTGGAGAGGATGATGCACGATGAGGAAGCGTGGAAACAAACTAGGCACTTCATTACGAGTGTCCTAAAACTAAAAAAAGTGGACTTTGAAAGAAGTGACACGGAGTAGCTGCGCTCGAGAGAGAGAAAGTACAAGAAGCTGCTACGAAGTAATGTGACAAACAGTTCCGTAGCAGCTTAGAAGAAGGGGAGGTGTTTTTAGCCGGTAGTTTGCTTGCAAGAGCCCGGCACCTCGTGCGTAAATGCATTTTCACCTACCCCACCCAAAAAAAAAAAAAAAAAAAAAAAAAAAAATTATTATTATTATTATTATTATTATTATTATTATTATTATTATTATTATTATTATTATTATTATTATTATTATTATTATTATTATTATTATTATTATTATTATTATTATTATTATTATTATTATTATTATTATTATTCCCGTGCGGGGTTTGCTAGTTCCTCCATCGGGCGCCTCCCCAGGTGGCGGATAGGGGGCAGCCCGCCAGATATGGCAGGTACCGGGGAAATCAAATACCCGGGGTGGACCAAAAACTAGCACACCCAAGCTAAGGTGGTACTACATATGCCGATAGCTGCATGGCTAAGGGGATGCTTAGTCATTAGTATGTGAACTCCGAATTTGGCGACATTCGGTTTAAACCCGTAGCCTTCCTATGATAACGCAGAGCTCTGTCATAGGCGACCGTTTTTTCTCGTGCTACTCGTGGGAACAGAAATGGATGAAATCATATTAACCAATGAAAATGAGAATGATGTTTCTCTAACAGCATCACAACAGCCAGCAGACACCATCAATACGTATGTTGAAACGGTAGATCTGATCAGGCAGAAGGAGAGCGTTTTCAGAAAGAACGCAAGGATACAGCGGACCCCTCCACCTAATAAAATGGGAGAATCCTCGGGGGGAAAAATGGCTAGTACTCCAGCGGAAAACGACAGGCCAAAAGCACCGGCAAATCATGCGCAAGGGGATACAAGCAAAGCCATTTCAGACTCGATCGCATACTCGAGGAAATGTGAGGACGAGGAGTTGCGGAAGTGCAAGAGAATAATAACTAAAATGAAAGAAGCAACCAACCGGCAGCGCAACATCTCCAACGATGTGAAGAATGGCTTGGGTGAGCTGGAGGAGGCGATGGATGCCATAGCATTCTACAGGAATAAATGGCTACTGGCGGAACAAAAACCCGCAGGAGTAGAGGGTAGGCAAAAACAAGCGCCACTCACCCCATCGGGAAGGCAAAAGGTGACTGAAATCATCGTCACTCAGTCTACGACCACACCCAAAGGAACAGTCGGCAAACGAATTGCGTCTAGCCCTGTCCAGCCGGACTCTGTAAAACGCAAAAAAGAAGTAGAAAAAGAGAGCAACACAGAGGGTTGGACAATGGTCCAGCATAAAAAACAACTGCGCAACCGCAACGGTAGGGAGAAACAAAAGACGCCTAGGAAAAGGAAAACTAGATCAGAGGCGCTTCTGATTAAAACCACGCAAGGCATGACGTACGCCCAAGTGCTCGGTGAGATACGGGGAAAAGTCAACCTCGAAACGCTGAACACGGAAATAAAATCAGTACGCCGAACGAGGATGGGGGATGTCCTGTTAGAGCTTGGCCACGAAGCGGAAAACAAGGACGGTCTATGTGAGGCGCTTAGAGGTGCCCTTGGAGACAGCACTACAGTAAGGAGTTTGGAACCGAAAACCACGCTCGAAATCAGGGACCTCGACTGCTTAACTACGGAGGCCGAAGTAAAGGAAGCGATATACAAGAGTTTAAATGAAACCAAGCACGACGCCAAAGTCTACCTAACGAAAGCGAACGTAAGGGAGCAGAAAATGGCTTTCGTGGAAATTGGGAACTTAGCGGCCACAGAACTCCTTAAAATAGGACGGCTCAAGATAGGATGGGTATACGCAAGGATATCAAGAAAAACCGTAGTTTCAAGGTGCCACGCCTGTTTTGGTTACGGACACCACCAGGACATCTGCAAGGGACCAAACAGGAGGGGGCAGGGCATATGCCTTAATTGTGGCGAAGCTGGCCATTTCAAGAAGGAATGCCAGACAGAACCCAAGTGTTTCCTCTGTGTTGATAACGGCCTAAAAGATGATCATATTAAACATACACCCGGGTCCGGAGCATGCCGAATGTTTAGGCAGGCCCGTGACAAAGCCAGGGGTAAAGGCGGAAGATGAGGATTCTGCAAGGAAACCTTCACCGAAGCAAGACGGCGGACGCACTGCTAGACCAACTCAAGCTGGATACTGGTGCAGACCTCCTAATGATCAGCGAGCAATACCGAAATAGACAGGGAGTGGAATGGTACTCGGACAACCTTGGTACTGCGGCCATCTGGATCGCATACCCAAACGTGTCTGAGACACACGGAAGCGAAGATGGCTTTGTATGGGCTAAAATTAAAGGTATTACCTACGTGAGCTGTTATTTAACGCCAAATGAACCGATAGATGGCTTTCGAGCAAAAATTGATTGTCTGGAAGATAAGGCTCGAGAAATGGAGGGCCCGCTAATCATTGCCGGAGACCTTAATGCAAAGGCCTTGGAGTGGGGCATGAATGTAACGGACACCAGAGGGCAGTATATCCTAGCCATGTCTGACAGGCTAGGACTAACGGTGATGAATGAGGGGGGAGTTTCAACGTTCAGAAGACCTGGTTATGCCGAAACAATTCCAGACATCACTCTGGCCTCTGATGCAGTGGCTCGGTACGTCATAGGGTGGCGAGTAATAGAAGATTATACCGGCAGCGACCATCAGTACCTAACGTACACTGTGGGACCACGACGGGCCACTTGCAGTATCCAACGGGCGATAGGATATAATGTAAAGCAGCTGTCTCAACAAAATCTAACAGCAAGCGTCGAAGCTGGAAAAAATGCCGTACTGCAGGAAACTGGATCACCTGAAAAAATGGCGAGGACCACAATGCGGTTAGTGAAACAGGCATGTAACGCAGCAATGCCAAAGAAAAGTAGCTCGAGAGGTGAAAGAACTGCGGTTTACTGGTGGACTACTGAAATCGCAACCCTAAGGAGACGCTGCTTGCACTTGAAACGATTAGTCACCAGGGCCAGGAGAAGAGACGGGTATGCAGCAGAACACGAGCGTGAAGATTACCGGACAGCCAGACGGGCGCTCAAAGCAGAAATTAATAAAAGCAAGCGCCGAAAGTGGGAAGAGCTTAAGCGTGACGTGGACACGGAACCATGGGGCTTAGGGTACAAGATCGTAATGCGAAAGCTCGGTACACAAGTACCCAGCCCTATAATGGAAGCGACACAAATGTGGAATATTGTCAATTCTCTTTTTCCATACCACGAAGGAAACAGCCGGCCACCCTGCCCCGACAAACCAGAAGAAATGCCGCTCTTTACCACGGAAGAACTACGAGAGGCAGCGTATTCACTGCAAAACAGAAAAGCGCCAGGACCAGATATGATTCCAGCAGAAGCTCTAAAAGTGATCGCCAGATATCACCCAGAGGTACTGCTTAAGATATATAATCACTGCCTGAGAGAAGGAGTTTTCCCAAAGGTTTGGAAAACCCAACGCCTGGTGCTAATAAGCAAAAAGAATGGCAACCCGTCAGCGTACAGACCATTGTGCATGCTGGATACAGCGGGCAAACTGCTTGAGCGCCTTCTGAAACCAAGGCTCGCAGCGGCAATCCAGGAGGCAGGAGATTTATCCCCTAAACAATACGGCTTCCGGAAAGGACGGTCTACGGTTGGAGCTATAGATGAAGTGGTGAAAACCTTTCATAAGGCGCAACAAGGGAATCACTTCTCAAGGAAGATTGTACTATTAGTGACTCTGGATGTGAAGAACGCTTTCAATTCCGCAAGGTGGCCGGATATATTGTCAGCACTAACGCACGCCTTCCGAATACCGGCCTACCTGCTGAGAATGATCCATAGTTATCTCCAAGACAGGACCCTTATCTTCGAAACTGAGCAGGGGCTATGCAGAAAGGAAATAAAAGGTGGAGTTGCCCAAGGATCCATCCTTGGTCCTGATCTTTGGAATATAGTGTATGATGGAATCCTACGTATGGAGATGCCGGACGGTGTTTTTATGGTGGGCTACGCGGATGACATTGCGGCAATCATTAGCACTCGCAACATGGAAGAAGCGCAACGGAAAATAAATCAGGTGATGCGAAGATGTACGTGTTGGCTTCAAGATCATGGCCTCAGCCTAGCTACCGAGAAAACGGAACTAGTACTTCTTACAAGACGCCAAGTAAATACCGAGGTAACGTTCCAAGTCAACAACCAAGAAATTATGACCAAACAAAACGTAAAATACCTGGGAATGCACTTGGACACGAAAATGACATTCTGGGAGCACATAAGGCAAACAGCAGAAAAGGCAACAAAAGTCTCATTTGCATTAAGCAGACTGATGGTTAACATAGGCGGTCCTGTTGCAAGCAAGAGGAAGCTATTAATGTCGGTCACAAATTCAATCCTCCTGTATGGATGCGAAGTATGGGCCGATGCATTCAAGATAGGAAAATACAGGAAAAAAATGGCAACCGTTCAACGCCGTAGTGCACTCAGAATATCAAGCGCATACAGAACGGTATCCGAGTCCGCTGCCCTGGTCATCGCTGGTACAATCCCCATTGACCTAATGGCACAAGAGAGGAAGGAGAGCTTCGAAAATGAAAATAGCAGTACTGCTGGAAATGCAAGAAGGCGTCAAACCATACAACGATGGCAACAAAGGTGGCAAACAGAATGCCGCGGCAGATGGACGGCTAAACTAATAAAAAATTTGTATGTATGGACGGATAGAAAACATGGAGAAGTAAACTACTACCTCACTCAATTCCTGTCGGGTCATGGGTACTTCTGCATGTATCTACACACAATAGGAAAACTCGAAAATTCCTTATGCATGTATGGCGACTCTGATATTGATGATGCACAACATACATTCTTCGAATGCAGTAAATGGAGGACAGCCAGAGCAAATCTAAGCAGATGTATCGGTCATACAACACCGGATACTATAGTGGAAAGTATGCTCGTAAATCTCTACAACTGGGAAAAGGTATCGAAATACGTGGAGGAAATTTTACGATTAAAGAAACCAGATATGGATCAACATGTCGCAGCGGGAAACTAAGATCAGTAAATGCAGGATGTCATAAAAGGTGGAAGTCCAAAGGACACAAAAGGCACACCGTTTCGACGTAATACGGAAAGTGGTTCCGGAGCGGGTTGTTGTGCGGGAAAATACATATTATGTACTGTTTCGTAAAATTTTTGCATTGTAAATACAAAAGAAATAGAAATAAATGTATAAAAAATAAAAAAAAAAATTATTATTATTATTATTATTATTATTATTATTATTATTATTATTATTATTATTATTATTATTATTATTATTATTATTATTATTATTATTATTATTATTATTATTATTATTATTATTATTATTATTCCCGTGTGGGGTTTGCTAGTTCCCCCATCGGGCGCCTCCCCGGGTGGCGGATAGGGGAAAGCCCGCCAGATATGGCAGGTACCGGGGAAATCAAATACCCGGGGCGGACCAAAAATTAGCTACTCTCAAATCCAGAAGCGTCTGACTCTCGTTGAGCGGCTCCCTGGTCAGCGTCGGTACTTCACGAGAAGCGGCTGTATAAAACTACTTGGCAGTAAGTATAAAATGCTAGGGTGGAATCCCCGGAAAACAAAGCCAACCGCAGATTATGTCACGTAAATACAACGATTTACCCCAGGTGGGTAGGAACGACCGTTCTGAATCCCACTCCGACTCGTCGGACTGCCCCACGGATTCTGGGGGGGGCAACATGACAAGTTCTAAGGATCATGCAGTGAGCAACCAGGCTGCAGGGCCCTCAAATGCTACTGGAAGGGAAAAGGAAGAGAGTCAAAAGAACTTAGTGTTCAGAAGGAGCGGCATGCTGGTACGAACGCCACCACTGCGGTCACAGGAAGCAGACACAGCCATGGCTACGGAGAAAGGCTCACAAAAGACCGCCCACACGAAAGACCAGCGAAATGAGTATCAGGAGGAAACACCTACCGCACGTCCAACCCCACTACTGGAAACAAAGGACGTAAACGCAGGCGAAACGACCGGCGACCTCATAAAAACCTGCATACGAATCATCACAAAAATGAAAGCAGCAACTGGAAGGCAAAAGAATATCTCCAACGATATCAAGATCGGACTAGTCGAACTCGAGGAGGCGATGGATGCTATCTCCCATGCTCAAAATATAGAGAAGCCGAGCGAGCATATTAAATCCAAAACGGTTACCGCTACCAGCAGCAAGCGGACCGCCTCAAGTCCGGCGGATAATAACGGAGAAAAGAGAGTGAGAGGGGACTCACCTGCGAACGGGTGGCAAACACAGGAGTCAAAGAAAGGGCGAAGGCTGCAAAAAAACACCGCGAAAGCATTACTGGCAACTGCAACCGCAACTCCAACCGCAGCCCCAATCGCGGAAAGTCAGATCTCGAACCAGAGCCAAAGAATCCCTGCCAAAAATAGGAGACGTCGCAGAATAAGGCCTGAAGCCCTATTAATCCGACCAAAGGAGGGACAAACGTATGCGGAGGTTGTCAAAGAGATAAGGGGAAAGGTCAAGCCGGAAGACACGGAAGCGGAAATAAGAACTATAAGGCAGACCAAGGCAGGCCACGTCCTTCTAGAGCTCGGACCGAATACGAAGAATAAAGAAGGTTTCCGAGAGGCCCTAAGCGGCGTTCTAGGAGAAGGACCAACAGTGAGTAGCTTAGGTGGGGGGGTTACCCTCGAAATTAGAGACCTCGATTGCTACACCGACCAGAACGAGGTGGAAGAAGCACTCCGACGAGACATCCCCGGAATAGAGATCTCGAAAATAAATATTTTCCCGTGCCCAAGGGAACAAAAGATTGCCGTCATAGAGACGCAGGAGAGGTCGGCGGGGAGACTGCTGGACCAGGGTAGGATTAAGGTAGGATGGACGTACTGTAGAGTACGAAAAAGGGCCATCGTCGTACGATGCTACAAATGTCTTGCCTACGGACATGTCGCAAGAAGCTGTGCCGGACCGGATAGGAGCAACCTGTGCTTTAAATGCCTGGAGCCAGGGCACAAAGCGAAGACCTGTCACCGCGAGGAATACTGCGCGATCTGCAGAGATAGAGGAATAGAGGAAGCCGACCTGGCACATTTACCAGGGTCCGGAAAATGTAAAGTATACAGAGAGGCATTACAGGCGGCCAAGACCCGGCTATGTTAAACGTCGTCCAAGGCAATATGAACCGCAGTAAAACTGCTGACTGCCTCTTGCAACAAGTGGCATCTGAAAATCGAGCAGACATAATGCTGATAAGCGAACAATATCGCAACAGGAGCCCTCCGCTATGGTACCCAGACCTCTCGGGCACAGCGGCCATATGGCTTACAAACGGAAAGGTACGAGTACAAAGCCATGGAGCGGGGCGAGGCTTTGTATGGATTCAGTGCAAGGAAGCCATCTTCATCAGTTGCTACTTCACCCCTAACGAAACAATCGCAGAATTTCGGGCCAAGCTCGACGCCCTAGAAGATGTAATCCTGCGCATGACGGGACAAATGGTTATCGGAGGGGACTTTAACGCGAGGGCCCTCGAGTGGGGAATGCCGCATCCCGATTCAAGAGGCAGACTAATCCTGGAAATGGCCGCTAGAGCAGACTTGTCTGTTCTAAACGTAGGCAATAGCACGACCTTCCGTCGCCCCGGATACACCGAAACCATTCCGGATGTTACCTTTGCATCGGAGAATATGGTACCCTACATCCACGACTGGGTAGTCATGGAGGACTACTGTGGAAGCGACCACCAATACATTGCCTTCGCGGTAGGGAGAGACAGGCCGCAAGCCGCACCACAAAACAAGCCGAAAAAATGGAACCTAGATAGGCTGGACGTCGATCGCTTCACAACAGAATTATCCAAAGGCATCGAAACGCGAAGGACGGGCGGAAGCATCGAACCCGAGACCCTGGTAGCAGCTACAATGGATCTCATAACAGCTGCGTGCGAAGCCTCCATGCCACACAAAACGCCGCGTCACGGCAAGCAGCCCGTGTACTGGTGGAACGCAGAAATCGCAGATCTGCGAAAAAACTGTCTAGTGCTACGCCGCAGGGCTCAGCGCGCGTCAAATAGAGCAGGCACAGGCGAAATCGCGGCAGCACATAAAACCGCCAGGAGGAAGCTAAGAAGTGCCATTAACAGAAGCAAAGCCAAATGCTGGAAAAAGCTAACCGAAGACGTCGACAGAGACCCTTGGGGACTTGGCTACAAGCTAGTCACCAAGAAACTTGGCGCGCAGGCACCCATGAGACCGATGGCAGCCACCACCATGGACGTAATAGTGCAAGCGCTTTTTCCGAGACACGCGGCGAGAGCCGGACAAATCCCGGACCGAGATGCCAATGCCCCGTTGTTCTCGATACAAGAACTCGAACAAGCAGTTGGAACGCTAAAGAACAGAAAGGCCCCAGGACCTGATGGAATACCAGCGGAGGTGCTGAAAATGGTCCTGCGATACGAACCACAGCTGCTGCTAAATATGTACAACTCCTGCTTGGCGGATGGCGTGTTCAGCACAAAATGGAAAATAGCTCGGCTTGTGCTGATAAACAAAGGTAAAGGAGACCCGGAGCTCCCCCAATCATACAGACCGCTATGTATGCTGGACACCGCGGGAAAAGCGATGGAAAAGCTTATCAAGGCGAGGCTCACGAGAGCAATCGAGGACGCCGGTAATCTATCGACAAACCAGTTCGGTTTTAGAAGTGGCTTGTCGACAATCGACGCGGCAAAACAAGTTGTTGAAGCCGTACGCAGAGCAGAAGATCACAACCACTTCTCCAAACGAGTCGTACTTCTCGTTACGCTAGACGTTAGAAACGCGTTTAATTCGGTCAGGTGGGAGGATATCCTCTACGCCCTAGAGTATGAGTTCAGGATACCACAATACCTGCTTCGGATCCTCAATAATTATTTCAACGATCGCACCTTGCGATATGACACGGCAGACGGACCAAGGACCATGGCGATAACTAGCGGAGCAGCCCAGGGATCGATACTGGGACCCGACCTTTGGAACGTGTTCTACGACAGCCTCCTGCGAACACAGATGCCCGATGAGAGCCGGATGGTAGGGTACGCGGATGACGTGGCGGTGCTCATTGCCGCAAGGGACACCAAACTAGCACAGCTGAAGCTTAATATAGTAATGCGCAGGGTCAACGACTGGATGGAAAGTCATGGCCTTTCTCTCGCTTTAAGCAAAACTGAGATTGCGATACTAACAAAAAAAAGGACCCACACAGAAATACCAATGTGGGTTGGGCAGACGTTGGTCAACACTAGACCATCAGTCAAATACCTCGGCCTAACAATCGACACAAAGCTGAGTTTC
The DNA here is from genome assembly GCA_947310385.1 of Nephrotoma appendiculata. Taxonomy (NCBI): domain Eukaryota; kingdom Metazoa; phylum Arthropoda; class Insecta; order Diptera; family Tipulidae; genus Nephrotoma; species Nephrotoma appendiculata. Next base: position 111,001,930 of record OX371224.1, read on the forward strand.
GCCGAACAGATCCGGCTGACGGCAGACAAGGCTGCAAAGGGCGTCACGGCCCTAAGCAGATTAATGGCCAACACAACAGGCCCAAGAGCAAGCAAACGACGCTTGCTAATGTCGGCAGTACAGTCGGTCCTCCTATACGGAGCGGAAGTGTGGGCAGATTCGCTCAAGAAAGAAATATACCGAAAGCGACTTGCGCAGGTTCAAAGGCGGGCGGCCATGCGTGTCGCGGCAGCATACCGTACGGTCTCTGAGGCAGCAGTCCTCGTGATAGCCGGCTGCATACCAGTGGAGCTCCTAGCCGCGGAGCGAAAATCCATATACGACAAGAAGGCAGAGAACGGAGGAGCCAGAGCTAGAGCAGATGAGAGAAGCCGCACTATCGAACGCTGGCAGTCATCTTGGCATAATGAGACGAAAGGAAGGTGGACAGCAAGGCTCATCCCAGAGATAAGACCCTGGATGGACAGAGCACACGGCGAAGTGGACTACTACATCACGCAGTTTCTGAGTGACCACGGCTACTACAGAAAGTACCTACACAAAATAGGTAAAATAGCGAGCGAAGAATGCCTCTATTGCCCGAGCGTCTCAGATGACGCGGAACACACGTTCTTTGTGTGTGAGAACTGGGCGCAACAGAGGAGAGTGCTGGAACGAGAAGTGGGGGGAAGCTGGTCCCCGGAAACCGCTCTGGAGAGGATGATGCACGATGAGGAAGCGTGGAAACAAACTAGGCACTTCATTACGAGTGTCCTAAAACTAAAAAAAGTGGACTTCGAAAGAAGTGACACGGAGTAGCTGCGCTCGAGAGAGAGAAAGTACAAGAAGCTGCTACGAAGTAATGTGACAAACAGTTCCGTAGCAGCTTAGAAGAAGGGGAGGTGTTTTTAGCCGGATTATTATTATTATTATTATTATTATTATTATTATTATTATTATTATTATTATTATTATTATTATTATTATTATTATTATTATTATTATTATTATTATTATTATTATTATTATTATTATTATTATTATTATTATTATTCCCGTGCGGGGTTTGCTAGTTCCTCCATCGGGCGCCTCCCCAGGTGGCGGATAGGGGGCAGCCCGCCAGATATGGCAGGTACCGGGGAAATCAAATACCCGGGGTGGACCAAAAACTAGCACACCCAAGCTAAGGTGGTACTACATATGCCGATAGCTGCATGGCTAAGGGGATGCTTAGTCATTAGTATGTGAACTCCGAATTTGGCGACATTCGGTTTAAACCCGTAGCCTTCCTATGATAACGCAGAGCTCTGTCATAGGCGACCGTTTTTTCTCGTGCTACTCGTGGGAACAGAAATGGATGAAATCATATTAACCAATGAAAATGAGAATGATGTTTCTCTAACAGCATCACAACAGCCAGCAGACACCATCAATACGTATGTTGAAACGGTAGATCTGATCAGGCAGAAGGAGAGCGTTTTCAGAAAGAACGCAAGGATACAGCGGACCCCTCCACCTAATAAAATGGGAGAATCCTCGGGGGAAAAATGGCTAGTACTCCAGCGGAAAACGACAGGCCAAAAGCACCGGCAAATCATGCGCAAGGGGATACAAGCAAAGCCATTTCAGACTCGATCGCATACTCGAGGAAATGTGAGGACGAGGAGTTGCGGAAGTGCAAGAGAATAATAACTAAAATGAAAGAAGCAACCAACCGGCAGCGCAACATCTCCAACGATGTGAAGAATGGCTTGGGTGAGCTGGAGGAGGCGATGGATGCCATAGCATTCTACAGGAATAAATGGCTACTGGCGGAACAAAAATCCGCAGGAGTAGAGGGTAGGCAAAAACAAGCGCCACTCACCCCATCGGGAAGGCAAAAGGTGACTGAAATCATCGTCACTCAGTCTACGACCACACCCAAAGGAACAGTCGGCAAACGAATTGCGTCTAGCCCTGTCCAGCCGGACTCTGTAAAACGCAAAAAAGAAGTAGAAAAAGAGAGCAACACAGAGGGTTGGACAATGGTCCAGCATAAAAAACAACTGCGCAACCGCAACGGTAGGGAGAAACAAAAGACGCCTAGGAAAAGGAAAACTAGATCAGAGGCGCTTCTGATTAAAACCACGCAAGGCATGACGTACGCCCAAGTGCTCGGTGAGATACGGGGAAAAGTCAACCTCGAAACGCTGAACACGGAAATAAAATCAGTACGCCGAACGAGGATGGGGGATGTCCTGTTAGAGCTTGGCCACGAAGCGGAAAACAAGGACGGTCTATGTGAGGCGCTTAGAGGTGCCCTTGGAGACAGCACTACAGTAAGGAGTTTGGAACCGAAAACCACGCTCGAAATCAGGGACCTCGACTGCTTAACTACGGAGGCCGAAGTAAAGGAAGCGATATACAAGAGTTTAAATGAAACCAAGCACGACGCCAAAGTCTACCTAACGAAAGCGAACGTAAGGGAGCAGAAAATGGCTTTCGTGGAAATTGGGAACTTAGCGGCCACAGAACTCCTTAAAATAGGACGGCTCAAGATAGGATGGGTATACGCAAGGATATCAAGAAAAACCGTAGTTTCAAGGTGCCACGCCTGTTTTGGTTACGGACACCACCAGGACATCTGCAAGGGACCAAACAGGAGGGGGCAGGGCATATGCCTTAATTGTGGCGAAGCTGGCCATTTCAAGAAGGAATGCCAGACAGAACCCAAGTGTTTCCTCTGTGTTGATAACGGCCTAAAAGATGATCATATTAAACATACACCCGGGTCCGGAGCATGCCGAATGTTTAGGCAGGCCCGTGACAAAGCCAGGGGTAAAGGCGGAAGATGAGGATTCTGCAAGGAAACCTTCACCGAAGCAAGACGGCGGACGCACTGCTAGACCAACTCAAGCTGGATACTGGTGCAGATCTCCTAATGATCAGCGAGCAATACCGAAATAGACAGGGAGTGGAATGGTACTCGGACAACCTTGGTACTGCGGCCATCTGGATCGCATACCCAAACGTGTCTGAGACACACGGAAGCGAAGATGGCTTTGTATGGGCTAAAATTAAAGGTATTACCTACGTGAGCTGTTATTTAACGCCAAATGAACCGATAGATGGCTTTCGAGCAAAAATTGATTGTCTGGAAGATAAGGCTCGAGAAATGGAGGGCCCGCTAATCATTGCCGGAGACCTTAATGCAAAGGCCTTGGAGTGGGGCATGAATGTAACGGACACCAGAGGGCAGTATATCCTAGCCATGTCTGACAGGCTAGGACTAACGGTGATGAATGAGGGGGGAGTTTCAACGTTCAGAAGACCTGGTTATGCCGAAACAATTCCAGACATCACTCTGGCCTCTGATGCAGTGGCTCGGTACGTCATAGGGTGGCGAGTAATAGAAGATTATACCGGCAGCGACCATCAGTACCTAACGTACACTGTGGGACCACGACGGGCCACTTGCAGTATCCAACGGGCGATAGGATATAATGTAAAGCAGCTGTCTCAACAAAATCTAACAGCAAGCGTCGAAGCTGGAAAAAATGCCGTACTGCAGGAAACTGGATCACCTGAAAAAATGGCGAGGACCACAATGCGGTTAGTGAAACAGGCATGTAACGCAGCAATGCCAAAGAAAAGTAGCTCGAGAGGTGAAAGAACTGCGGTTTACTGGTGGACTACTGAAATCGCAACCCTAAGGAGACGCTGCTTGCACTTGAAACGATTAGTCACCAGGGCCAGGAGAAGAGACGGGTATGCAGCAGAACACGAGCGTGAAGATTACCGGACAGCCAGACGGGCGCTCAAAGCAGAAATTAATAAAAGCAAGCGCCGAAAGTGGGAAGAGCTTAAGCGTGACGTGGACACGGAACCATGGGGCTTAGGGTACAAGATCGTAATGCGAAAGCTCGGTACACAAGTACCCAGCCCTATAATGGAAGCGACACAAATGTGGAATATTGTCAATTCTCTTTTTCCATACCACGAAGGAAACAGCCGGCCACCCTGCCCCGACAAACCAGAAGAAATGCCGCTCTTTACCACGAAAGAACTACGAGAGGCAGCGTATTCACTGCAAAACAGAAAAGCGCCAGGACCAGATATGATTCCAGCAGAAGCTCTAAAAGTGATCGCCAGATATCACCCAGAGGTACTGCTTAAGATATATAATCACTGCCTGAGAGAAGGAGTTTTCCCAAAGGTTTGGAAAACCCAACGCCTGGTGCTAATAAGCAAAAAGAATGGCAACCCGTCAGCGTACAGACCATTGTGCATGCTGGATACAGCGGGCAAACTGCTTGAGCGCCTTCTGAAACCAAGGCTCGCAGCGGCAATCCAGGAGGCAGGAGATTTATCCCCTAAACAATACGGCTTCCGGAAAGGACGGTCTACGGTTGGAGCTATAGATGAAGTGGTGAAAACCTTTCATAAGGCGCAACAAGGGAATCACTTCTCAAGGAAGATTGTACTATTAGTGACTCTGGATGTGAAGAACGCTTTCAATTCCGCAAGGTGGCCGGATATATTGTCAGCACTAACGCACGCCTTCCGAATACCGGCCTACCTGCTGAGAATGATCCATAGTTATCTCCAAGACAGGACCCTTATCTTCGAAACTGAGCAGGGGCTATGCAGAAAGGAAATAAAAGGTGGAGTTGCCCAAGGATCCATCCTTGGTCCTGATCTTTGGAATATAGTGTATGATGGAATCCTACGTATGGAGATGCCGGACGGTGTTTTTATGGTGGGCTACGCGGATGACATTGCGGCAATCATTAGCACTCGCAACATGGAAGAAGCGCAACGGAAAATAAATCAGGTGATGCGAAGATGTACGTGTTGGCTTCAAGATCATGGCCTCAGCCTAGCTACCGAGAAAACGGAACTAGTACTTCTTACAAGACGCCAAGTAAATACCGAGGTAACGTTCCAAGTCAACAACCAAGAAATTATGACCAAACAAAACGTAAAATACCTGGGAATGCACTTGGACACGAAAATGACATTCTGGGAGCACATAAGGCAAACAGCAGAAAAGGCAACAAAAGTCTCATTTGCATTAAGCAGACTGATGGTTAACATAGGCGGTCCTGTTGCAAGCAAGAGGAAGCTATTAATGTCGGTCACAAATTCAATCCTCCTGTATGGATGCGAAGTATGGGCCGATGCATTCAAGATAGGAAAATACAGAAAAAAAATGGCAACCGTTCAACGCCGTAGTGCACTCAGAATATCAAGCGCATACAGAACGGTATCCGAGTCCGCTGCCCTGGTCATCGCTGGTACAATCCCCATTGACCTAATGGCACAAGAGAGGAAGGAGAGCTTCGAAAATGAAAATAGCAGTACTGCTGGAAATGCAAGAAGGCGTCAAACCATACAACGATGGCAACAAAGGTGGCAAACAGAATGCCGCGGCAGATGGACGGCTAAACTAATAAAAAATTTGTATGTATGGACGGATAGAAAACATGGAGAAGTAAACTACTACCTCACTCAATTCCTGTCGGGTCATGGGTACTTCTGCATGTATCTACACACAATAGGAAAACTCGAAAATTCCTTATGCATGTATGGCGACTCTGATATTGATGATGCACAACATACATTCTTCGAATGCAGTAAATGGAGGACAGCCAGAGCAAATCTAAGCAGATGTATCGGTCATACAACACCGGATACTATAGTGGAAAGTATGCTCGTAAATCTCTACAACTGGGAAAAGGTATCGAAATACGTGGAGGAAATTTTACGATTAAAGAAACCAGATATGGATCAGCATGTCGCAGCGGGAAACTAAGATCAGTAAATGCAGGATGTCATAAAAGGTGGAAGTCCAAAGGACACAAAAGGCACACCGTTTCGACGTAATACGGAAAGTGGTTCCGGAGCGGGTTGTTGTGCGGGAAAATACATATTATGTACTGTTTCGTAAAATTTTTGCATTGTAAATACAAAAGAAATAGAAATAAATGTATAAAAAATAAAAAAAAAAAAAAAAAAAAAAAAAAAATTATTATTATTATTATTATTATTATTATTATTATTATTATTATTATTATTATTATTATTATTATTATTATTATTATTATTATTATTATTATTATTATTATTATTATTATTATTATTATTATTATTATTATTATTATTATTATTATTATTATTATTATTATTATTATTATTATTATTATTATTATTATTATTATTATTATTATTATTATTATTATTATTATTATTATTATTATTATTATTATTATTATTATTCCCGTGCGGGGTTTTGTTAGTTCCCCCATCGGGCGCCTCCCCAGGTGGCGGATAGGGGACAGCCCGCCAGATATGGCAGGTACCGGGGAAATCAAATACTCGGGGCGGACCAAAAACTAGCACACCCAAGCTAAGGTGGTACTACATATGCCGATAGCTGCATGGCTAAGGGGATGCTTAGTCGTTAGTATGTGAACTCCGAATTTGGCGACATTCGGTTTAAACCTATAGCCTTCCTATGATAACGCAGAGCTCTGTCATAGGTGACCGTTTTTTCTCGTGCTACTCGTGGGAACAGAAATGAATCAAAATCAACTAATTAACGAAAATGAGAATAGTGCTTCTCTAATTGCACCACATCCGCTTGGGAGGAGTTCCATGGTGCAGAGGTCTTCGCCTCTGATAACGCCCCGACCAAACAGCGCAGCAGCTAGTGAAGGGAAACAACCCGATACCCGTACACATGAAACCTCGCGACAGGCCAGCACAGGCGTCACGATAGGCGAAGAAGACCTACTGGGCAGATGTATGGAAATAATCGCCAAGATGAAGAAAGCTACAGGCAGGCAAAAAAATGTCTCCAGCGACATTAAAACTGGCTTGGTCGAACTTGAAGAGGCGATCGACGCCATTGCTCATGACCGCGCTAGCCAGAAAAAGCAGCCGGAAAAAACAGCAACAGAGCGATGGGAGCAACCGACTCTAACCGACACACCGAATACCGCTACCAGCAGCAAGCGGACCGCCTCAAGCCCGGCGGATAATAACGGAGAAAAGAGAGTGAGAGGGGACTCACCTGCGAACGGGTGGCAAACACAGGAGTCAAAGAAAGGGCGAAGGCTGCAAAAAAACATCGCGAAAGCATTACTGGCAACTGCAACCGCAACTCCAACCGCAGCCCCAATTGCGGAAAGTCAGACCTCGAACCAGAGCCAAAGAATCCCTGCCAAAACTAGGAGACGTCGCAGAATAAGGCCTGAAGCCCTATTAATCCGACCAAAGGAGGGACAAACGTATGCGGAGGTTGTCAAAGAGATAAGGGGAAAGGTCAAGCCGGAAGACACGGAAGCGGAAATAAGAACTATAAGGCAGACCAAGGCAGGCCACGTCCTTCTAGAGTTCGGACCGAATACGAAGAATAAAGAAGGTTTCCGAGAGGCCCTAAGCGGCGTTCTAGGAGAAGGACCAACAGTGAGTAGCTTAGGTGGGGGGGTTACCCTCGAAATTAGAGACCTCGATTGCTACACCGACCAGAACGAGGTGGAAGAAGCACTCCGACGAGACATCCCCGGAATAGAGATCTCGAAAATAAATATTTTCCCGTGCCCAAGGGAACAAAAGATTGCCGTCATAGAGACGCAGGAGAGGTCGGCGGGGAGACTTCTGGACCAGGGTAGGATTAAGGTAGGATGGACGTACTGTAGAGTACGAAAAAGGGCCATCGTCGTACGATGCTACAAATGTCTTGCCTACGGACATGTCGCAAGAAGCTGTGCCGGACCGGATAGGAGCAACCTGTGCTTTAAATGCTTGGAGCCAGGGCACAAAGCGAAGACCTGTCACCGCGAGGAATACTGCGCGATCTGCAGAGATAGAGGAATAGAGGAAGCCGACCTGGCACATTTACCTGGGTCCGGAAAATGTAAAGTATACAGAGAGGCACTACAGGCGGCCAAGACCCGGCTATGTTAAACGTCGTCCAAGGCAATATGAACCGCAGTAAAACTGCTGACTGCCTCTTGCAACAAGTGGCATCTGAAAATCGAGCAGACATAATGCTGATAAGCGAACAATATCGCAACAGGAGCCCTCCGCTATGGTACCCAGACCTCTCGGGCACAGCGGCCATATGGCTTACAAACGGAAAGGTACGAGTACAAAGCCATGGAGCGGGGCGAGGCTTTGTATGGATTCAGTGCAAGGAAGCCATCTTCATCAGTTGCTACTTCACCCCTAACGAAACAATCGCAGAATTTCGGGCCAAGCTCGACGCCCTAGAAGATGTAATCCGGCGCATGACGGGACAAATGGTTATCGGAGGGGACTTTAACGCGAGGGCCCTCGAGTGGGGAATGCCGCATCCCGATTCAAGAGGCAGACTAATCCTGGAAATGGCCGCTAGAGCAGACTTGTCTGTTCTAAACGTAGGCAATAGCACGACCTTCCGTCGCCCCGGATACACCGAAACCATTCCGGATGTTACCTTTGCATCGGAGAATATGGTACCCTACATCCACGACTGGGTAGTCATGGAGGACTACTGTGGAAGCGACCACCAATACATTGCCTTCGCGGTAGGGAGAGACAGGCCGCAAGTCGCACCACAAAACAAGCCGAAAAAATGGAACCTAGATAGGCTGGACGTCGATCGCTTCACAACAGAATTATCCAAAGGCATCGAAACGCGAAGGACGGGCGGAAGCATTGAACCCGAGACCCTGGTAGCAGCTACAATGGATCTCATAACAGCTGCGTGCGAAGCCTCCATGCCACACAAAACGCCGCGACACGGCAAGCAGCCCGTGTACTGGTGGAACGCAGAAATCGCAGATCTGCGAAAAAACTGTCTAGTGCTACGCCGCAGGGCTCAGCGCGCGTCAAATAGAGCAGGCACAGGCGAAATCGCGGCAGCACATAAAACCGCCAGGAGGAAGCTAAGAAGTGCCATTAACAGAAGCAAAGCCAAATGCTGGAAAAAGCTAACCGAAGACGTCGACAGAGACCCTTGGGGACTTGGCTACAAGCTAGTCACCAAGAAACTTGGCGCGCAGGCACCTACGAGCCCGATGGCAGCCACCACCATGGACGTAATAGTGCAAGCGCTTTTTCCGAGACACGCGGCGAGAGCCGGACAAATCCCGGACCGAGATGCCAATGCCCCGTTGTTCTCGATACAAGAACTCGAACAAGCAGTTGGAACGCTAAAGAACAGAAAGGCCCCAGGACCTGATGGAATACCAGCGGAGGTGCTGAAAATGGTCCTGCGATACGAACCACAGCTGCTGCTAAATATGTACAACTCCTGCTTGGCGGATGGCGTGTTCAGCACAAAATGGAAAATAGCTCGGCTTGTGCTGATAAACAAAGGTAAAGGAGACCCGGAGCTCCCCCAATCATACAGACCGCTATGTATGCTGGACACCGCGGGAAAAGCGATGGAAAAGCTTATCAAGGCGAGGCTCACGAGAGCAATCGAGGACGCCGGTAATCTATCGACAAACCAGTTCGGTTTTAGAAGTGGCTTGTCGACAATCGACGCGGCAAAACAAGTTGTTGAAGCCGTACGCAGAGCAGAAGATCACAACCACTTCTCCAAACGAGTCGTACTTCTCGTTACGCTAGACGTTAGAAACGCGTTTAATTCGGTCAGGTGGGAGGATATCCTCTACGCCCTAGAGTATGAGTTCAGGATACCACAATACCTGCTTCGGATCCTCAATAATTATTTCAACGATCGCACCTTGCGATATGACACGGCAGACGGACCAAGGACCATGGCGATAACTAGCGGAGCAGCCCAGGGATCGATACTGGGACCCGACCTTTGGAACGTGTTCTACGACAGCCTCCTGCGAACACAGATGCCCGATGAGAGCCGGATGGTAGGGTACGCGGATGACGTGGCGGTGCTCATTGCCGCAAGGGACACCAAACTAGCACAGCTGAAGCTTAATATAGTAATGCGCAGGGTCAACGACTGGATGGAAAGTCATGGCCTCTCTCTCGCTTTAAGCAAAACTGAGATTGCGATATTAACAAAAAAAAGGACCCACACAGAAATACCAATGTGGGTTGGGCAGGCGCTGGTCAACACTAGACCATCAGTCAAATACCTCGGCCTAACAATCGACACAAAGCTGAGTTTCGCCGAACAGATCCGGCTGACGGCAGACAAGGCTGCAAAGGGCGTCACGGCCCTGAGCAGATTAATGGCCAACACAACAGGCCCAAGAGCAAGCAAACGACGCTTGCTAATGTCGGCAGTACAGTCGGTCCTCCTATACGGAGCGGAAGTGTGGGCAGATTCGCTCAAGAAAGAAATATACCGAAAGCGACTTGCGCAGGTTCAAAGGCGGGCGGCCATGCGTGTCGCGGCAGCATACCGTACGGTCTCTGAGGCAGCAGTCCTCGTGATAGCCGGCTGCATACCAGTGGAGCTCCTAGCCGCGGAGCGAAAATCCATATACGACAAGAAGGCAGAGAACGGAGGAGCCAGAGCTAGAGCAGATGAGAGAAGCCGCACTATCGAACGCTGGCAGTCATCTTGGCATAATGAGACGAAAGGAAGGTGGACAGCAAGGCTCATCCCAGAGATAAGACCCTGGATGGACAGAGCACACGGCGAAGTGGACTACTACACCACGCAGTTTCTGAGTGGCCACGGCTACTACAGAAAGTACCTACACAAAATAGGTAAAATAGCGAGCGAAGAATGCCTCTATTGCCCGAGCGTCTCAGATGACGCGGAACACACGTTCTTTGTGTGTGAGAACTGGGCGCAACAGAGGAGAGTGCTGGAACGAGAAGTGGGGGGAAGCTGGTCCCCGGAAACCGCTCTGGAGAGGATGATGCACGATGAGGAAGCGTGGAAACAAACTAGGCACTTCATTACGAGTGTCCTAAAACTAAAAAAAGTGGACTTCGAAAGAAGTGACACGGAGTAGCTGCGCTCGAGAGAGAGAAAGTACAAGAAGCTGCTACGAAGTAATGTGACAAACAGTTCCGTAGCAGCTTAGAAGAAGGGGAGGTGTTTTTAGCCGGTAGTTTGCTTGCAAGAGCCCGGCACCTCGTGCGTAAATGCATTTTCACCTACCCCACCCAAAAAAAAAAAAAAAAAAAAAAAATTATTATTATTATTATTATTATTATTATTATTATTATTATTATTATTATTATTATTATTATTATTATTATTATTATTATTATTATTATTATTATTATTATTATTATTATTATTATTATTATTATTATTATTATTATTATTATTATTATTATTATTATTATTATTATTATTATTATTATTATTATTATTATTATTATTATTATTATTATTATTATTATTATTATTATTATTATTATTATTATTATTATTCCCGTGCGGGGTTTGCTAGTTCCTCCATCGGGCGCCTCCCCAGGTGGCGGATAGGGGGCAGCCCGCCAGATATGGCAGGTACCGGGGAAATCAAATACCCGGGGTGGACCAAAAACTAGCACACCCAAGCTAAGGTGGTACTACATATGCCGATAGCTGCATGGCTAAGGGGATGCTTAGTCATTAGTATGTGAACTCCGAATTTGGCGACATTCGGTTTAAACCCGTAGCCTTCCTATGATAACGCAGAGCTCTGTCATAGGCGACCGTTTTTTCTCGTGCTACTCGTGGGAACAGAAATGGATGAAATCATATTAACCAATGAAAATGAGAATGATGTTTCTCTAACAGCATCACAACAGCCAGCAGACACCATCAATACGTATGTTGAAACGGTAGATCTGATCAGGCAGAAGGAGAGCGTTTTCAGAAAGAACGCAAGGATACAGCGGACCCCTCCACCTAATAAAATGGGAGAATCCTCGGGGGGAAAAATGGCTGGTACTCCAGCGGAAAACGACAGGCCAAAAGCACCGGCAAATCATGCGCAAGGGGATACAAGCAAAACCATTTCAGACTCGATCGCATACTCGAGGAAATGTGAGGACGAGGAGTTGCGGAAGTGCAAGAGAATAATAATTAAAATGAAAGAAGCAACCAACCGGCAGCGCAACATCTCCAACGATGTGAAGAATGGCTTGGGTGAGCTGGAGGAGGCGATGGATGCCATAGCATTCTACAGGAATAAATGGCTACTGGCGGAACAAAAACCCGCAGGAGTAGAGGGTAGGCAAAAACAAGCGCCACTCACCCCATCGGGAAGGCAAAAGGTGACTGAAATCATCGTCACTCAGTCTACGACCACACCCAAAGGAACAGTCGGCAAACGAATTGCGTCTAGCCCTGTCCAGCCGGACTCTGTAAAACGCAAAAAAGAAGTAGAAAAAGAGAGCAATACAGAGGGTTGGACAATGGTCCAGCATAAAAAACAACTGCGCAACCGCAACGGTAGGGAGAAACAAAAGACGCCTAGGAAAAGGAAAACAAGATCAGAGGCGCTTCTGATTAAAACCACGCAAGGCATGACGTACGCCCAAGTGCTCGGTGAGATACGGGGAAAAGTCAACCTCGAAACGCTGAACACGGAAATAAAATCAGTACGCCGAACGAGGATGGGGGATGTCCTGTTAGAGCTTGGCCACGAAGCGGAAAACAAGGACGGTCTACGTGAGGCGCTTAGAGGTGCCCTTGGAGACAGCGCTACAGTAAGGAGTTTGGAACCGAAAACCACGCTCGAAATCAGAGACCTCGACTGCTTAACTACGGAGGCCGAAGTAAAGGAAGCGATATACAAGAGTTTAAATGAAACCAAGCACGACGCCAAAGTCTACCTAACGAAAGCGAACGTAAGGGAGCAGAAAATGGCTTTCGTGGAAATTGGGAACTTAGCGGCCACAGAACTCCTTAAAATAGGACGGCTCAAGATAGGATGGGTGTACGCAAGGATATCAAGAAAAACCGTAGTTTCAAGGTGCCACGCCTGTTTTGGTTACGGACACCACCAGGACATCTGCAAGGGACCAAACAGGAGGGGGCAGGGCATATGCCTTAATTGTGGCGAAGCTGGCCATTTCAAGAAGGAATGCCAGACAGAACCCAAGTGTTTCCTCTGTGTTGATAACGGCCTAAAAGATGATCATATTAAACATACACCCGGGTCCGGAGCATGCCGAATGTTTAGGCAGGCCCGTGACAAAGCCAGGGGTAAAGGCGGAAGATGAGGATTCTGCAAGGAAACCTTCACCGAAGCAAGACGGCGGACGCACTGCTAGACCAACTCAAGCTGGATACTGGTGCAGACCTCCTAATGATCAGCGAGCAATACCGAAATAGACAGGGAGTGGAATGGTACTCGGACAACCTTGGTACTGCGGCCATCTGGATCGCATACCCAAACGTGTCTGAGACACACGGAAGCGAAGATGGCTTTGTATGGGCTAAAATTAAAGGTATTACCTACGTGAGCTGTTATTTAACGCCAAATGAACCGATAGATGGCTTTCGAGCAAAAATTGATTGTCTGGAAGATAAGGCTCGAGAAATGGAGGGCCCGCTAATCATTGCCGGAGACCTTAATGCAAAGGCCTTGGAGTGGGGCATGAATGTAACGGACACCAGAGGGCAGTATATCCTAGCCATGTCTGACAGGCTAGGACTAACGGTGATGAATGAGGGGGGAGTTTCAACGTTCAGAAGACCTGGTTATGCCGAAACAATTCCAGACATCACTCTGGCCTCTGATGCAGTGGCTCGGTACGTCATAGGGTGGCGAGTAATAGAAGATTATACCGGCAGCGACCATCAGTACCTAACGTACACTGTGGGACCACGACGGGCCACTTGCAGTATCCAACGGGCGATAGGATATAATGTAAAGCAGCTGTCTCAACAAAATCTAACAGCAAGCGTCGAAGCTGGAAAAAATGCCGTACTGCAGGAAACTGGATCACCTGAAAAAATGGCGAGGACCACAATGCGGTTAGTGAAACAGGCATGTAACGCAGCAATGCCAAAGAAAAGTAGCTCGAGAGGTGAAAGAACTGCGGTTTACTGGTGGACTATTGAAATCGCAACCCTAAGGAGACGCTGCTTGCACTTGAAACGATTAGTCACCAGGGCCAGGAGAAGAGACGGGTATGCAGCAGAACACGAGCGTGAAGATTACCGGACAGCCAGACGGGCGCTCAAAGCAGAAATTAATAAAAGCAAGCGCCGAAAGTGGGAAGAGCTTAAGCGTGACGTGGACACGGAACCATGGGGCTTAGGGTACAAGATCGTAATGCGAAAGCTCGGTTCACAAGTACCCAGCCCTATAATGGAAGCGACACAAATGTGGAATATTGTCAATTCTCTTTTTCCATACCATGAAGGAAACAGCCGGCCGCCCTGCCCCGACAAACCGGAAGAAATACCGCTCTTTACCACGGAAGAGCTACGAGAGGCAGCGTATTCGCTACAAAACAGAAAAGCGCCAGGACCAGATATGATTCCAGCAGAAGCTCTAAAAGTGATCGCCAGATATCACCCAGAGGTACTGCTTAAGATATATAATCACTGCCTGAGAGAAGGAGTTTTCCCTAAGGTTTGGAAAACCCAACGCCTGGTGCTAATAAGCAAAAAGAATGGCAACCCGTCAGCGTACAGACCATTGTGCATGCTGGATACAGCGGGCAAACTGCTTGAGCGCCTTCTGAAACCAAGGCTCGCAGCGGCAATCCAGGAGGCAGGAGATTTATCCCCTAAACAATACGGTTTCCGGAAAGGACGGTCTACGGTTGGAGCTATAGATGAAGTGGTGAAAACCTTTCATAAGGCGCAACAGGGGAATCACTTCTCAAGGAAGATTGTACTATTAGTGACTCTGGATGTGAAGAACGCTTTCAATTCCGCAAGGTGGCCGGATATATTGTCAGCACTAACGCACGTTTTCCGAATACCGGCCTACCTGCTGAGAATGATCCATAGTTATCTCCAAGACAGGACCCTTATCTTCGAAACTGAGCAGGGGCTATGCAGAAAGGAAATAAAAGGTGGAGTTGCCCAAGGATCCATCCTTGGTCCTGATCTTTGGAATATAGTGTATGATGGAATCCTACGTATGGAGATGCCGGACGGTGTTTTTATGGTGGGCTACGCGGATGACATTGCGGCAATCATTAGCACTCGC